>VWZK01014608.1:0-26595 GCA_013396935.1 Baryphthengus martii
CCTTCCTGCCTGCCTGCCTGCCTGCCTTCCTCACTGATCCTGTGGAGAGGAGATTACACTAGACCTCTCCTTCTCTGCCATTGTCATGAATAAATTGAAGGGAATGGCTGGGATACTCTGCTGATTACTGATTAAGGAAATTAATTTTATTGGCAAATCTAATTTTGAAAGCCATGTCTTCTATGAGCTGAATATTCCACTAGATAGATTTTTACATAAATAATATGTTGAATTCATTATATTTATTCTTTCAGAGAGCCATAGGGGATTTGCCACTTAAAATCACAATGCAACTCACAAGATATTGAGAGCTGCACTATGCTTTGGAAGATCCTATTTTACAAAGTCCTGCAGTGTGAGCTAGTGCAGATTCTGCATGTATCATTATGTGTTTGTCTTCAGTTGCAAAAATAAAACCGTGTGTTCCAGATCTTATCCTGTACCTTGTTATGTTCGTTAATTTTTAAAATGTGCTGAAGTAGGAAATCACATAGCAAAAAGACAGAATAGCTTGTATATAATTCAAAATGTGGAAAAATCCAAACCCATTATAACAACCAGGTGTACATATATTTTCAAGGATAGGTTTTATAAAAATATGGTTTTGATTTGGTTGCTTTGAACAAAGAATCCACATACCTTAGAACTGTTTAAAAACCCAATCTTTTATTGCAAATGTTACTGCTGTGCACATGTGAATTAACATCACCTTGTTTTCACTGTGACCTTTACTTTTCACAAAGGTAGTTATAAGGTAGTGACTGCTTCCTGATCACTACTTCCATAAACTTCCGGATGGGAGGGTCTAGTCCTTGACTTGGGCTCCTCTGTGCTTCTGTCATACTAGCAATTTCCAATGTGACACTGTAGCAGTAACTGTGGGAGCTTTGTAGGTCTGCATTGCTTATTCAAACCCATTGATTGCTGTTTCACATTTCCTTTCCAAACAGCGGAGTTCTGTGTTCTTGCCAAGACTCACTACAGCTGTGTTTTCCATGGTCAGACAACGATAACAAGACACTTGCAGTAGCATTCTCTCTGTGCGATACACACAAAAGCTCTTTAAGAGAGATCATTCACCAGATAGTTGGCTATCTGACCATCTTCTGCTAGGAAATAAATAGTCAATAGCCCCGGCCTTTGGGTTCAAAGGCCTGTTTTCTGTCTGAATCCATGTACAGGGTAATATCTGCATAAAGTGCTCATGAACTGTTTGAGTTTATGCATCAGAACTTCTGTGCATAGTATTCTATGCAGAGCAGTGTTCAAGTCCCTAATCTTCATAATCCCTGGAGCATGGAATATAACCCCTGAAAACAAAACAAGTGATGGCTAAATAATGTGAACTATCTCCAGAGTAGAAGCAGAAGGGACATTCTCCAGGTAAATAGTGCCATGTTGCTAAACCTTTTGCTTCAGGCTATATAGCATAGTATCTCAACTGTATTTTTTACCGCAATAATTTGCCAGCATCCTTTAACCATATGCAGTCAGTTGTGCAATGTGTTCAGGTGACCTACAAGGCTTTTCAAGGTAATGACCTGCTTTGCAATAAAGAAAGATGAAAGTACAGTCTTGAAAGCATTACGGACAGACTGTCAAATGGAGAAGAAACTGCAGCACAAAGCCATGAGATGAACAAAGGAGTTTAAGCATACGCATAACTGGGACAGCAAGAACTGCTAATGCTGATACAAGTTGTCTGGGGGAACTTAGTATGTCTTTTACTAAGTCTGTCTTCTGTGGTATTAGTATCATGGATGGTCTGCAAAAGGAACTGGAGGTGACAAAGAGATTGCAAGATTGATAAGTAACAGTATAGTGAAGACATTTTATTGCGTTTAATGTATAAAATACTGTGACAGTCTTGAAAAATATTGAAATTCTCAGAGAGTCTATGTAATCTAGAAATACAGAGTATAGTAGGACTGCAAGCTCAGAAAAGCCCTTAGGAAGAGCTAAGGACCCTACTAGCCACAGTTGAATTTTGCAACTCAACCCAGAGAAGCATGCAGGGCAAGAAGCTGAATTTCAGAAAGCAAACTCTTTGGTAAAAGAGCTTCATATTCCTAAGGCAGAGGGCCATGAGTGGAGGAACAAGTTGCTGCATCCCTGTTTTAACACTAAAGTGATAAAGTCTTTGGGACTGCTTTCCCCACAGAGCTATAACAGAGGTTGATACAGTCAAGTGCTAGGACAAGGGGCAAATCTTATTAAATTGGTGACTTACTGGCAAATGCTGAGCAGTGTAGAGCCAGCTCATGAGTTTTGGAAGCCCTGTTTTTGTCACAGCAAGTTAAAACCTGATGCTTTAATATATTGTATAGAATTCTGTAGTCTTCATCAGAGGCATGACCACATATAAAATCGCACAACCGCTTTTAGGGGAACTGTAATCCTGATGGATTTGTAATCTAGCAAGTCAGAGATGTAAGATTTAACTGCTACATATTCACACTTCACAAGACCAGGCCAGTTGCATTCAGCTGATGCAAGGTCTGTAATTACTTCTCTGATTGTGTTACAGCACAGACATACCCCAAGAAAGCTTTAATGTAATGAGCTTGGGAAGTGCTAGCAATATTACTAATCATCCAAGTCCTTCTTTGATTTCATAGGTGGGTTTTATATCCTTTGCTGAGCTCTCTGCTACAGAGAATCTGAATTATCTGCTATAAAACTGATTTAGCTATGACTACACCATGTGGTAGTTGCTGTGATGCAGCCTTGTTCAAAACATCACTGCTTAGAAAAAGTTTTTAAAGTGGTGGACCTGAAAAGTCATTCCTGCTCTGAGGCTATGTTTGCACAGTGAGGAAGCAATAATATATCTATCTGTTCTAAGGCACTTCAGCTATCTTGAATTGATGTGTATTTCATATCACTTTGTTACACCTCTTTTTAGTTAAATAATGATATTAGTACAGCTTTGTCCTTCTTTGAAAGAACTATTCAGCATTCAAACTACATATCCCAGCACAGAGCCAGCAGGGACTGGCAGGACAGGGTGTGTTGATGCAAGTGTGGTCATCAGCAATGGCAGCTGATTCTGTCTTCTGTGGGAAGACAGAATCAATTTTTCTTAAAATTTTCACAGAGCTGCAACAATGGTCACTGACAAGAGAGCTCCACTTCTATAGCTGAGGCCACTATCTGGGAACATGCAGCACCTAAATAGCAGCCAAATAATGCCCAACCGTTTCTGGCTGAGAGATCAGCTCCTGGGGTTTTTCTGCTGGTAAAGGTATCTTGTGTGCCTATACATTCCCCTCCCACCTTTCAAGGATGCTGTTCCCTTCTCCTTTTTAAGCCTGCTCTTCCACTTTAGTCACCACTAGCATAGGAATCTGGTAGAAAAGACTGTGTTTGAAGCTGAAATTGTGTTTTCGTTTTATTGTGGGGTGGTCAGTGATTTTGGAGGAGTCTAATGTGCTTGTGTTTTACACAACTATTTTATACAACTCAGTTATTAGATCCAGGTTGGACTAAGGTGAGATATAGCAACTGCTGTCAAGGCAACAGAATTAAGACTATCAAACACTATAGATAGAAGAGACAATGATCAGAGTCTATCTTAAAAGCCAGGATATCAGAAAATGACATTACAAAATGGAAGTCTGGGACAAAGAATCAGACATGGTGGGAACAAATCTGATCTGGAGAGTTTGGAAGTATGCAGGAGAGAGGAGCAAGAAGCTGGAGAAACAATGGGTAAATGGCAAAGTGAACACCACAGAGCAGCTTCTAGTTTCTTGGAGGCTGTTTCCGATACCCAACAACATGATCAACATGGTCAAGTTCACTGGTCATTCCTTGTGTCTCCCTCGTGCGATCAGATGAGGAAACCAGTGTTCCCATGGGCTGGCTGGCTGGCTTTAGGGGCACCTGCCAATGCTGCTCCACGTGCCGGGCAGCTGGAAGAGGACAGAGTTGGTGAGAGTAGTGCTTGTACACCTGGACAGGTTATAAATGACCATCGAGCTGCAGAAGTGACCTGTTCAAAAAGTCAGGTGGTGTGCCAGGAAGATTCGGGATCTTCTCAAGTGGCATAGGAAAAGAGGGAAATAGCAGCCACTGTGGCAGTCCTGAGTACATTGTTTTGTTTTACAACTTTATTAGTTCAGGCTAGAATTAAAAGCCTCCTTTTGCTCCAATTTATTTCATACAATACTTACAAATCAGCTTAAAGAGAGCTGTAAAATTAGTTGTATTCTGTAGCAAGTTACAGACGTGAGTACGCAATCATGCATTAAAGGAGACATGATTTCTGACATGTCTCCATAGCCTGATTTAAGCCATTTATTTCTGGAAATGTCATCTTTAGGAAACGTTGAGTGTGGTCTCGAAGCTATAAGTTAGTGTATATTTTCCATCAGTCTTTTTCTTTTTTTTTAGGTTTTCTTTACCTGAAGGCAAATTGCACAAGTGCACCTCTGCAGAGGTATAAAGATCTGATTGCATTTTATTTTTTAACCCATTTGGTGTCAGCATTTTTTAGTTGTATGGAGCCTGCTGAAGTGAGCAAGGACAGCTAGCTGAAAGTAACCCGGGAAGGAGCTGGTTGACAGGGGCAGGCAATGCCCACGGGATTTTGCAGTATGCAGAAATTTAGTGAAAACATTCTTATATCAGCTCTGTTGTGTGGAGGTAGGTCAGTGACATTCAGGTCGAGAAAAATTCATAGCTCTGCCATACTTAGATTAGAACAACCCGGCCCATGTCTTTCCTTCCTTCCTTATTTTGTAGTACAACACATGACACTGTCCTCCACAGCATGTCTGTTTTCATAGGGTTTTAGAGCAGGATCCAGATCTCTGGGGTGTAAATTTGTTGGTTCTCCCAATGATTCCCCTCCCCGGTGAAATCACATTAAACACTTGAAGTGAGAGTTTTTGTTCCTAGAGGAAAAAGGTTGAGTGTGATACATTTTCCCATGACTTCTCACATCAAGACTGAACATGAAGTACACGAAAAAGGCCAGGTACTCAGTCAGGGAATACAAGAAACCAAAATGGTCATTACTGAAAGGGGTGCTTCTGTCTGTCCACTGTGATTAGACAGGTGACAGACAGTTAGGATAATTCCATAACCAAGAATCAATCAATTTAAAAACAACCTGAGTGTGAACAAAGGACACTTTTCAAGTAAATTAGCTACTTCTGTAGCCTGATACCATCCCATGCAGACTGGCTTTGGTGATAGTCATTGGCTAGCAAATAGAAAGAGAGTTATCCTTCTGTGTCATAGAAGTCTCTCTCTAAAATCATTGGTCCTTAGTGTACTGTTGCAACACTCCTGTGTTGCTTTTCTTAAACAGCGATTCTCCAGCCCCACAGCCAGTGAGATTTATATATATAAATAAATATATGCGGAATAATCTTTCCAAGGTGTTACTTTATCAGATCTCTAGATACCGCTCAGGTTAGGATGCCACCTTACCTATATCTAGTTATGTCCTATACCTACAATTTACCTCAGCTAATCTAGTTCCTTTTAATATGATAACTTTTATTCCAGAAGACTCTGCACTAAAAAGGAAGCATCTCTCTGACATGTGATGTAGTATTCTTATCTGGATGAAGATGTACCTGCAAATTGCTAGCTAGAGCGAGGCTCTAACTCACGCAGGTTTAAATGAAGAAATACCCTGTAGGGTGCCGTGTTGCCTTTTTTCCTTCAGTTTGCAAGGTCTCTGTTATCATTGATTTCAGGAAAATCAAGGAAGCTACCCTCCATATAAGAACATTGATTGGTCTGATGATTTTTTAAAAAATATTTTGCTTAAGAGCTGCTGACTCTTGCAAAAATATTTTACTAGGTGTGATCAGGAGGTAAATTGTCTCTGCCCCATGATCCAGCGTGGTCCAGTAATTATCTCCAATAGCAAAAATTGAAACTTTAATCATAGTGTTTTCAAACGCAACCTCATTGTTCATATGCTAAATCTTTTACAGTCGAGTGTTATCCATTGAAATTGAGAGTTTACAGGATGTTCATTTGAAGCAGGCATTTCTTACTGGTAAGAATACTCTAATTATTATTTTCTAATTAAATTAGGCTTTTTAAAAAAGTTAACCATGACATTTTAATAGCTTGAGCTCATATTGATATTCTGAAGACACACTTCAGCTCAGCCACTTGTGACGGTAAAGGATGTTTCTTCCAATTAACAAATCTCTTTTTTTAAGGGCTTCTTCTAAATGATATCTGTTTTACAAAGGGATGTGGACTAGAATATAATTTGTTTCCCTGGATGAACAATCTCATAGTTCAGCAGGTAGCCCTTTCAAATCATTTTATTGCAAAATTTTAACCTTAATGCCATGAAGAGTTTATAGTGCCCCAAACACAAAAACAGAGAATTAAAAAAAATTTATTAACAGTTAGTGTATGCAAATTTCTTTCTGATGCATCAGAGCAAATCCTAAAGAAATCCGTGGAAAATTTATACATATGCTGGATTCATTCTATGATTCCATGATTAATTAAACAGTGTATCTGATACTTCCAACTATTCCATGCAGTAAGCGCAGTGTTGCTGGATTACAGTTAGAGTTTTCTTTCATTCTGTCTTTACTCTACAAATTGTAGAGGGGGGAACCTGACTTCATTTTGTTAGTATTTCCCAGACTAAAGTAAAAAAAAGATGGGAACTCTGCCAGGTGGCCTACAAATAAATATATGACAAAACCGTGTATGAATACAGCCAAATGAAGGGGTAAAACACCTGTAATGAAATAATATTAGTCAGATTGATAACCAGTGATATCAATGCAAAAAAAAAACCAACAAATAATTCTTTCATTCTTTTAAAGTTTTCTGGCAAGTTTGAAAAAAGTATCTGAATGAGAATGATTTGGTACTTCTGCAGATGTGTCCACTGAAATCCTGTCAAGTACAAGAAACATTAGAAAAGAAGGAAGAAATTAATTAAAGACTGGGAGGGCAATGTGAGCCATTTGGTAATAGGAGCTAACCCCTCAGCACAGAATGGTAATAGAGTTGCGATTTTCAGTGAGAAGCCCTGAAGATGAGGGCAAATACTTTACATTTGTTGAAACAGAGAAAAAGTATTGGAGAAATGCAGAGCAAGGAGTAATATTAACAAGTGTCAGACCAAAGATAATAATAAGATTTACGGCTGTATTTAATTCTTCACTTGGCAATTGGTGGCAATTATCAGAGGAAAATTAAATTGAATAGTATTGATTCCAAACAAATTTTCAAAATTCAAAATCGGAAAGAAGCATTTTGATTGCACTGTATGTTGCTCTCTGAAACGATGTTTTGTTAGTTTAATTTTGTAATGTACCTTGAAGATAGCTGCCATTACTGAAACTTGATGGGACAAATCCCATGGCTGGAATGTGACTGTTGATGGCTACAGACTGTTCAGAAGGGACAGGTGTGGAAGGAGGAGTGGAGATTTTGCCCTACATCAAGAAATCGATACAGTGTGAAGAGCTGTTCCTGAAGAACAGTTTGAAAGCTTGTGGGTAAGGATTAGAGACTGAGGCAACAAGGGTAACCTTATTGTTGGTGTCTTCTACAGGCTGCCTGATCAAGGGGATGAAGAATTCTTATGCCAACTACAGGAGACTTCATGCTTGCAGACTCTCATCCTGCTGTGCAACATCAGCCACCCTAACATCTTCTGGAAAAGTAGCACAGTGAGGTGGAGACAATCCAGGAGACTCCTGGAATGCACTGAGGATAACTTCTTAAGCCAGGTAATAGACAGTCCTATCAGAAGCAATGCGATACTGGACCTCATGGTCACCAAAGCAAGTGAGCTAATAGGTGACATCAAGACTGGAGGCAGCCTGCAGTGATCATGCATTGGTGGAGTTCACAGTCCTGAAGGTTATAGGTCAGGGAAAGAGTAAAGTCAGGACCCTTTATCTTAGGAAAGGAAAATTCCATCTGTTCCACCCAGGAAGCTGCCCTCAGGGACAAGGGCACAGAACAGAGCTGGCAGATCTTTAAGGATGGTTTCCATAGGGCACAAGAGCTCTTGATCCCCAGGTGTAAGAAATCAGGCAGGAAAGTCATGAGATGGGCATGGATGAGTGGAGACCTGCTGGTCAAACTAAAGGGCAAGAAGGATCTGCACAGGCAGTGGAAGCAGGGTCAGGTAACTGTGGAAAGAATATGGGAATCCTGCCTGGTTCTGTAGGCATGTGGTCAGGAAGGCCAAGGTGTGGCTGGATCTGAATTTGGCAAGAGATGCAAAGAATAATAAGAAGAGTTTCTGCAGGTATGTCACCCAGAAAAGGAAGGACACAGAAAAGTGTACCCACCATGATGAGCAAGACTGGCAAGCTTGTAACAACAGACAAGGAGAAATTGAGGCTCTCAACAACATTTTTGCCTCAGTCTTCACTGGCAACTTCTCTTCCCACACCTTTCAAATGAGTGGACTGAAAGACAGGTACTAGGGGAGCAAAATGCCTCCAACTGTAAGAGAAAATCAGGTTTGAGACTGCCTGAGGAATCTTAACATACATAAGTCCATAGCACTGGATAAGCAATGCATCCCAGAGTCCTGAGGGAACTGGTTGATGTAATTGCCAAGCTATCCTCCATATTTGAAGTCACGGCAGCTAGGTGAAGTCCCTAGTGACCACAAAAAAAATGAAATATTGCACCCATTTTTATAAAGGGTAGAAAGGAGTACCCTGGGAACTACCAACCTGTCAGCCTGACTCGAATAAGCCAGCACGGCTTCACCAAGGGCATGTCCTGCCTGATCAACCTAGTAACTTTCACAATGGAGTGACTACATCAGTGGACAAGGGAAGAACTACAGATATCATCTATCTGGACTTCTGTAAGGCTTTTGACATGGGCCCCCACAACATCCTTCTCTCTATATTGGGTATATATGGATTTGATGGATGAGCTGTTTGGTGAATGAGGAATTGGTTGGATGGTCACATCCAGAGTGTAGTGCTCAATGTTCAGATTTAGATTGGTGACAAGTGGTGTCCCTCAGGGAGATGTGGGAGGTGTAGCATCCCCCACAGAAAAAACGGACAGAGCACACAGCAGGTGCTGAGCAGTTTGGCACCTCGCCAGAGCAGTTTGAGGCCTCAGCCATTCATCTGCAACTCAGGGTGCTTAACTGGTGCTTCAGGGTCTGGACCACTTAGCAAATAGGCTCAGGATTTGGCCTTGTCCAGTATCTTCTGTGTTTTGTCTGGGCTCATCCCCTTAGTCAATGAGAATGACCACAGAGCACCCTCGACTGGGGTATAAATGGGGTCCTGCCTGAGAGCCAGAGTAGTTGGTTCTTGGCAGAGCAATAGGCCTGGCAGTCAGACACTCCACTTGGACACACTGTCCAAGGATACTTCCATGGATTGAGGGAGTCTCCATGGATTGAGTGAGTCTCACCCCCGCCTGTGGGTGAATGGTAAATTGGGTGCTCTGGTATGGGAGGTTTCCCCTTTCTGAGTGAGTTTTTGCCCATTTGGGTTTGTTTTTCATTAAGGTTTATGAATTTGTTGTGCAGTAGTTAATTCCCAGCAGACATCCGAACCTGTATTTGGTCAGAAGGAGTGCTGGACAACCCTGGATGCAATAAACCCCCATTTTGGAGAGTGGCTGCTGTTTGTTTTGTGGGTGCCTCTGTGACAGGAGACCTGTATTGTTTAGTATCTTCATCAGTTACATAGGCAGTAGGATCAAGTGCACCCTTAGCAAGTTTGTAGACAACACCAAGCTGAGTGGTACAGTTGACACACCTGGGGGACGAGATGCCATCCAGAGGGACCTGAACAAGCTTAAGAAGTGGGACCATGTGAACCTCAGGAGGTTCAACAAGGCCAGTTGCAAGTCTTGCACTTGGGTTGGGGCAGCCTGCAATTATCAGTATCATCTAGGGGATGAAGAAATTGGAAGCAGGCCTGTGAAAAACTGGACATGAGCCAGAAATGTGCACTCACAGCCCAGAAGGGCCAACTCAATACTGGACTGTATCAAAAGAAGTATGTGCAGCAGGTTGAAGTAGATGAATCTCTCCTTTACCCCACTCACATGAGACCCCACTTGTGGTACTATGTCCAGCTCAGGAGTCCTCAGTATAGGAAAGACATAGACCTGTTGGAGCAGGTCTGGAGGAGGGCCACAAAAATTATGTAATTATGTGAGGGCTGGAGCAGCTCTCCCATGAAGAAAGGCTGAGAGAGTTGGGTTTGTTCAGCCTGGAGAAGAGATTGCAGAGAGATCTTATTGAGGCCTTTCAGTACTTAAGGGTGGCTGATAAGAAAGATGGGGACAGACTTTTTAGCAGGGCCTATTGTGACAGGACAAGGGGTAATAATTTTAAACCACTTAAATCTCACTGTTAAGATACTGTCATGATAGTAAAGCTGCAGGACTGTGTCTGCCTGGAAGGGTGGCTCACTCTTTTCTAAGATGACAAATGGAGTATATTTTAGCACTCACACTTTCTAATATAGACAACACAGAAGGATTTAAAATTACCGGCATTTCTGGTGCACTTATTTGCTCATGCAGGTTATTTAATTAAAATTAATATGCAGGTTTACTGAAACTTTACAAAAATTTGATAAACATACTTGTCTGTCTGGTTGTAAGTCAGGCAAAAAAAAATTATGACCCCAAAGCATTTAGATGAAGACACTAGTTTGTCTTCTGCAAAAAAATATGAAATATTCTCTACCATGAGATATGCATTAGCCTAAGCATCACTCAGGTAACCAGCACTGATGCACACAAGGGAAGTACTCATTCCCTGTCTCAGCTATTATTATTTCTGAGCATGCTGTTGATTTAATACTACACGAAGAAGGCAAGACTAACATACAGGAACTGTGATGCAAATTAACTCCATCTTTCTGAAAATCTAATGATTGCAGAATGTCTCTTGTTTTACTCAAGCAATTGTTGATATCCTGGATGCTTTACAAAACTGCGATTTCAGTCCATTTGCTGTGTCAGCTGTATCAGTTCACAGGAGCAAGCAGAGCTGATCTATTGTGTCAGGGCACTTCCCTGACAGTGTTTTTCAGAATGCGGATTTTACACAGTAACTTTATACATTGAACAAAGCTGTCAATAGCAGTAATATACAAAGGCTCCTTGACTTGTTTGCCATATCTTCTTTTAATCAGTATTTGGTAAGGTCCAGGTGCTTGCCAGCATGCAAATATGCAAACATCCAAAAGACACTGGTCATATCCAGCTCAATAATTCACAGGCAGCAAAAGGATAATGAAAATTGAGACATGATGACTACAAGTTCAAAATACTCTGTTTATTCGCATGAGTGAAAGAGTCATTGAGCATAAACATGCAAACAGACAGCACTTTCCCTCTATGTTGTTCTCTGTGCAGTTCAGCCTGTAGCCTGTGAACTGCTGCCCTACTGCAGCAGGTCAGAGGACACACAGCCACATGCTTTGGCTAAAAAAAGAAACCAAAACATACACATTCCCATGGTAAGAGGTTTTCAACAGAGTCTGCTGGTAAACATGGTGAAGAACTGATTCCTGAATTCTGTCAGCACCTCATCAAGATGTTTGCAATTAAAATAGTGAAATCATTATGATTTTGTAACTAGTGTCCTTTCATTTACCTTTCTTGACAGCTAGATATCTAATTACCTCTTTCTCATCTACCAAATGCAACACAAGATAGTATATGAGACATGGGGGATTTCCACAGAAAACATTTCCTTCTTGCAAAGGAAGGCAAGAGCAGACATTCAGCTCTTTCACTGGTGCACAGAAATCACCCTGCCTGTCCTGTGTTTTGTTTGCAAGATGCCTACCATGTTGTTCGGTAAGGTATGATGTGAGTAGGATGTATGCAAGGGAAAGAGGACAAACAACATCTGAGGCATGAAGAGGTAGAGGGACTTGTAGCAGGGGACACACATGAATTTCTGGTTTTAGAATAAATTAGGATCTTACCCGTATCTCATCTAGCCTTGAAACTCCCACAGTTCAAGCATACAGCAGTCTGATGGGTCGGGTTCTCAAGGCAGATGTGTCACCCGCCAGGAGCAGATCACTACAACAGAGATGTCTTTGTTGTGGAGCAGGAAGGTACCATATGAGCCACAAAAGACATTTACAGAATATCCCTCTGGATAAAAAGAGAATAATTCGCATGGAGAAGCAGGAATCTGTCAGTCTGAGACAGCGCATCTGGTCACTGGGATGTGCTTTCTGCATTAACATCAATGGGGGAAGCTTCTCAGATATTCTGCTTGTGAAGCAGGAGGTGGCATTTTGCTCTTAGGGCAACTTCAAAAGGAGCAAAAATGTTGGGGTTTTTTTTTCTTTCTTTCAGTAAAAGAAACTGGTTAAAACAGAAAAAAGGGCTGAGTTTTCCGCTGGAGAAAGAACATTGACAACCAAGTGATGCTTAGAAAAACAAAGAATCCTGTTTCTCAGGGTTTAGCAAAACATGTCTGTGTGTTTGGTTCTGAGAGCAGGAGCAAGTGCACAGGCTGGTCTGTTCAAACAGAGTGGTGGGGGAGTAGCAGAGGGAGGAGGGGGTTTCCTTTTTAAATAAACTCCACATCCTGTCTGCAAATTCAGCACTACCTCTTTTTAGGGCTGATTATACTTCACTACATAAAAATATATAATGAATATTACCTAACAGACATATACATCTTGTAAGACAAACAAATAAGTAAAAAAAATAAATTGTTTTTTCAATATCCCACTGTTATAACCCCTAGAAATCTCTAAGACAGTGTTAGTGAAGCTGTGGTCCACAGACCAGCAGAGCCCTACATGGTATTACAAGGTCCAGCATCTCCTTTTCTGAAAAACAAAAACCTAGCACTATGTACACATGTTCCTATGCATCAGACATGTATCTGTTCCTATTGGCAGGTATAGTCAAAGAAAGCTCTCTCACAGAATTTGAGGAATTCACTGGGATTCGTTCACTACTGGATATTTAGAAGTAGCCTACAATTTTCTACCAAAAGCTAAATCTGATGAACAAAAGGATTTTCAAAGTCAACCATCCATCAGGAAAAAAATATATATATATTGAAGGCAACTAAAAGCACACTTACTTAGTGTGCAAGAAGGGTAAAATTACAGACACCTATACAAAATATAACAATATTGTTGTCTTGCCACTTTTGACTGTAAAACAGCATGGTACCAGCATTGTGGCAAAGGAATATTAAAGATCAGTTTCATACGTTTTAGTTTTATACAGGTCCTTATGTTCTGGTAACCTTCATAGAGTCCGAGAAGCCTCAGACATGCTGCATTAGGCAACGACTCGTGTTTGTTCTCTCACTCTCCCTCCAGAGCCACCTAGCCTTTGTTGTAAACCACAGAAGAATAGAGAGCATCTTATTAAAAATAAATACAAGTAAGTACTCAAACCTTTTTATAACCAAATAACGAAGATGGTAAACCAACTATCTTGCTCAGTTACAATACATGCTTCTTGTAGTTTTTATATTGCAAGGATAGATCTAAACTTGCCATAAGAAATATTATTCATCAAACAATTCTCTTTGGTGTATTTATCTCAGATTCTGGGGAAAACATTAAATTGTGATTTTGTTTATTTTAGCGTATTATGGTTTGGGTAAAGATAAAAATCTGCAATATAAACATATTTGCCAATGTCATGATGGTGGGTAAAGAAGTGTTTCATGTTAAAGATCTACCTTTCATCTGACAGTTGCAGTTTCAGTGGTGCTGATCTCTTTATTCTTTTTCCTCTTTTTCTGGTGAAATTCCATTTCTTAAAATAACAGCCTTCTTTTTAAGATGACTGTGTTGTCATTACCCTGGTAATCTCACTTTGAGATTATACACTATTCATTTGAACACCAATTCCAGTCTGCCTTTTTATATTCTTCTTTTCCTCTGTTCAAACAGGCTTCTGATTGCCCTGGATTATCACTGAGGGGGCTAACACTGAAGACAAAAACAGATGACATCTCAAAATGTCACTCAGCAACGCACATGCTCCTCTCTAGCAGGAGAGGAGGTTAGGAAGCGGTCACAACATTGCTCAATTAAACTCTTCCAGACATTAACTGCATACTATTTTTAACCCGTACTTTGCATCAAAACATAGTACTTTTGACATAGAAATGGAAGGTGTAGATCTTTTCAGACCTCATGTCCCGCTGCATGAATATTATTTGGAAACAGGAGAGAATGCCTTTTTTTCTTCCCTGTTTGTAGCTGCTGGTTGGTGCCTTTATAGTGCAAAGTATTCTTCTCTGAGCATGATTTACTTTTTCTATTTTAACAGCTGATTATATGCTTCATTGCTGTGCCTTTGATTTCATGGTTTCTTTGTGATTTGGCTTAATAAGAGGTACTGTCGTTTCACAATCAACCTTCACTGAACGTAAAGGAATGCTACTCAAAAATGTATTTTCTATTTTATTCTTGTCTATTGTCAAAAATTTTGTTGATAACAACATATGCTCAGGGGCTCCTTTGTAGTTTTTAAGGAAATTTTTTTTGCATTGTAAAAGCACTGCATACTGGGAACACGATATTCTTGCTGTTCACTCCTTAAATCATACAGAACAGAGGGGAAAAGTAATCTACCGCATATTTAAGCAGTATCAGCGTCTTTGTGCTGTGCTTTTGTCCCAGTTATGATTCATTCTCAGCAGGGGCTTATATACAAAGAGATGATGCAGTTTACACAAAAAGCTTCCATACTAGTATTGTCATGTAGGGGTGAACAGCTCTCTTCACCCTTTTCTGTCTTTCTGCAACTTCCTCTGCCTGTAAAATTTCTTCAGAGATGTTTAACAGTACATGAAAAGTCACTCACAATAAAACCAAACACTAAATATATCTCCATCATGACATTTCTTGATCTCTTTACTATGCTGAAGTAACAAAACAGCACAGTGATAACTCAACTGAGGTTGCAGTATGCAATAAGCTCTTTCCACGTCCCTGATGCCACGCAGCAGAGTAGACCAACACAGGCACGGCTGCTCACTGCAGTAGCAAGTTCTCACTCTCTGCTTGAAGACAGCATGGGCATGTAGTAGCAATCAGTAAATGTACAGACATGCTTCTATAGCGCCTTTTATCTTCCAAGTACTTTATAAACACTATGGCATCTCAGCATACTATTCTGACTTATCCCTGTCTAAGTAAACTGGCATGAGAAAGCAGAACTGCTAGGCACCAGAACAAAGGGGAAAATGTATAACAGAACGCTTCGGTAATAAATTTGGTTGAAATGTAGGCTCTTTATGGTTTTAGAATTTGCTTGTCTTTTTCACCTGATGCTTACATGTTTGAAACTCTTTTCTTCCCCTTTTATGATGCTGCACTGTCAGTGTTTTTGTAGGTCATTAGGACCCTGCTTTTTGTCTGTAGTACAGAGTTGAAGTTTACATGCCCTCGGTGCCATGGAAGCCCGCTCCAGGTGCAGAGGTTTTCACTTCCCTCTATGCTTGTATCCAGCACTGGCCTATAGAGCTAACTAGTACAGCATGTGGCACAAGCTGAGCAAAGGCAGTTCATCAGGAGCCATCACTGCTGAGACAGTTCAACATCACTCCTCACACAGAGCTTTGCTTCGCAGCATACCTCAATCCTAACTAGCAAAAGAATATAAAGAAAAAAAAAACAAAATCAAAAACCAAACACAACAACAAAACCAATAGAAAGAAAAATAGAACAGGGTATACACAGAAAAATGGATAATGCCTATGTCATTTACAGGTGGAAACCAAGGAAACGGATTTCAGTTTAGAACCCTTTTTTCTGCATTTATCATTCACAGTTACTGTGGAAAACCCTTGATGCTCCTCCAGGATAGGTAACAGATGAGAGTGCCACAGCCCAAGTCATTTGATTGGAATCTCACTGGGGCAGTGCTTTTCCTCACTGCCTACCTGAAGAGTATCAGTAATGTTTATGGGCACTGTGCAAATATTAACAAATCAACTGAGGATTTCTGAGCCGGCTGGAAAATGAAGAACAATGCAAATAAGCAGCAGGGGAGGTGGAAAATGCATGCAAATCAACCTATACTTTCTAGTCCATAGGTCCCAAGCCTCATTATCTTTGAAACTTTTGCTTGCATGTAAGCAGCACTCTACTTTCTTTCTCAAACATGGAAGCAGGGCCTGACATCTACAATTTAATGAGCCTCCAGGAGATCAAAAGAACCAAGTGAGAGAGATTCCAATTGTCATCTTAAAATAAATTACTTCTGTATTTGTTTATTTATAATTCTTTATCTTCTTTATGTTATAACCATTTTTTCCTAGATAGTTTTGTAGATATATCTAGTCTTATGGATATATTTTTGATGGATGTCTAGGAAAGGACAGGATTGATGCTGATTTGAGAGATGAGGAAAAGCACTAATGTGCCTTTTATGATCAAAGTAGTATAAAGTAATGTTTATCATATATTGCTTTTCATCTTCAGTATGTTCTGCAAACATGCATGTATTAAACCTTAAGACATTCTCATGAGGTACGTAGGAAAAGATCATCTTCATTTTCTATGTGGAAAAAAAAATGTGCAGAGACAACTTTACTGCTCAGTGCATGAGAAGGCTACATCAAAGATCAAAATTAGCAACAGTTGATTCGAGTACGGAAGAGAAATACAGGCAAACTAAACGATCAGAGTAGTGAGAGGCTTACTCTTACTGTTTCCTGGCAGTGAAAATTGTACTATACAATCTAGGGTGCTAAAGGGTTGATTTTTTTTCTCAGAGGAGGAGAGGTTCAACTGAATATATAGTGAAAGGAGTGTACATTTGGCAAAGAAAAAAAATCAGAGAATGTTCCTATCATGTGACAAAGAGTAAAACTTCAGCAAGTAGTCTCAGTACAATTTCCTTGCATGTATTATGAAGTGGTCACCACCATTAGGCACAACCACTACTTTTTATTCTGCAGAGCTTCTGTTCCTTCAATAGAAGGAATGATTATTCAGTATTCACTTTGCTATTTCCTTCTCCAGCATGCACTTCCATCCTGCCTTTGGTGTCAAATATTCAACTGAAGAAATACAAACATCTTCCAGGATTTTCTCAGGAGATCCTCAGCACTGCCAGTTTAAGGAAGCTGTGCCTGGGTCCATGGGTCAAGGCCCACCAGCATCAGCATCATCAGCTCCAGCACAGACCCCTGTCACCTGAGACACTTTGCAGATGCTAGAGGCAGAGCCACATACGCTGCAGCAGTATCCGTGACGTGGTGCAGAATGACCCTTAGTCCTGCTCTCTGGATGTGCACAATTAAATCCCAACTCTTCATCCTTCCTCATCAGGCAGGCATCCTTCTTCATCAGGCAGGGAAGGGAGCAGGGTTTGCTTTTAGAGGCTGCTGGAAGACCTCTGATCCACATCTCAAAATCAGCTCAGCCACTCTACTCAAACCCTCCATCCTTTCTGTGCCCTCCCACGCCCCCAAAGGAAAGACTCGGTCTGAGACAGCAACCACACTTAGGAAACAATGGTTCACATGATGCTTCCTCTACAAATTAAAGAAGGGTTGGACAAAGCTGAGGGTAAAGCTACATTGCCAGCTTCAGTTCTATCATTTCTGTATGGGCTGAATGTGCACATACAAAAATATTCTAAAAGAAGTTACAGATGGGGCAGCTTTTATTTGATCTACACACAATGATGAAGAGAGTTCCACTGAGTGCAACCTCACTGAATGCATATGGTAGGAAAACCACATGTAAAACACCACCATTACTTTAATCCTGAGACCAGAATAGCTACTCTCAAATGTATAATTTAATAGCTTCTACAGCCAAGATTATTTCACTCAAGTTGTACATAAAGTAAGCTATTTCTATAAAAATTAAAAAGCTAGATGTTTATGTGTAGTACTTGGAAGCTAGAGGTATTGGTATATCACAAAGCAAACGCAAACCTTGCTAAAAGGTACACACTTTGGTCGTTGCAAAAAGACATAGCTATAAACCAGGTGTGTCTATGAAATACATGTAGTATTACCGCTTTCATGTACGTCCTATGGCGCCAGTACTGGTAATCCCTGGCATTTAGTGACATCTAGTGGTATTTTCTTGACTACGAAAAGCCCATTCAGTCTTAAAAGTGTTAGACGCCTGTTTTAGACGAATAACTACTCTGGATGCTCTGTGGCAGATTTCCTCCCTACCTTCCTTAACTTTCTGAATCCCACGCCAAGCTGAGAGAGTCCACAAGGACTGCCAGCAAGAACTACAGACGTTATGAATAGAACAACAGTTTCATAAAATACAGAACAGGGAGAAAAATGGTTGTTCCATCCATACATCAGACTCTCCCCAGACCTTCAGACTTCCCCAGACTTCAGTATCCTCAGAAGTCACTGTGATGGGAAACTCATTGTGTTCCTCCAAGGGCTGGTCTGGGACCCAAGTGGTGCCAGACTTTTCATGTAAAAATGCAGTCAATCATTACATGTCTGTAGGAATACACAACAGGCTGCTTTACCTCTGTAAAGCACTGTGTGTTGTGGTGGTTCTCAGAACATCTTTTAATACGCTTTTAGTATTTTTTGCTTGCACTAGTCTATTCTTGCCACACGTAAAGGTCCTGTTTCTGGCATTCAGTTAATGATTATTTCATGCTAAAAACAGTATTTCCTGCTTAAATGGAGATCCTTTTCCGGCAGGTGTCAGTGTGAGGTAATAAACACAAAATCCAAGCCCGTCACTGAGGTGAGGGGAGGTGAGTGGGTCAACCCGAGTAAAGGGTTCATGGC
The DNA here is from genome assembly GCA_013396935.1 of Baryphthengus martii. Classification (NCBI taxonomy): domain Eukaryota; kingdom Metazoa; phylum Chordata; class Aves; order Coraciiformes; family Momotidae; genus Baryphthengus; species Baryphthengus martii. Next base: position 18,734 of record VWZK01014608.1, read on the forward strand.
TTGGCATTCTTGGCATCCTCAGCACCTTGACACATGCCATCAACTGTCTGGGAAGAGGCAGCAGATATAGGCCTTACCCAGTGCCTGGTGGAAGAGGCTTGTAGGGTTTGCCTCAGCTGGCAAATGCCCTCATCCTCCCAGCAGCTCCATGAGCTTGGCAGCATGGGTGGAGGGGACCATTCAAAATCCATTAGCTATGGAGCACCTACTTTTGAGTGTGAAATATCTAAATCCTACACAGGATTTTTATAACAGAGCCTACATTTTCTAGCTTTGGCTTCTGCAGTGTCATGAAGTCATTGACAACTGTAGGACTGTATTTCCAAAGCAGTAAGTCATTCAAGGCTGTGACTGGGTACTTGCGGTCAGGAAGTCAGATTTGCAAATGTCAGCATAATTTCATGTTTTGTTCCAACCAAATTGAAAATTTAGTTTGACTGCAGAACTTCAGCTCAGATTTGACAGCTTTATTTAATCTCTGTTAGTGGTTTTATGGTTTTGCTGTTAAAACAATTCAATATCCACGTGTCTGGGAAATTCAGTCATAATAACCTTTGCGAACAATTCAATTATGTAAATTATTACATTATTGTTATATAATATAAACCATGAGTAGATTTAGATATAGAAATTGATGAGGAAATTTTGACAGCATTTGTTATCTGAAAAATGTTAACACATAAGAACATTTTGTGGAACTATACCAACTTTACCTAACCTTCCTTTAGAAAGGAGTGGTAGAAGAGAGGAGCACAAAAACTAAGAGTACTCAGCTGATGGAGTGGGCACTCTGCAGGGCTTGGTGTGACCTGGTCTCTACTCCAAATCACCCTTGACTCTGGCTCTTGGCTGTTGCTTCTCAGAGTTTCAGGACCTGTCAGCTCCTCTGAACTGGTGTGTTCTCTCATTTTAAGTTTGTCATAAGAATTTTTAATGCTCTTTGTAGTAATTACAAAAAAAAAAACCAAACCACCCAGGAACATTTCTGTGGATGTAAATAACTTTCCATTCATCTCTAATTAAAAGCAAATATGTTTTTACTTAAGAAAGTATGTGTTAGGAAAGTCTAGGGGTTTATTTTTGTCTCTTTCAAGAAAATATTTTCTAGTAGATGTTACAGAAAGAGAAGCTTAATGTAATTTTTTCTATCAAAAAAGACCTGCTGTCAAGCATCTCTTCAACCTACACAGTCTGTATAGACCAACAGCATTATGTGGATATAAGGGTTATGATAATGGGACTTTTGTAAATAAAACCATTTAAGATCAGCACAAAGTGATTAAACTATAACTTAACAATTCAAAACACTGCTGATTCCTGTAACTGCTGCTGTGAATTATGGCCTGTTACATGCAATGGGAGTCAAGAACCTTTATTTACTAGCAGCAGCTGAAAACATGCAACTTCATTGTATAGTACTCTTTGAAAAGGTGTTCTCAAACAAAAAAAAAATTCGGGTTTTTTCAGTAACTTTGGCTCAGTAGGTTTTACCCTTTTGTTATGGGTTAATAAAAAAATAGGAAAACTTTCTTGGTATGATCTGCACATTTGAAACTACAGTGAATTTTAGTTCTTGCATCCTGTACATCTATTTTCATAAAGACAATGCTGGCTCCATCAAACTCCCTAGAGGCCCTGAAGAGGTATTTCAGCATGAGCATCTGAATCTCTTTCAACTTTAAGTTTTGCTCTTTAAAGGGTGGAAGGTGACGTGATAGAAGACATTTCTGTTTTACTTTTGTCTTTTGATCTCTGAAGATAAACTTCTTTGAGATGAGCAGATTAGCTAGTACAGGATGCACATTAATTGCTTCTGATTTGCACTATAATTTTCACTTTTTAAATTACTTTTAGTGAAAAAACCCTCTTCTTTAAATAAGTGATAAGAAAGTAATGTAAAGAAATGTGACCTTTCTTGAATTTTTTTCCTCTATTAACTGCTTCTCTTTTTGTTCTAATCTTATCTAGTACCATGAGTGAGAACTTGATGTACAAAGATGTACAAAACCTACACAAGACTACTTAGAAGCTTATCAAAGTTTCAGATCTGTGATGTGTACGTTATTTTTTTCTTACTCTTCATGATTCAGAAACTCAAGAAAAACGGCATTACAGGATTTGCGTCACCATGAGGCACTGCCAAATTTAAGCAACCTTTACAGAACTCATGGCCAGGTTTTGTATGGAAGACATCAGTGAAGGGGAAGATAGAGGGATGAGACCTTCTATTCTCCACCCACAGAAGAGTCACTGCAGAAGGGTTGCCAGCCATATGATTATTCAATATTTGACGTGTCATAACAGCCCCAGCTCCACAGCTAGACTATGTGTGGTGCTTGGAGAATGACTCTTTAGACCCAGCTGACAGTACTCCAACCCATTCACTGTGGCTTACACAGGACCATGGGCATTTCTTGAGTAATTTTCAGTTTAAATGCTAATGATTTCATAGCCAGTGGAAAATTCTAGGTACTTCAATAATCACTGATTGGGAAGTACTGAGGAAAACAGTTAATAGAGGGGCATCAAGAGCCAGTATGAAATATTAGACATAGGTTAGACTTTGCATTTCCATACCTGTCCAAACTTACTAAGAGACATCATTAAAGACCATTACGCCTTGCAAAAATTACTGAATTATGAATGCTTCTTGTGCTATTGCATTTGTCGTGCCACTTGTAATGTAGTATAATAAAATTAAGGAAATCCAGACTTCTTTATTGAGCTGTGCAATGGAACACTTACATCAAAGTATACTTCAAGTTCCTTTTGTCATGCAGAGAGTCTGTTGTGTTTGGAAAGAATGTGGCTAATCTCCAAGCTTCCATTAAACGTGGAACTAGAAGGCTATTGCCACAATGGCTCTAAAGACAAAGGATTAAACATAGGAGTGTCTTGCAAGATTGTATTCCCCTCTAATGAATACTAGAAAGAAAGAACAAAAAGTGATTTGTAGCATTCCTTCATAATTCTTCCTCCAAATTATTCCAAAAGGGAAAACAAACAAGACACTCAGATGCTCTCCCCCAGAAAACTCTGAGAGATGCTTAGTTCTGGAACAGCTTTCCATAAAGAGTAACGGGAATCAGAAACAACCACTTTTTAACTGGAGACTGACCAATTTACAAACAGGCTGACTGCAAATGCCTTAAGGGGGACTGGAATTGGTGACTCACAAGCTCCTTTCTTTCATTTAAGAGCCTGAGGCATAAGAGATAAATGAAATAAAAATTGTTCTCTGTTCATTGCAGTGTAGATCCTTCCTGAAAGAGAGGTTTTTTTCACTTCGCTTCACTTCTAGGAAGCTGAATTTATGGCTGAGTGTGGAATTAGTTCTTCAGCTTCTTTTACTAATGAGTGTTACAGTAAGTTGGGTCAAACAAGCTATGTCACAGCTTCTTTCTTGTAGGAGTACAATACGACAGATTTCATAAACCATCTCCAGCTTTCTGCCATTCAAAGTCAATGTGTCTCCTTCCTGTGTCAGCGCAAGCTGGTGTGTTAGGTGACACAAGGCAACACAAGCCTGTTTACATGACCCGATGATAACTGATGGTTCACAACCGCTTTTCCCTGCTATCAGGCACACTGTCCTGTTCACCCAGGCCCTCCTTTTCGAAAAAACAGGGTGGTATATAGAGAAGTCAGATTGTATTCACATCCTTTCATAACTACACAACCAAAGCAAACCTCTCAAACATGGATATCTTGAGTATGATTGTCCCTTGCCCTGAACCACTGCAAAGTGTATAACCCTAGAGTGGCAGCACTCGCTTTGCCTGTGTATGTAACCATGCATGGTAGAGAACTGAATTCTTTAATATTTGCATTGTTTTGCAGGGAAATTATCTCTCTTTTCTGTGTGCTTAGACTTTGTGGTTTATATACATCTACCTGTATGCATTCATAGGATCATAAGATGGTAGGGGTTGGAAGGGACCTCTGGAGATCATCGTGTCCAACTCCCCTGCCAGAGCAGGATCACCTAGGGCAGGCCATGCAGGAATATATCCAGATGGGTTTTGAAAGACTCTAGAGAATGAAATTCCACAAGAAAGAATGGAAAGGTCAAATAAGAGACCACAGGTAAAACTCTGCATTCACACTTAACCGAGATCTAGCATCACATCACTGTTAGTGGTAAGACCATAGATCTACTCCAGGATAAGCAGATTTGGTCTCAGTTAAATGAATTTTCTTCCCTCCATTTTTTTTTTTTCTTCAAAGGAATCTTCACCCAGATATATAAACCTCTGGTTCTTCTGCATTCTGCATTGGCTGTCTAGTTTATTCTGTGATACTTATCTGTACATAGGTTTTTATAAAACCTCCAGGGCAGATCTCTTACATAAAAATTTTTGATGATATCTGCTCAGCCAGTGTGTTAGGATGAAGATTGTGATTTTCATTAAAGTAGAATAGATCTGATAGCATGATAAACTACATTACAGTGTAACTCGAACTCAGAAAGGATGAAAGTGTGTGGTGGAGAGTCTCCCTATAACAACAAATTACCCCCAGGGGGTGTGGCTGAGGGCTAAGTGGGATTTCTTTTTTTTTTTTTTTTCCAAAGACCATAGGAGAATTGCTCTTTGAATTCAGATACTCGTGTATTTCTCTGGTAAAAAACCAGTCTCTAAGAATCCGTTAGATCTTTTATGGACCTTGAGGTCTGCTTGTCAGAAAGTTATACGAGAAATAACTTGTGAAAAATAGCGTAGATCTAGTTTAGATCCATAGAGGAAAGATACAGGACTCCAGCATGTACTAATAGGCAAAAATTGAATTTGAATTCGCTACAATATTGAATTTGTTACAATATGCCTGAAACAATTCGACTGTCGTCAATTGGAACTGAGATTTTCACCAGAGAAACAGTGAGCTGGAAATAATACACACAGATTGAATCAGAAGAAAATGAAGATCTCAAATATTTGCACTTCAGACTAGGTAAGGATTCAAATAGAAATGCAGTATTCCTTTCATGATGCTTCATCTCTGCAGTCTATATTTTGCTTTAGCTGTCCACTGGATTCTGAGTGTGCTTTAACAAGGCTTCTGGTCCCACATAACCCATACTGTCTTGGGACATGTTTAAGACTGAGCAAACAAGATCTCAGACCCCTTCTGGTTCATTAGCGTTCACGGACTCAAGGTTCACCTGCAAAAAATGTACTTGCAAGCTCATGTTCTGACCAGTTTTCCTGTGACATGCAAAGCTATAAGAGATGTTGCTCCATAGGTTTGGAGCAGGACAAGGGGGCCAACAGCATGTTTCTCACTGTACTTACCTGTTTTGAGAGACTATTTTTCCTTTGAAATAACAGTCAACAGATAAAGCTGGGGCAGAGAACAGAGAAGAACATTGTGGGTTTTCTATTAATTTGCATGAAACAATCCTGTCTAAATAAAACAGTTCATTTATTTAAAGGTTGCTTTCTAAGGACACCATGAGTCTGCTGTGTCTTTTACTGAAGAACTTCGACAAGCCGGTGACAAGGAAAAACATGCAGAGAAGACTACATCTGTAATAATGCACAAATGTAGGTCTGAGGAAACTTTTAGGACACAAACAAAGCAAAGGTGATAGTATCCTCTAGTCATATCATAGGAGATGGCATAGTTTATCCTCATTAGAATAACAGGAAAATGTAAGGTGTTTGCAATTCTGATACAAGTCCATAGAGGTGACAGATCTGAAATATTAAACACTTGAAAAAGTCATTCTATGCAAAATTTACCTCAAAAGTAATAATTCAGCTTTTTTTTATACATCCAAACGTTACTATGGCAACTTGATAGCTAAACTATAATAAAACATGGGTTCTTACTCCTATAACAAATTCCAGGTTTTGAGATTCTATCTCTTCTATTTTGACTGGCAATGTATTTTCTGTAGTTGTTATAATTTACTCTTTAAATTGCAGTAACATTCCTCCTGAGACCTAGAGCTTCAGCTCAGACAATGCAGACTTGCCTTACTGGGTTTATTTCTCCAGTATGTTCTGTCCTAATTATTCTGCACATGCTGAATCCAGTTTTCTGCTCTTGTATTGAGTTACCTACATGGTTTTCACTCAGGATAGATTATTTTAAATGTGATTATCCTGATCATGTCAAAGCAATACAAACAGTTCACATAGTTTTCTTCATCTCTTGACTTCTATGCCATTCTAAGTCTCTAACTCTTTGACCCGACTGTCAAAATGTCTCTCACATATGACTTGAATTTTCTCATTGTCAGTTTTCCCTTACTGCTCATAAAATAACACTATCCTCTTGGCTGTTCTTAGTGGGAAGCATCATGAAGGCTGATTTTTGGATCACTCAGATAAAACGAATTTTGAACCTGCATCCATACCCTCTATGTACCACTCTGCAGCATTTCAGAACATATTCCCAAACTCAAATTATTTAATCACTAGGAAACCCCTTGTAACACTCAGTAGAATTCCTTGTTCACTTGCATTTCATGATTGAAATCGGGTAAGATACGGTTGGTGCATTGGTCACCCGCTCCTACTGTAGATGAAGCTCATAAGCATGCATATAACTCTCTCTCTTTAAGAAAGTGATTCATTTTAAACAGAATATTTTTTGCTATTCAATACTCAGCTTGAAATATACCACGGTTGCCAAGATAAGTTAATAATTTGCCTATCACTGGGTATGTCTGAATGCACTATCTGATTGCAGCTATCTAAGCCCCAACGGGAAATTTCCCACAGTACTGAAATTTTCTGAAAATTTCCCTTTACTGCTTTAACTGCAACAGCTATTGTCACTCTGGTGGCTTCTGTGCCCAGAGTTATTTGAAATGTTCTCTGACAAGACTTAATGGATGAGGAGTTTATAGTCACATCAAATTTACAGCTATGGTGATTTTTGTCTACATTAGGGCTCCTGGTGTTGATACCAAAAATAGAACTAGTGTCTTTGCAGTGATGACATTACTTTGAAGAAATCAGAAAGTGAAGACACAGGCAGGATCTTCTGCTGCTGTTACTTCTCCAGGATCCAAGCATCTATACTAGAGTGAGTCAAACACCTTGACTTACTTTTTATTGCTATCAATATCTCTAACTCACACAGACATCTATGCTAAGATTTTCAAAGGAGGTTGAAGTATCTAAATAAGCTTATTTCTCTTTGCACTGCTGGTGTCTCAGACACTATTAAGAATCTCACTGTGCCTTTTTACAAACACAAAGGGGGCAAGTGTCTGTTTTTCAGAAGAGGTGTTAGGATTTCATAAATGTATTTAATAACTTAGAGCTCAAGTGTTCCTCACATTGTCATTAATAAACCTATGACTTGTGATCAGCCAGTAACAGCATAGGTAGTGGAATGAATAGGAAGTTTGAAGAGGAAGTGTGAAAAATAGAGTGCACTGTAATGTTGATGGTAATCACTATGCTTCTTTACAGAGAAGATGAACAACTCTCTGCTCGCAGCTATCCTTTTGTTTGCAACAGGTCAGTTTTCATTTGCTGCAAAACTTACTACTACTTATAAATAGAAAAAATTCTTAACGTTACTCAAAGGCAAGGCTGTACAATCAAAATCATGACCAAGTTAAGTTCTTTCGGGAGGAGAAAAAACAGCCAGTAACACTTTTTCCTATTTGTTTTACAGCTGTCTCATTAAATTATCCCTTTGTATTCCTCAGATTCCTGCAACTGCATAAATCGGGATTTGCCATTTTGCCAACAGCTCCCAGGTAGGTAAATATTTCTCACATCACACCTCCTTAATCACAAAGACATTGTTGAAGGAAACCTGCCATCTTGAGAGTATAGATTCAGACTAGATATAAGGAAGACATTCTTTTACAAAAAGAGTGGTGAAACCCTTGAACAGAT
>VWZK01014609.1:0-30480 GCA_013396935.1 Baryphthengus martii
TTCCGAAGTTCACAGAGTGTCCTACACAGTCGGTGTGCCTTGAGACTGTCATAGAGTCAAGATAGTTAGGAAAACACTTGACAGTATTTAGATACAAGATTCAGAGTTCCTGGCAACATTATATCTAATGCACTAGCAGGCATATTGAGGGGAAGATCATCAAAGCATCAAGAAGATTTAACTCCAGGCATCCATGAAAAGAAAGCGCAGCCACCAAGGAACGACCATCTAAACTTTGCTTCTTAGAAGGTCTAAGTTCTGCAATGATCTCTTGACACATGCATGTTCAGGAACCTACTGCCTGGGATCCAAAGGTTATTTACAGTTCTGTGTTAGATAACCAATTAACATTATAGATTCTTCTGATCATTCCATGATCATGTCCATTAAATCAAGTCTCGCAGAAAACATGTGGCTGTGTATAAAGTCATGTAGATATGGTGCTTAGCGATATGGTTTAGCAGTGGACATGCAGAGTAGGGTTAATGGTTGGACCTGATGATCTTCAAGGTCTTTTTCAATCTGGATCATTCTATGATTCTGTAACGGGAATGCCAACTTCCAGTTGCTAAGTACATTTTACTAAGTGAGTAGTCCATATTAGAAGACATGAAACACGTTTGCAAGTTGCAACCCTTTCTAATTAGCTTTGAGTCTAGGTATCTACCAAATCATTTGCCTTTTATTTGTGACTAAACTCATTCAATCCATTTCACAGGCTTTTGTCAGCCTATAGTATGCTTTTTTTTTTTCTTACTATTATTAAAAAGAGCAGTTCTTTAGAATGGATCCAGGCTTGTTTTGGGTTACTTTATAAAAAATAAACAAAATCAAGAGTTACCCACATACAAACACAAAATAGCAGTTTCAGTAAAATTAAAGATCACTTTAAGTGATCTTAAGTGAAGATCAATGACAGCCTGAAATATTCCTCTTTTCAGATGACAGCACTCTTTGATGAGTAAATCAAAACTTTCATATTTGAAATAAGAAACATAATAATAATAAATCTTATCACTAGAATACTAGGAAAACTGTCAGATACCCTTAGGCAGACAACTAATGTACAGAGAAAAGAGAAATCCATACATCTTAGACAGGATGGGAAACAAATCATCCTCCCAATCCTCTTTATAGATTATTTTCCTTGCATCTCCAAAACGATGGAAAAGATACATGAGACTATAACGCAAAGTAAATTCTAAGTGATACAGTCCTTAGGCAGATGTGGTCCTTCAATATAAAAAGATACTTCCATATATTATCTAAAACAGAGCTTGTCATGCTGCAAATACAGTAAAGGGATGCTGATGTAATATAATAAATTACTACGTTTTCTTTTTCCTACAAGCTCACGTTATTTTTTCACTAATAAATATACAAGAACCCTGCATTTTGGAAAAAACACTATATAAACACAAGGTTTGCTGTTTGCAATGTCCAAATAAAATGGACTCAAAGGTTCTCATATAATTTTTGGAAAGAGAATGCAGCATGTCTTATCATCAAAACAGTAATATTTAATACATATAAAACACTGTAAGGTAGCACCTGACATTCTCCAAGGAAGAGTATAGAAGAAAAGTTGTTAATCCGAAAAGTCTGCTGACAGTGACACAGGAACTTCCCACTTTATTGCTGCTACTTAAAGCTCACAAAGTACATAAACTTAGAACATAAAAAACTGAGTTATAACATAAAACACCTTTGAACTTCAATGCACACATAGATACTTCCCCTCTCGCTCACCTCTAGCAATTTCTGTTTAGAGATAGGAGCCCAGCCTCTATGATGTTACACTTCAAAACAGTATGTCATTTAGAATCTTCAATCTTTCAAAAAACAGGAACATACTCCAGAGCTCAGTTACTTGTGAAAAAGTAATCCAAAACTTCTGTGAGAAGAGTTTAAACTACTGGGATCAGTATTTAAAAAAACAAATAAATACTCTTTCAGGATCTCCGTACAATATTGTATCCAAGCCCTACCTCTTCATTTTGCTCAATTCTGCCTCTGAATTGGCTTTACCAGAAACAAAATCCACCATTAAGTCAGTTAGTTAACTACTTGCCTGACTTTTTATGAAAACATAACACTCACAACATTTTTTCCCTTTTCACTAGTGTCATAAAAACACAGTGGTCTACCAAATACTTTCTTGATAGAAAGTAACTAAAGCTTGAATAGCAGTTCCCTTTGCGTAGAATGCTATAGAACCAATCTGTTGATGCTACAGAAATCAGTTACAATTCCTCTTTTTGTAATTTGCCCTTCATTCTGATTGACTCAAGTCTTAGAAGGTGATTGAATGTAATTTGTTAGATAATTTCCTCAGTGATTTTTTTTTGTAGAGTGTCAGCAACAGCAGTTGAGCTATCTCTCTTCTAGGTGATTTGAGGTCTACATATGAGTTACTGTTCTGTAGTCTGTATGTATGTATAAATAAAGAATACCCTAATAAAATTAATAACTTCTTGTTTTACCTATGCCTTTGCCCAAATTCACACTATTTAGAAAGCAGGTAGATCACAGGATGAGTAAGATACTACTAACCAACCATGACTAAATGTTTTGGTTTTTTTTTGTTTTTTTTTTTACATGTTTTTACCACTCTCAGGGTGCTCAGTTTTTGCCAATAAATTTACCACAGACTTCCTAAATTCACTATTTCACCATTATTTTTAACAATGGAAAAAGGAAAGGATTTTGTTCACATGCTCATGAACAAGTTCACCTGCTTGTATGTTTCTTGCCTTTCACTGTCAGACATGCTGAATTAAACATCACCAAAACAGCTGGTGTAACGTCAATTTGATGCGTGAAAATGCAAGACTTTCTTAATTACATTTACAATTTATGTGATTTGTGTGTTATATCTTCTGTTTCAACATTTTGATCAACTGGATTTAACTTTGTAAATTCACCGTTAATTACATTATTTAGACTACAAGCACATGGGAAAATTATCAGTAAACAAACCAAAACAGAGTTGTTCAGGATGAATTAGAACTTAGAATTAATATACTAAAGTTTGATGTCACTTTTTACCAAGTATATACTACATTTTACACATCATGAAGAAATTTCAGAAATTTTACAAATAGTACTTAAGTTCTTTCTTAAACAAAACCCAAACAAACAAAATCCAAAAAACCCTACAGGGGTGGAGGGATTTTTGCCTTCAAAATTTTGGCTTTATACACTGCTACACTCACAGAAACCAATGTGAGAATATTTTTGCATTTTTCAGTGTAGTAGGAGAAGTCAACATTCCCAAGGATGTATAAAACCTGTAATTCTACTGATTCTCATTAGAGCGGAAAATTTGTACCTAACCTTTTCTCTTGTAGTGTGTAGAGAATACACAAAAAAAGAAAGTAACGATGAATTCTGGAAAAGAGGCTATGGACCTATAGGATCAGAAGTTATATATAAAGAAACCTGAAAGAGTAAAAAGAAGAAAAATGGAAAATAGTTCCAAAAAGAGAGCAAACTACCTTTACCAAAATATACTTCATAAACCATTTTTATTGATGTGTGAAATTAAAATCCTTTACACTTCTAAAATCTCAACAGAAAACAGATCCGGTGTGTGAAACAAATGTTGTTTGTTTTTGGAAATGTTGACTCATCAGATGTCTAGGTGTTCTGCTCAGGCACCTACAAGGTTGTATGAGGTCCCTCATTACTCAGAAAAAAAAATGAAGATCAGCAGATTTGGAAGCATACAACCATCACAAACCTAGTTACCAAAATACAGGAAATATTTATTTTTCTCTCAGTTAATATAGCTGTAAAGAAGAATAATGCTTCACAGTTGAAGGAACATCAGCCCCAAAAAACCTTTTCCAAAGTAATTTAAATTGGTTTATGATGACAAATTCAAGATGGAAGAATATAATCACTCACTATACATTTTATATAAGCTTTACTAGACATCGTAGAGCATATGGATTTTAGACACCTTAGATCATATGGACTTTGGCTGACTTCCCATAAATTGCAGCAATGGTAGTATGTTGCCCTGTATCAGAACGGTGTGCATATTTCCCCCCTTGTAATTATCATAATGGTATGTTACGGTATTTCTTAAATTCATGCAAAAAAACCCAACCAAAACCCAAACTGTGATGGCAGGTTGTACATGCTATAAAAGGAAAGAGAAAGTGTAAAATTCAAAGGCATAAAGACAGAACAAAGCTCAGCAAAATGTGTCAGTTTCATTTCCAAGAGTCCAGATACCTTACAATCTTTCAACAGTTCTTGACAATTCTAGCAAAGGTTGATTTTCTGGCCAAAGTACTTCAGATTATACTCTCATGAGTTTGTTAGCCCTGAATTTTCTTCACTTTGAGTTCAAAAGTTGAGAAAGTAGCTCACAATAGCCAAGTTCCATTATGTTTAAATCAAAGTATCTTTTACATAATTTAAATGAAAAACTATAAATCAGTATCAGTGTATGAAGAAAATGGACCCAGAGTCACTATAGAGATTTCTGAAGCACAGAAAATGTTTTGAGGATGGTCCAGAGGGCCTTTACTAATGGCTCAAAGTGAATAGGCCTCTCTGCTAAATTCAATTTTATGTTGGGAAGGTCAAAGTTATTATATGGGTTTATCACATAGATATGTGATATCCTAGAGCTAAAAATATCACTCTTAAGATGTTTGAATATTTTTCTTATGGGATTCAGGAAACTGTTCAAATACTATATACAACCTTTTATCAGGAGACAACCAAGGATACTGATGTTCCAAAGTTAACACTACTATTTGAGCTAGTGTGTATTAGAGATTCACAGCTGAATATATCTCATTCGTCTACTTCTCAAATTTGGGCATCAGAGTCATATACACAGAAAGTCCTGAATCAAAGGAATTTTCAAAGACCAAAAGAGAAACCAGTGGAACAAATGACTACCATGAAGTACTTATTTACCAAATAGAGAGCCTAGATGATAAATATTTAGACAGTTATAGCTGTGTGAGAGTAATTTAGCTCCTAAAGATCTGCAGAATTAGTGGTACTCTTGAAAAAAAACAGAGCCAATTTCCAATTATATAAACGCACTTAGTGACCACACAGTCTCATTCCTCTTTCCAGCATGGGAAAAAAAAAAAAAATCACTTAGCCTTTCCGTGTCTCCTTTCCTAATGTGTAGAATGGATATGACACTTCACAAGCGTTGCAATACTGTGGTAAGAGGACACTTATAAGAATAAGAAACATAATAAAAAGCTCATTAAAAATCTTTATTAATATTTTTCTCCATTATCCTTCAAGTAATTCATATGTTAAGAAAAGTACTTCAGTATTTCACTCAGAATTAGACCTGGAAAATGGCTTGCATGGGAAATGTTGTACAAAACTATTTTTGATAATAAAGAGTTTTTTCCTGCTCAGTGTTAGTTTTTTCTAATGTTCTGTTTCTATAATATTTCCATATACTTTTTAAATTTCTGATCTCTGATGACTGCCAGAAGGAGAAGTAGGGATTTTTAGTTAAGAAGAATTGAAATATATTCATCAGAAAAAGCCTGCAGTTTGCCTTGAAGTCTGTTCTCAGGTTTGTCTTTCGGTCCACATTTGAAATTCAAATCACTGTCAAAAATGACGGTATGTTCTTACTTAGCAAAATAATTTGTGCTAACAAAATACTTCCTCTATTGTACAGTAAGTCCCTAAAGCAACTGTATCACAAGATACACTACAACAATTTTGTGGTAAACAGATGAGTTTGTGACTGTTTATTTCCTTAGCTTTTTATTATTTATTATTGAAAATCTGTCATGCCATTTCCCATTTATATTTCATTTAAATTTCCTGTATTCCTTGGAATGGAAAAGTTTGTGCTAACCAGTTTGTATAGGTAAGAGTTAGGTCTAAAGTATACTGCACGATTCACAGGGAAAAATGATGGAGAGCAGACAAATGTCCCCAACCACAAAGATGAGCCCTGGAACGCTACCTGTACTTGCAGAGAGATTGCTGGAGCACAGAGTCTCCTGTGATGCATGGTTATTATGTATGGGACCAAAAAAATTCCATATCCCATTTGTATAGCTACAGTGATGCAAAAAGGGTTGGAGCAAGAAGCAGGACAGGTCACCTGTATCTTAAAATGTGTTCAGGTAGCATGTTACGTTCCTCAAAATGCTAGGAGACGGTATCTGAAACCTTTTATGAGCAGCCCCTCAAAACAGCTTTTCTAGTTATCACATATCCCCAAAATATAAATGCATCTTCTTTGACCTGTGTGCTCTTTGCTTTCTGCTTTGTGCATTTCTATGGAGGCACATAGTATTAATCTTTAAATAGAGTGAACAAGGGAACCAAGCACCTGCTAATGACCTCTAGTCTACTTTAACGATCTCCACAATCATAGTTGTGAAATTTCTGTTATCCAGGAAAGAAATCAGAGTTAACTTGCTCACTAGACAGGATTTATCAGAATACGTTTAGCAGAAAGTCGAGCTTCATAAGAGAATTGTTACAAAAACAAAAAGCAAAGGACATTAGGATTATACACAAAAATAAAAGATCTTCACCTTTTTCAGTATGTCGAGACTCTACTTCTCTCTTTCAGATTAAGCTGGGAGCTTTCTCTAAAAACTCACGAAATATCTTCTGCACTGGTACTACTGGCTAAAATGGTCATTGTCTTCCCTCTTCCCGCCTTTTGTAGGAGAAAAGGTCAGAGAACATATCTGAGGCTTTTCCTGTATCTAGCAAGAATATAGCTTCTTTCCTGGTGTGAAGACTTTCTTCCTTGATACCTGCCTGGTTATTGCGAGGCATCTTGGTCTTTCAGAGAAATACATTTCACCTTTCACATCCACTGCTGTTATTGCATAACCCAGCACACTCCTGATTTTGAAATGCTTACCCCACTGCAATTTCCCTACTCTCCCTACTATCAGTACAGATGTACTGATAAAACATATTTGGCTTCCTGGATTCTTTTTCTCTGCTCATCAGTTAATGGGTACACATGATACTCTATGCACTGAAATGAAGAATAGGATAACAGCTACTACTTCCCGGTGTAACTCTTCACTTCATAGATTTGATTGCTGCAGACAATTCAAAAGAAACAAACACTCCTAAACCTTGATAACTGTTTGACGGAAATGTAAAATACACTCAGTAAGTGCTTACAGGTGTTTCAACTTTTTCCTCTACTACAAAGAACTGCTGTGTATGGCATTCAGCTTACATATCACCTAAAAATAAAATAAATAAAATGAAAAGAATGCTTCTGAACTCCAAAGAATATACAAGCCCTGTCATGGCACTAATTTTCAAAAATGTTGCTAATGATCATTACTGGCTACAGTAATTTAAATCAATGACAAGTGAAGAGGCTTCTAATGTTAAAAAGCCAAGTCCTCAAATGTCTGAGAAACACATTTTCAACTGCCTTATGCTAGACCAAAAAAATATTTTTACCGTCTCCACTTTCCGATCACTTTGCTTCCAACAGGTTTTTATCAAATTCAGTATCACAATCAGATGATGTTGAAGGACGTATTACAGCCACAAGAAAAAAGAAACAGAAGTCCATAAAATGTTTAACAGCAGAACTTTGAACAAGTATCAAGCTCAATGAACAGGCAAAGAAAAAGGAAAGACATAATTTCTTGTTGTACTTCATAGGTAGTGCTGCTCCATCACTGTAGCTAAATATTGAATGCTAACAGTCAAGCACTAGGCTGCAACCCAGACATCCTGCTTCATAACATAAATTCTCCCTATATCAAAATACAAGAATATTGAAACATTCAAGTGAATAATTCCAAAGAAATATAGCCTTGTGATCACAATTTGTAATCAATCTATGCCATTCATTTGCATGGAAAGCTGTTGAGGCAAAGAAATCTGATTTATTTTTTTTTTTAAAAAATGTTGATACTTACTTAGCATACCCAGAATACTCAGAGCTATGGCAATTTCTATAACATTTTTGAAACAGATATTAAGCTACAAATGTAATTGGAAGATTAATATATGACCATTTAATTCTGTCTGCCAATTTTAGACAAGTTATTCTCCGAAATACCAGCTTCTGGTCATTATTAGAGATACGGGACTAGACAGGCTTCTAGTCTGTTCAAGTATGGCACTGGTTGTGTTCTTTTGTCTCATTAAGTAAAAGATGGCATAGGATTCCAAAGAACTAATTGAAAAAACCTTTTTAAACCGTTTAAGTTAAACTTTACAAAATCGTGTGGAGAATTACTCTTTCGTATTAATCTATAGTGATGTCAGTTCACTTACATCTTCAAGGCCTATGCTTGCTTGTTTTTTCTGCTTTTGCCCTTTTCAAGGGCTTTCTTCTTTTAAGAGATACATGATATGAAGTTCTGTCAATGTATCAAGCACAGTAAGTCTATGCAGCAAAATGTGTTTGAGCACTAGTTCTCTCTGGTCTACATTGTTTATAAGGAAAGACAGCTCATATATTGCTTGTTATTAATATCCAAGGGTGCTGAATAGCAAAGAAGGAAACTCTTCACTCACAGAAACCTTTTATCTTCACTCAGCTGAAAGTTAATATACTATAGTCTCAGTTAATAGATGATCAAAGACATAACCTAGTGTGAGGATTAAAGAGAGTTCTGCTGTGACCATCTTCATATATTCTGCACAGTGAGGTATTAATGCAAGCAAAGACAAGTCCAAAAAGGCAATACTGATTTCAAAACTAAACTACTTTTTCATCTAAAATAGGTGAATATGACATAATGTCACCATGCACTTGACAAACAGCAATGAAAATATAGTATCAGGAAATTAATTAGTTTACCATAAAAAAAAAAGTGAGAATTTCTTATATCAGGTTCTTATTTATGAAGCCATTCCTAGTCAGCAAAAACCTTTAGCATATGTTTCAGTAGAAATATAAGTTCCATGCAATTTGATGGGCTATAACACATCCCTAAAGTTTAATATTAAAACAGTGATTAATGTCTAATATTGCTCCTGCTAAAGCCCATAGTTTTTGTCATGAATTTCAAAGGAAGAACTACACTGCTTGATTCTTGCTTATAATTTCCCTCATAAAGCTAGTGTGTTTCTACTGTTTATGCTTAGTTTTATTCTGCTATTATTTTTGTTATCTGAATAGGAAAATAAAATATTATTGCAATGTTCTGTTGTCTTTATTTATAGATCTTAAGTTTCAAAAACTAAGAGCTGACAAGTTTGCAATCCTGAGTGTGGGATGTATAAATTTGCTTTCTAGAAGATCCATGTTTTTAAATAAAAAAAACCCTACAAGTTCTTCTATTCTAAGAATTATTTCCTCCTTTAGGTGCTTTATAAAGATTTCTGATCATTTTATTCATAAAAACATGATTTTTTTTTTTAAAATGAGACTATCAAATACTTTTGATGTACATATCAAGGACAAATTCTTGAATATTTATATTTTAGAGGAATTGCACTGTGGAAATACTTATTGTAGATAAAAAGCAGATAAGCCAGATTGGAATACCAAGCGGATAGTGGTATGAAAACATTAATATGAGGCAGTTAGAATGTGGATGGGTTTATAAGTAGCACTCACTCTGTGTACGTTCTTACGTCATCACAAATGGGATAATACTTGAGACAGTGAACACCTCACTGTAAATGTGATATGCTGCCTTTCTTCACTGAAGAAGAGGAGCATTTGGACAGACAACTATTCTGAAGTGCGTTTCCAGTGTATTGCAACAAAGCAATTTTATTTTCAATGACTTGGTCACAAAACAATCTTCTAAGTATTGTATGTCAAAGATGTATACTCTAAAGGATTTGTCTTCCAGTCATATTCAACTGACTAATACAAATGTTCTAGAACAAGCATAGCTTTGCACATTTTTATTTTAATTTTTATCTTCATGTATATTGCATATACATATGTGTATATAAGTATGCAAAATTTATGGCTTATGTTGTATTATAAAATTATGAAGCACAAGATTAAGCAAGTGGGAAAATAAAACAACAATTGTAGCAGCATTTCTCTTCATGAATATATATGTGATGGGCATTTCAGCATGAATATACCATGGTGACAGACACAATACGCTAAGCAAATCGGCAAAGCTAATACCTGTGGAGTACACCAAAGAACATAGTCACAAAACAGGCAGCAGTATCTCAGATTACTATTGCTAAGAGAGGCTTCTCTAAAAGCTAGAGAGGCTCAACTTGGTAGTAATATACTTTAAATTAATCATCCATTGCACTTTGAAATTCTCAGTGACGCAGCAAGGCTTCTAGAAACTGCAAAGGCTGTTGGAATTTTGCCAGTGAAAAGCTATTGGAAAAAGTTTCATGTATATGTTGGACTCCCTTTCTCCAGGAGTAGACAGTAGAGTTGCTAGAGACTGCCAAGGGAAAGCAGTGTACAGAACGTGCTCATGTTTTGTACACCAGGCTGCTTACAGACTTCAAACAGGACACCTGCTGACAGAAAGAGCAGGGTATCTTTTAGTTCAATAGGTGTCCCCACTGCTTTTGAATACAAAGGTGCCTGGTTCCATTTTTTGCAAGAATCGATTCCTAACAAATAAGACTAATCTTCCATTTGATACAGTCCCAGTTGGTTACTTTATTTATTGTAGTCTCCACTTTTTACATCAAGCTTTGTGATTTCTATTTGTTATTTCTTTTCAGTTTCTCATTTCCCTTCTTTTACCCACATTTACAGAAAGCATAACATGAATTAAAGGTCTTCGGTAATCAGAGCAAGAAAATGAAGTATTTAGAAATATTTTATTGCCTTTGTTTTCTCTTTGGATAAAGGTTTTAAGCTGTAAAATGCTAGGTCTTATATGTTTTTAATCTTTTACTCACTTTTCTGTTTGTTTTTTGAGACAATTGAATTAAAATAATGAAAAAAATATAAAAGATCTGCCTCATGTTGACTGAGACTTCCTAGTCTGCCCTTCTCACAGAATTCACATAGTCTGGAGGCTCTGGTATATGGTGTAATAAGCCTATTATATTATAAGACACATTAAATCTATTATAAATAAATTTTATCATTCCAAGGGAAACTTACAGTTTTATTCTGTTACTGTGTTTTGACTTGATTTCTAATAAACATGCATACACAGATGTCTGTTCCAGATTTAAATGAGCCAGTTTAAGAAGGAGGGAGTCCAACTGTTAGTCTTAACGGGGAGAAAGCCCAAATGTAGTCAAAATTTGCACTGAAATGGATGGAGATCGTTTACATAATCGGTTACTGTGGCTCAGCTGCTGAGAACAAAATCTTCATTTTAATCCATTACAGTTATAAGATATGACACGGACAATCACTTTGGTTAAATTTACATGATCACATACTGAAAATTATAAATCTTCTTTTGTTTAAACAGTAACAAAATGGACAGGTTCTGTTACTTTATACATGTATATACACATACATATGCTGCCAGATTTTTCTCATTAAACTAATGTTCTTTATTCCCTACTAATTGTAGCTCTGCACAATGAGATCCTTTTGTGCATCACAAAAATACGTTCAATATATCAATGATGGAAGACCCAAACCAGTTCTTTTATCTGACATCCCAATATAGCACACTGGTAATTTTTTCAGAAAAGTTGGATGCCTGCACCTGTCATATTCTGCTTGTGGAAACCACCAAAGGACTAGGAAACTTTTCTTACTAAAGAACTTACTTGAACCCAAGTTACACCAACTTTTTATCTTTTGCTGCAATTCTTTAATACAGTTTTCATGTTCTGAGTGAAAGTTACAGACTACAAGGCCTCTTCAGCCAATGAAGCTGTGAGAAAATAGCTGATTAACGATATCAACACAAACACTCTGAAGCTACTCCCTTCTGTGTGCCATGATCCATGCCAAACCTTACTTAAAGGAGATTTACTATAAAAGTCACAAAACAAACAAACTCAAGGCAAGGAAAGAAACTATTTGCAACATTCCTTTAAAATTAGTACTATCCCACATGCACTAACACTTGTTTAGCATAACTCTGAATATGTGATTTCCGTAAGAACAACATATCACAGATTATTGTCATATCTTTTTAATGAAGATACTTTTCTCTAAAAAAAACACCTGAAATTACACTTCTTGCCTACCCCTATTATGAAACCTGCATTTTAACAAAATGGAATGAAAAGTATCTGCCTATCATTTACCGTACTATGAAATCACTGAATACTTGATATTGTGTACTGCCTTTCCATACTTCTAGGTACTTGCAATGTTTGCAGAGTTCTCCAGATACTACTCAGACCTACTTCTCTGCTGGCTTTGGACTACTGCAAATTGAAAAGCACAACATCACCTCTCAGAATGATTATTTCATAATCAAGTCTCTACTCTGAAAATGACTGGAAAAATGAAAAAAATTAAGCTGAAGTTCTCAGAGTTTAATGAAGACTGCATCTGTGCTCTCTTGTGCAGATTTTTTTTTTGTTCGCCTAGTTTTCTTATTCTTTTACCCTAAAATATGATTCTGACTAAGCTTGTTTCATCTTTGTGTATATGAGAACAAAGAAATATCAATGTGTGGCTGCACAATAAAGTTAATATGAAATTTAAAAATCCCTTAAGTAGAGTCAGAATTAAGAAGCGATTATTTGGATTCCAGCAGAATGAAAATATCGTGACTATTTGCCAATAGAGAAATCCTCAAATTATGCAAAATATGAATAACCAGAAAGATGGCTAGATGGAGCTTGAGAACTTAAACCAAACATCCACCTCCTCAAAGCAAGATTAGTAATCCCTAGATGATTACCCAGAATGTTTAGCCAGTTTGTAACTGAAAACTGTAGTGATATGATTTCAATAACAGTCATAGACTCTTTAATTCAGTGCTTACGAGTATATTCCCAATGTCCAGTCTGAATCTCTTTACTGAAATGTTTCTCCTATTCTGAAGGAGAAAGAGTTTCTTGCTTTCTTTTCCATGACTGCTATCATATCTTCCCAATCATCTTTTCTAGACTAATATACCTACAGAAAATTATAATTTTGCACAATATATTTCAAGCATAACTTGGGGAATTTGCCTTTTTCAACCACAATGCAAAAATCTTACAGAATTTCAGAACTTAAATTCAAGCAAAAGCATAAAAAAAACTTTGAGAAAGATACAGATTTGGAAAAGTCCCTGTATTGTGCTTGAGATTAAACAAATGCATAAAGGTGTTTAGTACATAAACTGTATGATAAATATGGGAGAAAAAAGAGACTAAATAAATGACAATAGCTTGTCAAAATGAAATGAAAGATCAGTATTGAGGGTAAAAGGGAGCTCCCTTTTTGCCATCGTTACACTCACAAAAATGGCTGTGTTTCTGTATGTAATGTTATGAATTATTTAATACTGCCTATTCATCAAGAAATACTTTAACACTAAACATAGTGTTGACAAGTAGTGCAAGTAGGGGGAAAAGACGACAAGTAGTACAAGCAGTCATACAAGAATAGATGAAGGGTTATAGCAGTATGTATTTTACTTTCTACAAAATGAAGGTGCCTTGGATTATTTTTCTTAATTATTTTGTTTTATGTAATTTATGCAGACTCTGCATAACTGTTCCATAGGTTTTCTGCTTTGTTTTCTTAGTATGAGAACAATGATTTGTGGTCAACCAGTCAAGTAGCACCTCACTCAGCTCTGATATTCTCCTGGAGTGAATTATCTTAGATTAACATTGTCCTTTCACTTCAGCTATTTTAAAAGCAAAACAAAACTTCTTAAAAATCACATACCAGAAGTTCTGAAAAGAAGTTCTTAAAGTAAAATATTAGAATAGCCAACTTAAACACTACAAAATAATCTTCCAAAGCAGTGACCAAATTATGAGCTTAATTCAAAAAAATCTGGGCTCAAAATATCTAACACCTTTCTTTGCTACCTAAGTTCTGCCGTCATATTGCTATTGCAATATGATACTGCTAAATACTAAGATATGAATATGTTCTTATAAATGATTCACTGCTAATACTCAGTTCTTAAATCTTGTATTAAGAACCAACAATTTTGCAGATATGAAAAAGAAAGAAGAAATTATTCTGGCATATAACAAATGTTGACAAATATTGCCTCTCTGAAAAGGCGATCACAAAAATTAATATTAATTGACATAATTTTGGCTGATGTTCAAAAGCCCATATTAAAAGCTGGAATTTATATCTTTCAAATCTTAAATCCAAGGCTACATCGTGCATACTAAATGCAAAACATACTAAATGTTAATTTCTGTTGTAAAGGTCGTATTATGTTGCTAGGAGTGAAATGATTTTGAATAACTCAGAGGTAATTTATCTTTTCAGTTGCAAGAGATACTGACTCACTTGACTCTTCTCTATAATATCAGAGTACAACTGATTACCTCTAAATAGTATTTGAAAGTCCTCTACACGATTGTGGATGATCATTTAGAGAAGTCTCCTATACTTTCATAACCCTCATTGAAAGAATTTCACTGAACTATCCATGGAATGATAAAAACAATTCCTGTTTTCTAGACACGAAACAAAGATATTTTCCATGTAATAATGAAGTTAAATTTAGTGATGAAAATTCAGTTAAAATTCAGACTACTGTTTTGTACTATCACCATAATCCCAAGATTATTGAGAGCACAGGGCGGAGTTACACTGACATGTGACTGATGAGGTGGAAGTATGAGTGTGAGAGCCATCGAACACCATGAATTTTCATAATATATCATCATTATGAAAACACCTGTGCTGAAGGACATTGTGCTGATGCACAGAAGTCTCTTCTCTTGTTAAGCAAATTTTCATTTTGCCCTGCAGTAGTTAGGAGGACAGCAGTGTCTCCTACAGAGTATTTGTAGACTGTGTAAAAGCCTTCTACACTGATACATATTGCAGATTTTTCTAGCAAGATGAGGCTAGAGAAAATCTTCCCCTTCTTTTGAGTCACTGAACTGTAAAAGAGCTGCTTCAGAACTTATTTCCGAATGACTTTGCAGTTCTAATCTTCCTGTCTAAGAGATGAAAGGACTGAAATTATCAAAAAGAAGGTATTATATATCTAGATGGGACAAAGTCTATCCTCAGGTAGTTTGCAGATGATACAGAGATGCTAAGTGTGGTTGATACACCACGTGGTTGCACTGCCATTTGGAAGGACCTCAACAGGCTGGAGAGATGGGCCACCAGGAACCTCATAAACTTTAACAAAGGAAAATTTGAAGCCTTGCACTAGGCTAGTAATAATCCCATATGACCATACAAGCAGGAGATCACCTGACTAGTAAGCAGCTTTGCAGAAGACAACCTGGTGGACACCAAGTTGTACATGAGAAAGAAATGTCTCTTGCAGCAAAGAATGCCAATAGTCTCCCAGGCTGCATTAGGTAGAAAAATCACCAGCAAGTTGATCCTTCCCCTCTACTCAGTCCTGGTGATCTTAAATCTGAAAGGTTGTGTCCGCTGCTGGGCTTCGCAGTACATGAGAGGCACAGACATACTGGATCAAGTACAGCAAAGGGCCACAAAGATGATTAAGGGATTGGAGTATCTCTCATATGGGGACAGCTTGAGAGCTGGGACTGTCTGGTCTGGAGAAGAGAAGGCTCTGAGAAGACACTGTCAACATGTACAAATTCCTGACAGGGGGAGTAAAGAAGACAGAGGCAGACTCGAAGTGGTCCAATGACAGGACAAGAGGCAATAGACACAAACTGAAATACAAGAAATTCAAATATAAGAAAAATCTTTTCCACCATCAGGGTTGTCACACACGGAAACAGGTTGCCCAGAGAAGTTGTGGATGCCCCCTCCTTGGAACTGTTCAAGGTCAGGCTGGATGGGGCTCTGAGCAATTTGATCTAGTTGCAGGTGTTCTGCTCATTACAGGGCAGTTGGAACTAGATGATCTTTAAGATCACTTGTGACCAAAATTATCCTATGATTCTGTGAAGCACTGGAACAGTTTGCCTAGGGTGAACATTGAGTCTCTGCCACTGAAGATATTCAAAAGCCAAGTGTGCATAGTCAGAAATCAACAGTACATAGTCCTGGGCAACATTTTGTACTTGACTCTGGTTTGAGCAGGTATATAGGGCTAGAGAAGCTCCAAAGCCCCATCCAACGTCAATTGTTTCATAATTCTACAAAAAATAGCCTCACATCTCAAAGTTGTCTGGTGCCATTGTCCTCTCGCTTCAAAATAATATTGATGTAAACTTAAGCAAACATTGTCTGCGGGAAAGAGGTTCAGCTGCTGTTCTGTTTTGTGTACCTGCTGCATTCAAGCAGTTATGATTGATGAACTGGTCAGGAAAACAGCAAAGAATTAATAGCTATAAAGACAACAGAACAAAAATCCCCAAACAATTTCATATTTCAACACTGATAGTGCTTAGTTGTTAAGGATAACGATAACATTGGACGTAGGAGAATTAAGAGATTGCCCAGTTGAACACTGCACATATATGCTGAAAGCAGGACAGTAATTAGATATGAGCTCAAAATATTATGGGTACTTTTCAAAAATATTAAAGGATTATAAAACTTGGCAGTCTAGAGTTCAAATACCAACTGTTCACATCAATACAGATGACTGAAAATATCCACCAGTCTAGTACCTAAAGTGACAGACTGGTTCATCCATTGCACAGAATGACTGCCAATGATTCTATGAAGAAGTATCTCATAATTTTGCTTCTTTACATCCAAGGTATAGCCCTACCATAATGACAGGTAGCTTAATTATTTTTTCATTCAATTTCTTAAGAGACAGAGTTACTCTGTTTTCATGTTTTGTTTGTGCGGGTTTTTTTATTTTATGATGCCCCTTGTTATATAAACAAATATTTGCCAAACTTCCCACCAGCTTGTGAGGTAACTATATAAAACTATCCTATCCTCAAGCAAAGCAGAAATGCATTGAGGTTATTTCTCAAATAGAATCACGGTCCTAACACAAGACACCCTCAATGTCATTTTAAAAATATTTAGCTCTTCTGCTGTTCACAGCACAGCTTTCATATTTGTACCCTAAGGAGGGAGAAGGATATACGTTGTGACTATTTCTGAGGTTCTCAGTGTCACAAATACTTTCATCAGAGGCAGCAATGAATTCCAACTTCCTGCCAAGAATCAGTAGGAAGGTGAGACACTGCCCCTGTTTGTTTGATAGCTTGGTAGACCAGAACACACAACTCCTCCTGGAAAGACAGCCAGGTGTGTTCAAGCTACGACGAGCCTAGGAACCAGGTGTTTTTCTTCCCTGTTTAATGCTCTAATGACTAGATACTCGATAAAAGATTCGGGACTGCAGGAGCCTGTGTCCTGAGCGAACAGAGATGCCTACAAAGCTCTGAGTCAAAAGTTCGTCCTTTAGGGAGTGGCAATGGAGCACCTATACTTGTAGACAGCTGCCAAACTACTATGGATTTCCAAGGATCCTTCTGATTTGTTAAGCTCCTTTGATTCAATATACACTACTCTTTTCAGGAATTTTCTTCCCAATTTGACTGTTCAGGAATCTTTCTCTTTCCTTCACTTGTCCTGCTGGCATAAGTCACCGTACCTCTTGACTTGTAAACGCCAGCAGAGTCTTTCTGTAATTTTGTGTAAGTCCTTTACTACCTGGAACTACTCTGAAATCACCATTCTGCTTAAGAGAATGCATTGCTTTAGACAAACAAACAATATCATACTTCCTGAAATTCTGGTCAGAAGTGATTTTATTATAAAAAAAAATGAATAAATTTAAGGTAACTCAGTGCTATCTCTTTGGCAGAAAGCATGCTGATAGTTCCCTGATCTCGTTTTCTACAATTTAAACACCTCATTCACTCAGAGTAAGTTTACAGGCTTAAGAGAATTTTTTTTCCTGTGGCAGAGATCCAGCACATTTTACAACTGATTCACAATAAAAGCTCAGAACACGGCTCATCCACATGCCACATTTCGCACAGCGTTTACCTCATTAGTGCCAGCGGAAAAAGCCCAAGAGTCAAGGCATTTTCGATATACTGTTTTTCAACTACTTTACACAAACAGATTTTTTACTAGTATAACATGTAGAATTAATGCATGGTGATAGCCAAAATATATCATTATATGCTCTCCTAACTGTTCCTTCCTTATTATCCTAATGAGCAAGCTTTTTTCGCTCATTGCTGACTTTCCTTGCCATCACACAAGTAATTCTAGCATCACAGATTTATATGACACTCTAGCATGACAAGCTGATTCTGCCGATAGGAAGGGGGAAGAAAGATTAATCATGAACCAGAAGATGTTGACAGAATCATTCCCATTTGGTAGGAAGGTTATTTGAAAAACAGAACTTCTATTTCTTGGCTGAGTCAACCCACTTCTTTTCAGTTTGTATCTGTAACAGCCAAGTCTAGCCCTTTTGAACACATGTTCTGCTTCTGCTGACTTCAATGGTCAGTATTTTTCAAGATTAAAACCCAAGGTAACAGAATCAGAGATTCAATCCAACACAAAGTTGTCTCTTTCCACCACCCCCATCTTTTTCTCTTTCTATATTGGGATTCCAACAAGGATTAAAATATGCTTGAACTCATTACTCATGTCATATGATATATACATACACATAAATCAACCCAAGAGCAACATTTCCTAAACATGCACAGATAATAGCAGATGAATTCTTGTTGAGTAATACACTGAAACACACTAGTTGGAGACTGCGCAAGAATACAAGCAACTCCCTAATTAGACAATTAAAGTCATTAAGGCAAAATATTTTCATTGAAAATTATCGTAAACTTCAAAATCATATCCATTGTGATATTCTCAAACAAATTTCTCCTTTCTACTTTTTCAACCTTGTTAGCTGACTGAAATAAGTACATCTCTCTAAATAATTGACAATAATGCCAATAAGAAAAAAGATAAAATTGTCAAAAATACAAAGAAATATGGATTTATTTTTTTTTTGCCTGACATTTAATAGTGTAGATATACTTCATACCCGTCTTATAGAATAATACTTATAGGACAGTACCTGCTGCAGATAACCATGTTTCCTTAAGTTTGTGCTCTCTTAACTGATGACTCTGAAAAGATAAAGAATTATAATATTAATACAAAAATGTATGATTTCCTTTTAATCTACAAATGATTGTTAACTATGTACCTTTTAATCTAAGGTAAATTCCTTATACTACAGGGAGTCACTATAGTAAGTAGCATGGTATGCAATAAAAGCACGCTTGCATGGTGTCTGGTTTTGACACTACTTCAGTAAAACAAAGAAAATGGAAAAAACATACAATCCCCTTCATAACAGGTATTGTCAGGCATGGATATATTAAAAAGATTGAACATTGTTCTGGAAAAAAAAAGGAAGAAACAGAGCAGTGAAGAGCATTAAGGGCTGTTCTACATGAAATCATACCTGAATAGTCATGTCTAGTCATAAAACTCGCAATACATCTCAGAGCTTATAAAGTCAGCAGAGAAAAGTGTCTTCAAACATTTTTTTTTGATAAAGGAGAACCAGAATTCCTATGTCTGCTTCTATCCCTTTCAGTTCTTATTCCCTAGTTTCAGTATTTTCCAAACACCCTTACTTTCTTTACTCTTCCCATAAGGTTTGCAAAGAAATTAGAAATATTTGAATATGACTTCCGTTTGTTGAGAGTCTTTGAATTGCCTCTTCAAAGGATAAATTTTCAAATAAGGGATGCTGACTACAGAGAATATTTAATTTCATCAGATCTATGTTTCATATCAAAATTCAGGGATGGAGGGCAGGGGTAAAGCCCTCCCATGAGCAAACAAGGTAATTTGAGAAGAGTTCGCTCCATCTTCAGAAATACCTATTGTAGCCACCATCAAACTTCATAAATCACCAAACTGAGTCAACTTAGAAAGTCCTGAATTACGCTCATGTGGAGCAGTGTACAAAATAAATGCAAAAAAAATACCCCACTTTTGCTCAAGGCCAGTCTCTCAATACAATATAAAAAAGGCGCTATCATTTGTAGCTCATACTAAGTTTCTAATAACACTAATTCGAGCCAACATGAATTTAAACAGCACTTTGTAGTGTTCTCTGAATTATAAAAAGTCACTATTTGGCCACAGAATAGTATGATTAGTTAAGGAGTATTGAAATTATGAAGAAATAAATAACAGCTTACTAAACTAAGATCATTTCAACAACTTAAAATTAATTTTTCTGTTACAGACTTATGAAGAGATTTTTTCTCAAAGCAGTAATTTTCCTAATATAGAAAACATTGAAATAACTATGACTGTCAATAAATCAGCCACCACTTTTATTTCAATTTTTATTGCAATTTATTGAATTAGATTCATGGGATAATTAAGGTTGGAAAAGACCTCCAAGATTATCAAGACCACCCATCAACCCAATGCTACCATGACCACTAAACCATGTCCCAAAGTGCCACATCTACACATTTTTTGAACACCTCCAGGGATGGCAACTCTACCACCTGCCTGGGCAGCCTGTTTCAATGCCTTACCACTCTTACAGTATACTAATTTTTCCTAGTATCTAATCTAAACCTCCCTTGGCACAACTTAAGCCCATTTCCTCTCATCTTATTCCTAGTTACTCAGGAGAAGAGACCAACATCCACCTCACTACAACCGCCTTTCAGGTAGTTTGTAGAGAGTAATAACGTCTCCTCTCAGCGTCTTCTTCTCCAGACTAAACCATCCCAGTTCCCTCAGCTGTTCCTCATACAACATGTCCTCCAGATCCTTCACCAGCTTTGTTGCTGTACCCGCTCCAGCACCTCAATGTCTTTCTTACACTGTGGCGCCCAAAACTGAACACAGTACTCAAGGTGTAGCCTCACCAGTGCTGAGTACAGGGGCATAATCACTTCCCACCTCCTGCTGGACACACTATTTTTGATATCCGTCAGGATCATGTCGGCTTTCTTGGCTACCTGAGCACATTGTTGGCTTATATTCAGCCAACCATCCACAAACACCCCCAGATCGTTTTCCACCAGGCAGCTTTCCAGTCACTCTTGCCCAAGTGTAGCATTGCCTGGGGTTGTTGTGGCCAAAGCGTGAGACCCAGCACTTGGCCCTGCTGAACCTCATACAATTGACCTCAGCCCATCAACTCAATCTGTCCAGATTCCTCTGCAGAGCCTTCCTACCTTCAAGCAGATGAACACTCCTGTCAACTAGGTGCCCTCAATCCCCTCGTCCAGATCACAAATAAAGATATCAAACAAAAATGGTCCCAAAACTAAGCCCCAGAAAACATCGCTTGTGACCAGC
Source organism: Baryphthengus martii (assembly GCA_013396935.1). Lineage (NCBI taxonomy): Eukaryota > Metazoa > Chordata > Aves > Coraciiformes > Momotidae > Baryphthengus > Baryphthengus martii. The sequence goes on from VWZK01014609.1 coordinate 21,266, forward strand.
TGTCAACTGGATTTAACTTCATTCAGCGCAACATTCTGGGCTGGGCAATCCAGCCAGTTTTCAACCCAGCAAAAAGTACAACTGTCTAAGCAGTGAGCCGCCAGCTTCTCTAGGAGAATGCTGTGGGAGACAGTGTCAAAGGCTTTACTAAAGCCCAGGTAGACAACACCCACAGCCCCTCCTCCATCCACCAGGCAGGTCTCCTGATCATAGGAGGAGATCAAGTTGCCTTTCATGATCCCACGCTGGCTGGGCCTGATCTCCTGGTTATCCTGCACGTGCCACATGAGTGCACTGAAGATGAACTGTTCTATAATCTCCCCTGGTACCAAGGTCAGGCTGACAGGTCTGTAGTTCCCTGGATCCTCTTTCTGGCCCTTCTTATAGATGGGTGTCACATTGGCAAGCCCCAAGTTGCCTGGGACCTCCCCTGTTAACCAGGACTGCTGAAAAATCATGGAGAGTGGCTTGGTAAGCTCCTGTGCCAGCTCACTCAGCACTCTCAGGAGGATATCATCTGGCCTCACATACTTTTAAGTGTTCAGTTGGTGTAGCAGGTCATTAACTGCTTCCTCCTGGATTATGGGGGGTTTCTGCTCTCTGTCCCTGTCTTCCAATTCACAGGACAAAACATCGTTAAGATAACTGGTCTGACTATTAAGTACTGAGGAAAAGAAGGCATTCAGTATCTCAGCCTTTTCCTCATCTTTGGTGGCAATGTTCCCAACGCACATTCAATAAAGGGTGGAGATTCTCCATGTCTCTCTCTGTTGTTAATCTATTTGTGAAAATCTTTTTTATCATCTCTTAGGACTGTGGCCAGATTGAGTTCTAGCTGGACTTTTGCCTTTCTGATGTACTCTCTGCATGACCTAACTAGATCCCTGTACTCTTCTTGAGTTGCCTGTTCCTTCTTCCAAAGGTGGCAAACTCTTTTTTTTCCCCAAGTCCCAGCAAAAGCTCCTTGTTCAACCAGGCCGGTCATCTTCCCTGTCAGTTTGTGTTACGACACATGGGGACAGCCTGCTCCTGTGCCTCTAAGACTTCTGTCTTGAAGAATGTCCAGCCTTCCTGGACCCCTCTGCCCTTCAAGACTGTCTCCCAAGGGACTCTCTCAACCACAGTCCTGAACAGGCCAAAATCAGCCCTCTGGAAGTCCATAGTAGTGGATCTGTTGACCCCTGTCCCTATTTCACTGAGAATCAAGAATTCTATCATTTCATGGTTACTAAGCCCAAGACAGCCTCTGACCAACACATCACCCACCAGTTCTTCTCTCTTAGTAAACAGCAGGGCTAGTGAGGCACCTCCCCATGTGGGATCACTTACAAGATGTGTCAGGAAGTTCTCTTCCACACACTCCAGTAACTCCTAGACTGTTTCCTCTCTGCTGTATTTCCAGCAGACATCTGGTAAGTTGAAGTCCCCCATGAGAACAAGGGCTGATGATATTGAGACTTCTGCCAGTCACTTGTAGAATCCTTCATCTACCTCTTCATGCTGGTTGGGTGATCTATAACTGACACCCAACAGGATATCTGCCTTGTTGGCCTTCCCTCTCATCCTAACCCATAAGCACTTGACCACACCATTACAGTCATTGAGCTCTATAGAGTCAAAACACTCCCTAACATACAGAGCCACCCCACCGCCTCTCCTTCCCTGCCTATTCATTCTGAAAAGCTTATAGCCATCCATTGTAGCACTCCAGTCATGGGAGTCATCCCACTGTTTCTTTGATGTCAATTATGTCATAGCTGGCCTGCTGCACACTGGCTTCCAACTCCTCCACTTTGTTGCCCGTGCTGCGTGTATTGGTGTACAGGCACTTGAGCTGGGCTATCGATCTCACCCCTAACATTGGAGTGCCACCCCTAGGCTCATCTCTAGCAAGTCTAGTTTTATCCTCTTCCTCCTCTGAACCTAGATTAAAGCCCTCTCAATGGCCTTGCTAACTCATGAGGAAGAACCCCTTTTCTGTCTTTGGGACAGCTGGGCTCCACCTGTCTCCAGCAGACCCAGTGCTGTGTAAACCTCGCCATGTGTTAATCAGGTATGTTTTCCTATTCCTTTCAGCATTCTTCCCTGCCACTGAAGGGAGAGAAGAAAACAGCACCTGAGCTCCTGATCCTTTAGCCAATCACACAAGTGCCCTGAAGTCCTTCCTAATCTTTTTTGGATTTCTGTCTGCAATCTCATCACTGCCAACCTGCATAACCAGTAGCATGTAATAATCAGAGAGCTGTACCAGGCCAGGGAGTTTCCTGGTGATGTCTCAAACCCAGGCACCAGGGAAGCAGCAGGCTTCCCTGTGGGATGGATCTGGTCAGCATATGAGGCCCACTGTTCTCCTCAGAAGGGAATCACCTACAACAATTACCCTTCTTTTTTTTCTTAACAGAAGCAGTCCTAACACATGGGGCTGGCTGACTCACCCCAGGCAACCCCCTGGATGGACCTTCATCTACATCCCCATTTGCCTGGACCTCAAGTAGTCACAACTGATAAGGGGAAATGGCATCAAGTTACCTGAGGGGGAGGTTTAGGTTGGACATTAGGTTAAAGTTCTGTACTGAAACAGTTAAAGACTGGAAGAGGCTGCTCAGGGGAGTGCCTGAATTGCCATCCCTGGATGTATTTCAAAGCCATCTAGATGTAGTGCTTAAGGATATGTTGTAGTAGTGGCCCTAGTAGAGTTATATAATGGTTGAACTCGATGATCTGAAAGGTCTTTTCCAATCATAGTGATTCTGTGATTCAAGCTCCAGAATCCCAGACCTGCTGTGTAAGGGCGATTTGGAAGGTGAGGGAGGCCGGGAGGGGATTCCCCTGNAGGGGGCGGGGCGGAGGGGTCGCTGTTGCTGTGGCAACCCCCGCGCCTGGCCCGCCGCTCTCGCGGGAGTTGCGGGCGCTGGTGGGGGTCGCTCCGCTGCCGCCTCGTCCGCTCGGGTCGGGAATCCCGCTGCACACCGAGAGCTGCCGCGGGTCGGAACGGCTCCGAAGCGGCTGCTCTCGGCAAGATTAATTAATTAATAGATTAAGGATTCATAAAGTATCATCATCTTTTTCCAGCGTATAAGAACGGCAGCCAAATAGCAGTCATTCAGAGAGTTAAGGAAATGAAATTATTTAGGTTTAAAAAACAAATCAAATCAAATTGCAACAGATTGTTTGTGTGTGCTGTTCAGGGAACTGCTGAACTCTATTTTCCAGAGATATCCTGTCTTAAAAGCTCTTCAAATAGTGTGCTGTGTGGGTCTGAGGACGTATGCACACAATTAATTGCATGGAGCTGGGGAACTTTGGGGAGTTAAAAATGTAAGCTGTATTCTTGGGAAGACTTTTTTGCTATATTGACTGTATATTTTATTTTAAAAAAAAATCTTAACTATATGACTCTATTTTCTAACAAAGATTATTTTTTCTCTTTTTGTTCAGATCTTTCTTTCCCTTTAGTTCATATTGCTACTGAAATACACTCTTCTACTTCAAATGCAAGGTACTTTAACAGTCCTTTAAAATGGAATGTGCCAAAGTAAATAATGTTCAGAATTTTACCAGTACTATAATAATATCATAGATGTTGAAAACAATCTAGAAAATTTTCTAACAATTACTCCATTTTTTCCTCTTAATGCTCAGTCTTATGAGATCTTCTTTCTGGAAGTAAAAATCATGCCTGTTTTCCTTTCGTAGAATTCATTCTAAGCCTTTACATTTAACTTATCGCCTTTTTTTGTCCCTAATTCATTTCTGTGGATACTGAAGCTAATCTGGAAGGAAATTCTTTGCTTCAGAATTTGTATTGTTCCTAGCACAGGTGCTCTACAAGTGAAACAACCATAAAAATAAAGAAAACAATGCTTGTGGCATCTTTAGCATTTTTTTTTAAGCAGATGGGAGGGGATTTCAATGGAAGCCCTGCAAGACAATATTTTCCACTTTCCTAAAGCTCGCATCCAAGTACAGCCACAGAAGTAGCTCTTTGCCAGTGTCATTCTGCTGAAGACCAGATATTTGGAATTTCTTTATCTACCCGTTTCTTTAGCATTCTTTGTGGAAACTGATTGTGAGCCATAAAAAAAATAGGTGTTATCAAATTTGTCTGTATTTGGACTTAAATGGTAGTATGATGCTATATCCATTATATTGTACTTAAAATCTCTCAGGCCTCTGAGTATGGACTCTCAGCCCTGTAGAAAGGAGGAAAAGCCTATCTCAATCTGTGAAATTAGGACACTCTTCTATGGAGAGTGCAGTCTGCATGAGCCAAAATGTTCTGACTTTTGTTACTATTCCCACTATAGGAACACTTAGGGATGCAGATGAACTGGGAGAAACCACAAGCATAGGTTAATGAGTAAATGTAATTATGTGAGTGCAATAAAGGTAGATTTCAAAACATTGTTTCTAGCCTTGCAGTATCTGAAAATTGCAAGATATTGACACAAATTGGCACTGAGTAAATAAAATATTACTGAAATTCCACCTATTGAAGCAAATGGCATTACTATGATTTTGCAAGGCTTTGAACCATGTCCATGTTCTCATCAGTTACAGTAGTTTACTTTCCAAAATGCCTATTAAACTTAGAATTATTAATAAAACCATGCAGAAAATACAAGTATTAAAAAATGCAGTGTAAATGCTCATACAAGCCAACTTTGTGTTTTAGAAGATGTAAAAGTATTGAAAGGAAGGACAGTGTGAAGTAAAGCAAGGAAATGGAAATAGAAACGGTAAATTTTTATCTATAACTTCATCAGAAAGTTTGATTCTGATGTGATTGGGGTTTTACAGAGCCAGGAGTTAGAGGAGGATTATGCTACAATCAATACAAATTTGAAATGGTTTTGTGTATTGAGACCCTATTAAGTCAAGAATCCTCATGTGAGTTTTGTTGATGTCATTACTCTTTGGAGAGTTATGAGTCAGTGGCAGTGCAATCTCACTGTAACAAAACTCTGCTGCCTTTTCTGTGGGACGGTGAATGAAACATAATACTCATTTGCTCTAATTGTCTTGTTATGTAAAGTCCAATAGTATTTCAGGAAATCACACTACAAACAAATTGTCCTGAAATATTTGTGAGCTTTCTGTTGAACAGATGTTTGCACTGGAAGCAGAATAGCAGTAGGTATTCAGTATGGCAATTGATCCACATTATTTTTGCTATCTTAATAGTGCTCGTTTTGGCTGCAACTTAATTCTATGTGAGCATTATTTTAATATCTAGTATATTACTAGTACAATAAGAAATATTGTGAGCCTTAACAAATAAAAAGATATAGCTATAAAGTAATGGGTTTATAACTGTGTTTTAAGCTATACACTTAAATGGGAATGTATTACTACTCAAAGTCAAAGAAAAAAAAACAAAAAATCATAAGTAGTTTGGTCATTTTTTGAAAGCTATGCAGACTTGACAGATTTGTTCTCCAGTCCCAGTTGCTGACTGTATGGAAAAGTTTTAGCTGTTGGCTTTGCCTCAGGAAAAATATTTTAATGGATAAGTCTGTCTGAAAATTCATATTTTCCAGCTACCGCTGACTATATATTTTAATATCATATGGGCAAGATCAAAATAAGGGTCAGACTTTTAATGGTTAAAAGTTATTTTAAAAGTTATTTTACAGAAGTAAATGAGCCAGAAGGTTGTTAAACAGTCTTTACTCTGATAGAGCTTCTGGAAATGTTCCAGTATGATTCTTGTTGAAGAGAAATAACAGTGGCACCTAGCTCCACAGATTTATTATGATTCTTAAGTATAAAACCCCACAGTGAATTTCTGGAAAGTTCTAGTTAATTGTAATGAAACAGAATCAACTTTGTAGTGTCCTCACATTTTGCATGTATTCTTTAAATTAAAAACAAATATTACATTTTCAGTGAGGACTATTTTCTTCTTCAAGTATTCAGTTTTCTCTATTTTTTTTTTTTTTGTCTGAATGACTTTTTCATATAAGTAAATGTTGGAGAATGGCTTGAAGGTAAGGGTCATGTACCTTTAAAAGAAATGCTTTCTGATGCAAAATATTAAACTCAGTAGCAATCCTTGCAAAACACGTGCAAGCACAGCATGTCCTTGAGCTGATAAGTTGTACATCAACAGGGTGTTGGGGTTAAAGGAATGAGCATGGGAAAGGAGTTGGTGATCACAAGAGGGGTTGGATTATGCTAAGGGACCTGGTGAAATGAGCCAATAGAGGATTGACAGGTGTGACTACCAATGAGGTGACTGTATAAAAGTACTGTGCTGACAGCTAATAAACGGAGTTTGCTTATCAATCATATTGATTGTCCACGTCTTCCCTCGCCGCTCCACAAGTAAAACATAAATTGGTCCAACCACACTGGAAGAGATACCAAATAATTCCTAATTTACTAAAGAGATACTATCAAGTCTTAATTTTTGCATTTTCCTGAAATATCTGCACCATCTACTTCCCTATATTTAACCCCAAGTCATATGAATATGCCTATTTGAAAATTACAGAAAATTAAACTTTTCCCTTGGACTGCTATGTTTGGTATTCTTTCTGAAGGCTTATTCCCACACTGCTTTTCACTGTTACCACTGTCAACAAATACATCACTGAGTTTGGCCCAGGAAACTCAAGGAATGTGTTAACCTGCTTTGTTGTCATTGCTGGAAACAAATCTCCACCTCTTGACTGCTGAAGCAATGGCAAAGCACTGATAAAAGCGTGGGAAAGACAGTGGCCATGTCACCAACACGACAAACTCTTTCAATATAACTCTCACATGACTAATACGCAGCGGTTTCTTCTAGGCCTTACAGCATATTTAAAGCTTACATTAGGAAATCCACCTGATCCAAACTGCGAGTGAACAGTACCAGTGCTGGTCCTGTGAGCACAGATGCTCAGGCAGTGCAAAGGTAATTATTACCATCTGCCTTGGAAATGTATCTCCATTCATATAGTGCTGTGGGTCTCTGTGTTCTACAAGATCTAAAAAAAAAACATTTTAAATGGGTTCAAGTTTTACTGCAGCTACAGTATACATTGACTTGTATTCAGAAAACTTTTACTTATCTCTGGGTATCTAAACTTCTGCTGCTAGAGAAGTGCCTTTGGGTCACTGTCGATGTTTCCTAAACCTGTAATGCGAATATTTTTCCCCATTCTTAAAAGGAATGTGGAGGAATCGTTCTCCACCTCCTTCATATTCTTTCCATTCAGCTCTTCAAATAGGTCTTGCAACAACATTTATTCCCCGATTCTGAGTCACAGCTAGATTTCTCACTTTTTTTCCTGTTACACAGGGCATATAGAAAAATGGGATTAGATATAGACAGGTACCTCTAGGCTCCTCTATAGGTGACGTTTATCTTTTCTTTCCTTCATAAGATGAATAGAGAACTAGAGTTCAGAAGGATGTGAACATCTTAAGAGAGCTGTACTTTCTCTTCAAACAGGATCCATAGTAGCAGTTTTGGTACTCTTCAACCTCTCTTTTCAAACTGTGGGGTTTTTTTTAGTTTGGTTTTTTCCGTATGCTTTATTATGGACCAGTAGCCTATGGAAGAAAATGCAAAACTGAAAATTCATAGAGCTATGACAGTCATGAAAGTAAAATAGCACTAAGTCTTTGATAAATGTTTGCATTCACCTGTACTTTGTCACAATATGAATCCATTCAAAAAAAGAAAAAAACCCTATAAATAATTTTCTGTTGAAAAATAGATTTAAAGAATAAAATTTAATTAAATCTTAAATTTAGAAATTAATTTAAACTGTAAACTTTAAATCATAAAGAAATAACTGTGCTAGATCCTCAGGAGCTGTAATCCAGTGTAATTTCAGTACACTTCAAGGGGGCTATATTTACATACAGACAAATGACAATTCTTTATTTCTTTAGTTAAGCACTTTCCATGCTAAAACACTAATAATTATCTTGATATATACTCTCTTCAAAGGCGAGGATTTGTAATTAAAACCCTATGTAGGACTAAGAGATACACCTCTTCTTAAAGTGAGTGCAAGTTTTACATGTCCTTCCTATTTTATGAGGACCCATCTGTCAAGTTATGGAAATATTCTTCCAGCAGCAACACACAGCTTTTCTTAACTTGGCAATAGTCCAAAGATTCCTAATCTATAGCCAGAGGGTACAGCTGGCAGTCGTACAATTTGGCAAAGAGCAATAATAGTTTATTTATCTGTCCTTCCTGACACCACTTCCAAATGTGTACCTTTCTTCCGTTTTTGAAAAATTATCATAGAATCACAGAATAGTTTGAATTGGAAGTGACTTTTAAAGATCATCTACTTCAACTCCCAATTTACTAGTTTTATCTTTGTCAACAATAATAACATTTTGATTCAGATTATAGTAGCATATACTAAAACCAGAAATGCAATCTTGTCTTTCCACCTGAACGATGATAGAGACATTCCTTTAGTACATCTCTATATGAATACATTTCAGTACAACATACAAGAAATCCAAATTAGAAAGGTGTTTAGGGTTATGTTTTCTTCTTAAAGTTCATGTAATACTCCTTGACAGAGACAAAAATTCTGTTTGTATTATTATGGGACAATACTTATTGTTTGCAACACAGCTGACTACGAAAGAGAGATGCTTTTTATTTATGAAATCTTTTAGGTTTTTACTCATATAGGAGAAGATGAGAAATCACTTGTAAAATAAAAAATATGCATAAAAATTACGGGAAGAGAATTTTTATGCCCTCAGGTTATCTGCTGGATTGAGAGAGAGAGAGAAATAGCTATATCAGATAACAAACACATTGGGGAATGAACAAAAGAGAGAAAAGATGAAAGAGGTGAGAAGAGAGTTTGAGAAGTGAAGAACTTAAGCAGTTAGTGTAATGAAAAAGAAAACCCTAGCTGACTGAAAGCCAGAAGTGGTGGAAGAGACAGAAAAGAAACACTTTTAAATATACCTGATTAGATATCTCAACAGACAGCACAGTAGGATGATCAAACTGCTATGTCCCAGGAAAATGTCTTCCAAAAAATAACTCATTCTCTCTCTTTTCTCTCTCTTATCTATCTATCTATCTATCTATCTATCTATCTATCTATCTATCTATCTATCTATCTATCTATCTATCTATCCACAAACTTACCTATCCATTCATCCCTATAGAGCATTTCTCAAATGACTATGGGAAGATTAAATAATTAAATAATTTAATTGTATAGAGTAATAAATAATAA
>VWZK01014610.1:0-28364 GCA_013396935.1 Baryphthengus martii
AAACCTGTAACAGACACTCTCTGTTAACAGCCCCCCCCCTCCCTAAAAGGGGAAGAGAAAAGGAGTAAGGGAGAGACTTACCGATTAGAAAAGGAAACTAGAACAGCTTTAATGAAAATGGAAAATAATAATAAGAAAATGAAAAATATACAAACATATACAAGACCGATATCGAACCCAAACCCTCCTGATGGCAAGCATGTCGCCGTCACCACTGATGTTGTGGAGCAGGCATCGGGAAAGTCCCAGACAGGGCCCCGCAGCAGACAGGAACCATGTTCAGGAGCTGGATTTTGGTGCCGGATCAAGGAACACTCCGATCAGGATCAAAGGCAGAACAAGCTGAGTCCTCCTTGGATTCCAGCTGTTGAAGGAACATGGAAGAATCCAAGCAAGGGCCCAGAGCAAGAGCTCCTGAGCAGAGAGCAACCGAGCAAGGGCCCCCAGCAGCCGAATATGGCGTCTATGGGATGGAACACCCCGTTGATCAGTTTAAGGGCACCCATCTGTCCACTCCTCCCTGCAGGTGCAGCTTTTACTTTCTGCACCCCGCAGTGTGGTACACAGGGTCTAGCAGTGGCCTTGGTCTGCACACCAGTCCCTGGTGCTAACTCTAAACACCGAGCGTTATCACTGCTAGAAGCAGGCACTGCCTGCCAAAACATGCTGCTAACTTCAGAAAGTGCAGATAGTTAAAGGAACTGAGCTGGAAAGTAAAATCACTGAACAGAATTGTGCTGTTCTAACTCGAACCAGGAGAGACTATCCAGACAATTCCTTATTCATCAATTGATGTATTCACCCAATCCATGTCTCTCCAATTCAGAGACAAGGCTGTTGTACGGGACAGTGTCAAATGCTTCGCACAAGCCCAGGTAGATGACACCAGTTGCCCTTCCCTTATCCACCAATGCTATAGCCCATCATAGAAGGCCACCTGATTTGTCAGGCATGATTGTTCTTAGTGAAGCCATGTTGGTTGTCACCCCAATCACCTCCCTATTTTCCAGGTGCCCTAGCACAGTTTCCAGGAGGATCCATTCCACGACCTTGCTGGGCACAGGAGTGGAACTGACTGGCCTGTAGCTTCCTACATCTTTCTTTTTTTCCCTTTTTAAAAATGGGGGATGTTTCCCCATTTCCAGTCAGCAGAAACTTCACTAGACTGTCACAACTTCTCAAATATGACGGATAGTGGTTTAGCAACTTCATCTGTCAGTTCCCTCAGGACCTGCAGATGCATCTCATTAGGTTCCATGGATATGTACACCTTCAGTTTCCTTAGACTGTTTCAAACCTGATCTTCTGCAGAGGACAGTTTTTCATGCTTCAGTCCCTGCCTTTGCCTTCTGTGACTTGGACAGCCTGGCTGGAGCACTGGTCGGTGAAGGCTGAGGCAAGAGTGGAGTACCTCAGCCTTCTCCATATCCCAGGTAACCACACCTCCTGTTTTCTTCCAGGGAGGGCCCACGTTTTGCCTTGTCTTCCTGTTATCGCTGATGTACCTATAGAAGCTTTTCTTGTTGCCCTTGACAGCCCTGGTCACATTTAATTCTATCAGGGCTTTGGCCTTCCTAACCTGGTACACGGCTGCATTTTAACTTCAGAGCTTTTTTTTTAACAAGGGCCAGCACAAACAATTGAGTTAGCAGGCTACATGACGTTAAGTGGAGATATCTGCAAGAATGAAACAAAAATTACAGATCACCAAGAACCTTTCTCATTTAAACATTCCTAAAAACATAGGTTTACCTAACAACTTTAATAGGAGGACAGAATGGAACCCTGTTAAGTTTCCACCATTATTTTTATCAAAGCATCATTTTGAGATTTACAATCAAGATGTTAAAGAAAGTTGTTACATTCATGAAGGACACTGAGTTCCAGTTTAAAAGTAGAAACACAGCCAAGTATTGAATCAAAGAAGATGCATCTTCGGAAAATAAGTCTGCCTTGTTCCTGTAATGAGCTTGTGATCTTGAAGCTAATAAGAATAAAGTGCCTGTATTCATCTTTAAACTGGTTGCACCTGAATGGCATTACAAATAGCTTTCTGAAAAATTAAGTCAACAGACATTAGCTGTATAACATTTTTATTTTTATTATATTGACATTTTATGCACAAATATTTTATCAGAGTAAAAATAGAAAATAATTGTTCCATGTAAAATTACCAAAAAAAAATGCAAAACACAAAACAAATGCATAACTATTAGCAGAGTATAAGTGTAAAGAGTAAAAAGTACGCAAAAAACCTTCTGTTTTACAAAAAAATGGGAATATTCTATGTTTTCCTTCTGGCAGCAACAGAACAACCTTTGACAATACATTTTACATCTTTTATTTCATTGAAGACATCAAGTTAGTCACAGATTTCTCCCTCAACTAGAGAACGTAACAGTGATTTTACACCATTTGAAAGATTCCTTCTTTGCTAATTAAACTGAGCAGAAAAGAAGATTATCCCACAACAAAGAACCCAAAGGACTATCATACCTACCAAAAAGCTGCAAAATAATAATCGGATGTATTTACAAAGAAAGTGTAGTATCAGAAGTTTTCCCTAGAGGGCTTATCACATAACAAGAACTTTGAGCGGGATAAAGTATCAATACTTTATTTCAATTTTGTTGATAGTTTATCCTCCCACCGTCCAGTTCCATCTAGAAAGCTGTTATTTTTAACCTCTTTTCTTTATACACTGTATTTTAACTTAGAAGGTCCCTCATGAACTCTGCGAAACAAAACTAGTGACTTGTACCGGACTTCTGTTCAGTAAGAGAGCAGTGTTACACACCTATTTGCAGCCACCAAACCACCAACTTTTCTTATTCTTCGCAAGCAAACCTGCATCTATTTGCGTAAGTCACCTCAAATATTCACCAACTGGTGGAATAAAAATACTGTAACAGTAATAAAACAGTAATCAATCAGTAATAATAAACAGCAATCAACTGATGGCTGACCTCTTGTGACATGCACTTAGGTATTTGTTCAGAGCTTCAGATCTTCTTTAAAAACAAAATAAACCCAGCACACCCAGTAGATGCTCAGTACTCGAAGAGCTCAAGAATGAAAACGATAGTAAGCGTTAACTGAAAGAAGCTGACCAAAAAGCATTTATAATCTCGGCGACGACAAAAAAAGTAGGTTCTAACTACATGCAAGATTTCTCACTAAGCAAAAACTATCTGTAGAGGAACATCCACCTATAAAGAAAAAGCTCTGTCCTCAATATATCTTTAAAATAAACATGAGTTCTTTGCCCTCTGCCTGCAAATGTGCCTGCTCCTTTTCAGATGAAGAGCAACAGTCCAGTGCTCTTGCTACTCAGCATAAACACATCTTATGTTTAGCACCTCACTGTACAAGCACTTTTGATTTAAGGTTTAAGAGTAGCTCGATCTCTCACAAAATCAAAGTTTTTCCCTTGTCCATTTGCATTTTGCTCGTTACCAAAGGGAGCTTCACTTATAAAAATAATTGGAAAATATGCATGGTGACATAACATACTGTATAATAACATGTAAACCCAAAATTGCTCCATTTTCATCTATCAAAAGAAACAGTCTCACAGGCATCAGAAGCTCAAAAGTTGCAGCCTACTTTTTACTGCATGTTTTAAGTTTGCATGAAATACTCTCTGTAGCTCAGAATTCAGGAAACATTCCAATTATTTCTCATCATCATCCGGACTTCAAATTGCACCCAGCTCTGGTGTATGCATTTGATTTAGGAAGCTTCAGAAATATCACTTGAAATTCAGAAAAAAAAAAAATTAAATAAAAAAATACGTATTTGTATTTTAATAAATGTCAAACTGTACAATAATTTGGAAATCAAACTTCAGTTTTCCGTAAAACTATTTTCAACTTGCATTTTGTTTCTAAACAGCGACTACTGACTGTGATTAACTTAAGTCTTCAATTACTAAGGTTGACTACTGTGCAGGTATAAGCACCTTGTAGATCAGAGCATTAACACCCCCCCACCAAAACAAATTATTCTTTGGGTGAGGGCTATTTGCTCAAGTTTTCAAATCATCTGAAGGGGGATAGTAGTGGAGGAAGAAGTTTATCTCTTTGCTAAATGGCTAGCGTTCACAATATCGTTCAAAACAGGGAAGTACTTGCCCTCATATATGCATATTATCTACATATTACAATAAAATACTCATAATCGGCTTTTCACCTAAGCCAGATCTAAACCTGGATTTCCTTCTTCAGCCCTGATCTTCAGTTCAGTCTAGTCTTAAGTTTTCTTTGCTTATAAACACAGAAGCTATTTTAAACACCTGATGCTTTGTAACGTTTAGTGTGTGTTTCGGCTCTGCCTGATTAAATGAGAATAATGAACATGTTTAACTCTGAAAGCATCAAATGGCATTTGGTAGCTCAGCAGAGAACAAAGGACTGGAAAGGACTGAGTTCAGACAACTGATCAGCCTGCTTGCTGTAGGTACTTCCATTTTTGTTAAAAGCGCTACAAAAATGACTTTGTACAGTTCTGGACACAGTTCAATGCTTCTCACCAATTTCATTCGGATTGCATTCTATAGAGGCCCTGACTCAAAGCTGCAGAAGTTGTGGTGATCCCTTAATTTATATTGAAATATATGCTGTTAAAAGATCCAAATTTATGAGAGTCCCAGTTCTTTATAGAAAATCATGCTCTATATTGTACTGCCAAGAAACAAAAGAAGTTTCCAATTCTGATACAGGAAAGAGCATCAGCTGCTCTGCTTATGCAAGAAAGGCCTCAGGCTCCCCACTTTCATGTCCTAGTGCTTAATTATCTTTCTCTGTTTGCAGGGATGCTGTAGCCAGTGCCACTGCTGTAACTGGCTGTGCAATGCCATGGAGCTGCATCTTGGCCAGTTTCTTCTGCTCACATTCTGTGACCAACCGATTCAACTCCGCTGCGCTGTATCCAATGAGAGTTTTCAAGTCGCAGACAAATTTGTACACAAACCTCTTGCCTTGCACTTTGCAGATCATGTCTCCATCATAGTAATACCTGTAAAAAGACAAAAAAAAAAAAAAGAAATCAATGTAAATTTTCAGCATCTGTAACTTCATACGCATTGGTTATTTACTGAAGGTCACTCAGATGAAAATAGGAATCTTTCTTTCATCGACATGCTCATATAACTGCATATACCAACATACTGCTTATGCATTTTCTTGTAAGAGAAAAAGGCTGAAAATTGTCTCACACTTTGGTATATTAAGGAAAAATAAAACACTAATTATTTTATAGGCAGTAGGACACACCAGTTCAGAAATGAAGTTTAAAAACAGCATGGCAGGGGTGAATAAACTTTCATTAAGGCAAAGCACTGCATAAAAAATGTTGTCTTTCCCCTCATTATTGTCCTTTGCTTGTTTTCTCTTGTCTCTACTTTTCTGAGGAAAAATGACTCCATGTTGGAAAGTGTGAAAATTAGCATTGTAGTTTCCACGACACTAAAGCAGCCATTCTCTCCACACTGTTTTGAAAGGCGGAAGTAAAACTATAAAAGCACATTCATTTTTGGTTTGTTTTTTTTTTTTTATAGTTCATATACTGGCAAGACAACTTTGTTTGCCTTTATTTACAACTAAAAGTGATTTCTCTAACTGTGAATACTTTTTACATCATGTCATAAAATAATTATCAGATTGGGCAGAAAAGTAGTACAGATAATAAAGTCTATGATATCCACCACACTCCAGAGACGTTATAAGAGTTTAGGTAATACCAATAAAACAGAAGTTAGAATTTTACAGTTTTGTTGCTGTCCTTGTCTCCCTGCAGGCGTTAATAGAACACATCACACTTCTCATTAAGAAAACTTAAGTGGCTGGGACAAAAGCACAAATACAGGCTGAGTGAATTGAGAGCAGCCTTGCTGAGAAAGACTTGGGAGTACAGGTGGATGAAAAGCTGGATGGGAGTCAGCAACGTGCACTCACGGCCCAGAAAGCCAATTGCATCCTGGGCTACACTCAAAAAAAAACAAACAAAAAAAACCCCACTGTGGCCAGTCATGAGACACCACCTGGAGTACTGTGCCCATTTCTGGAGCCCTCAGCACAAGAAAGACAGGGACCTGTTGGAGCAGGTCCAGAGAAGAGCCACAAATATGATTAAATAGGATCAGAGCACCTCTTCTACGAAGAAAGGTTGAGCGAGCAGAGGCTGTTCAGCCTGTAGAACAGAAGGCTCTGGGGCGACCTTACTGAAAGGGTGGCCTTTCAGTACTTAAAGGAGGCCCATAAGAAAAATGGGAACAAAGATTTTATCAGGGCCTGCTGCAACAGGACACGGAGTAATGGTTTTAAACTAAAAGAGGGGTAATTTAGACTAGATACAAGAAGAAATGTTTTACAGTGAGGGCGGTGAAACACTGCAACAGGTTGCCCAGAGAGGTGGTAGATGCCCCATTCCTGGAAACATTCAAGGCTCTGAGCAACCTGATCTAGTCAAAGATGTCCCTGCTCGCTGCAGAGGAGTTGGACTAGGTGGCCTATAAAGGTCCCTTCCAACCAAAACCATTCTATGATTCTGTGATAACTCGGACTTAATGAGCTCAACAAGCTTGTGATAGATTTGGAAAAAAAAATCAAAACCAACCAATCACTAATCGCACAATTTAATTTCCTCACAACCATCACCCAAATGTGGTACAAATGAGCCCAGATTTATTGATTGTGTAAAATTCAATTCTATGAGTGACATGCTTGTAAAGTAAAGATGATTATCATTTACCAGCAAAATTAAGTAAATTAAAAGATAACTTCTGTCTCCCAGCTCTAGTGGAAAAGAGGTAAGTTATTAAGAATCCAAATGAATTTCTTAGACACCTCTAATTCTGAAGAAAAAAAAAAAAAAAAGCTTTTTGATTTTTCTACTTTTGAGGGTCAGGATCTAAGCAAACAGGTCGTCCTCAAAGCAAAAATAGGATGAGAGACTATGAAGCAAAAAAATGTTGCCAAACCTTCTGGTTACTGCTATCATGCAAGAAGCCACAGAGGTCTTTTAGACAATACAAGAACTGTCAAAATACCTTGCTATTGCTCTGTGGTTAAAAAAGTATAGTCCATTTGCCAAAGCTCTCCTTCACCTTTCTTCTGCATGACACATAGTTATATAAAATCTTCCTCTTCAATTCTTCTCACTGCACCTCCCTCAATTTCTCTCTTGTTTCCACATCATTATGCTTGTTCTTAACTGCTACTCCACTCCCACTCTGCACTTCTCCAAGCCAGTCCTACCCTCCAAAGCATCATCTTGGCACCATCTGAAGGATCTGTTGTTGCATGGTGTCCATCACAACCAACTTCCTAGTGAGGCAGTGAGTTTTAGTTGTAAAGGGTTAGATGAATCCAGCAATCTAGAAGGTGGGATGTTAATTTATGTCCAGCTTGAAGTACAATCTTGCAGTTCTGGGCAGAACTGGCAAAGGATGCCTGATATCCTGGTGTATCCCTCGTGAGAAATACAGTAGAGGTTAGAGAACTACAATGTAGTTCAGAATATGGGAACACTGAACAGGCATTCATGATGAGTGTGACAGGATATACTGACACAGGAAAACTGGGGAACTGGGAGCTGTGCTCACTTGGGTCAATACGAAGCATCTGCAGAAAGACAGTTCGTAAAATGTGGCCACAGCATCTGTCAAGTGTCACTGGCCAGATTTTTTTTTTTTTGTTCAAAGTTATTTAACTCTGTACAAGCATTGACATTTATTGTATAATCCCGTACAATAATGTCTACCTCAATACAATGCTGCAGAAAAATGCTTTACAAGACTGAATAAATTTCTTCAAATTATTTAGTCTGCATTACTGATGTGATCAGAAAGGGACCAAAAGAAATTAGTTTGCATCTATGCAAAGGCCCCAAAACATGCAAGATTCCCACATCTTATGTCAAAAATACTCAAGTTCGAATTGAGGCAATGTGGCAAGAGGATTTTTTCAATATAA
Organism: Baryphthengus martii; assembly: GCA_013396935.1. Taxonomy (NCBI): domain Eukaryota; kingdom Metazoa; phylum Chordata; class Aves; order Coraciiformes; family Momotidae; genus Baryphthengus; species Baryphthengus martii. Next base: position 7,974 of record VWZK01014610.1, read on the forward strand.
TGTTGAATGTATTTCTGATTACAGCATTTGCTTATTCAAAAATAGAGAAAACTAAAAATAAAGAAAAATACCCACACAGGCTTAGTTACTGGAATGTTCTTAGTCACACAAAAACTTTGTTTCAGAATAATACAAGAGATTACTTATATTTGTTTAAGTCTCACTTCCTTACCGGATAACTACAGATACTGATTTTAGAAAATTTATCAACATGTATGTAACAAAAAAAAGCTGCTCTTCAGTTTTTCACCCTGCTCTAGTTTCTATATTGCTTCGTTTTCTTACAGCTGGGCAGAAGAGCTAGCACATTTCTCAATGATATCAACATAATTTTCTGTATGAATCCACAACCGACACAGTAATTTCAGTACATTAGTAAACAAAACATATTTAATAAAACTGTAGTTTGGCAACAGTGTTTAGCATGTTTAGCGAGAGGCATTAAATATCCCTCCACACATTCAAGTGTTAGAAGACATATCAATATTGATGCAGCTGCCAAAACGGCAACATTGAGGAATGTGATTTCAGTAACTATGATTAAAATATAAATGCAAAACTTCTCTAATAATGATTTATGCAAATTACTGCACAGACATCTGTTTAATATCCCAGTGATAAGAACATTATTCTAAAGTTCTTCAGCTGCCTTTGAGATCTGCAGAATTTGTTGACAAAACCCAAAAAACATTAGCATTATTTATATCATTTTTATGCTCTGAAAACTTTTCACATACATCTTCAGTACACAAATGTATAGATAATAAAAACAGGTTGGAAATATGGGAATGGCATTGCAATAATATAGGCTAGGTAGCAGCTCCACTGGAAAGGCCCTGCGTTGGGCAGGAGGTTGGATCAGAGGCCTCCTGAAACCCTTCCCACCCAAGGGATTCTGTAATCCCATAAAAAGGTAACATTCTAATTTAATATATAAATAATGCAAGAAATCATACAAGACCAGACTGAAGATCTGTCTAGAACAGGATATAGACTCCAACAGACCAAATGAGGATGCCCAAGGAAAAGCATGACAGTAGAGTAAGCATGTATCAATGCTCTTCTTTGCTTTTAGTCACCTGGGGCACAGGAACCTCTGGAAAATGCACCTTTCCATAGCTAATATCCTTCAAAATACTTCCTTTGCATTAATTTGTCCACTTTCCTCTCAAAGTCATAAAATACTGTCCCTCAAGAAGTTATATGAGAAACGAAAGAGTGCAGTTAAGCTGCGTATCTGGTGCCTGCCAGTTTCTTCTGATGTCTTCTGCTCATGTAAGTGAGTTACTGAGCAGTCATTCTTTACTGATTCTGTGCCATTCATGGTCTTCTAGACTTCAGTCTCCCCCAGTGAAAGTACTCATTCAGCATTATGCATACTGATGTTATTCACACCCTTCCTAAAAGACTACAGAAAGCCAAAATAAAGTAACTTTACCATCATAGAGGTATTCTGAAATAGAAGTTACTCTTTTTTTTTAAACAATGCTAGATGAGTTTACTTCCTTCAAAAAAGAATAAATAATGTAGTGAAAAGTGGAAATGCTGTAAAGCCAATTTTAGATCTCAGACTTCAATCAATATGCAACTTCACTGATATGAAAAAGAGTCCCTAAAAGTGTTTAAATAATTTCCAGGATTAGGCAACAAATCCCTTGCTTGAAAACTAATAAAGAGAAAAAGATTTAGACGTATCAGATTAAGAAATCAGTTCAATCGTAAAGATTTCAGAGCACTTGGATGAAGCTTCAAATGATTCTAGAGGTCAAAATAATCAGTGAAAAAAGTCTACAATTCAGGTACTTCTTCCCCTTCCTGAAGCACATACCTACTGCGATGCAATAATACAAGTCCCTTCTACCAATGTCAAGCTACAAAATCATGATGGAATGAAGAGAGCCTGAAATGCTTCCGTTTCTCCAGATCATAACAAGTTCACTATGTTGGAATCACAGTAACTGCTGAAACTTACCTGTCAACTGTATTTTTCAATCCCTACTCTAAGAAAAATGGAATGGATCAATGAATATCTGAACTTAGAAGTAGTTCCGTGACATACAGAAAAATTTGTTAAATATAGAAAACTACTAACGATTATATAATTACAAGAAAGTATCCACTTTGTATCACGACAAGAGCAAGAGGAACACAAACAAATAAACTGTAAAATACAAAAATAATTCAGGAGCATTCACCTATTTCTGTATTTTTCACCAATACTCAATATTGTTTGGCACACTACTGAAAGCATAAATGCTGAAGATACATCAAAAAGAAATATATTTCTGAAAGCGAGCTACCCAAACTAACTACCATGTCAGTGTTCCACAACCTTGAAAAAAGAAATTATACTTTCAATAAGTTATTGTAGTAGCTGCCTAAAAAAATCAAACAAAAATCAAAACAAATAAACAAAAAAAACCAAGAAATACCTTGCTCCTAAGACCAGTAACATCTGATGAGCAGAAGTACTTTCAGAGGACCTGTTTATTCCTTTACTAAAAAAGCTCCAAGCCTTGCATTATGACAGTTAAAGAAAAGGTAGCAAAGTGGAAGCAAGTCACTCAATACCTTATCAGTCCCTAAAGCTTCTTACCTCAAAGCCCGACTAAGCTTCTCATAGTTCATCGTGGGTTTGTTTTTGCGCTGTCCCCACTTTTGCGCAACTAGTTCAGGTTGATTCAGTTTAAACTCGCCTTCATCACCAACCCAAGAAATACAGTCCCGAGCGTCTTTATCAGTGAGAAGTTCTAATAAAAACTGCCACAACTGGATCTGGCCGTTGTTTCCTGTTGAAACAGATCCATTCTGATTAGTCTTTTTTTATGCCCCCCTCATAGCTAAAAATTTTCAACCAACGGAGTAAAGCAGAACAACATAGAATATATGACGGAAGGAAAACTTGAACTTAATTGATTTCTTTGAGATATTATTTTGTAAACGTTTTCCTGCGATGTTATCAGTATTAATCCCTTAAAAAAGAAACTGATGAATACATGGGGGGGGGGAAAAAATCAAGATTTCTCATAAATCTGTCCCTAAAACTTAAGAAAAAATAGTAACACTATACATGGTCATTTAAGCACACACCTATTCCTAAAATACAACAGATTTAGCAAGAGCTGCTTATTCCTCTTCGGGTGTGTGCAGAACTGGGCTTTTTAAAAAACAGTTTAGTTTCCAACTTTCAACACGAAATATTAGAAATACAAAATAACCCTCAAACTTCAGCTTATGTCAGCATAACATCTCTCATGTCCAATCACTAAGATTTCTTTTAAACGCAAGCATCTGCAGTTAAATTCCTAAATTCTCGAGATACAGATAGCAAACCTAATGTCTAAAGGGAGACAGAGTATTCGTGACTGATGTCAGATGATAAGATCTTCATCTAAGAATCCTGGATGATACTATACAAGACTTCTATGGGGAGTTTAAAACAAATATAAATTCAAGGGCAAGTAGAGGAAAGGGTTTAACAGAAAAATTCATAATGGTGGAGAGAACCAAAGCAAAATTGATAGCAAGAAAAAAATAAGATAAAGAAACTAAGATGAGTCATTAATTATCAAGGTGTATGTATAAATAACAATTATTCAAAAAATAAACTGCAGATTTAGTGCACAGTTTTCTAGAAGGTGCATCATTTACATAACAAGAAATCTGAAACTTGCTAAATTCTGAAGTCACCATACTGGGGTGGGGAGAAGGATGGGAACAAGTAGAGCAAGTAGTCGCTAGGTTAGGATTCTATGACATTTTTCTCCCTTTTCTGCAAATGGAAAAAGGTTAAAAGCTTGAACAAACGCTACGCAGTAGTTTGAGAGGACAGACTCCTAAGAGACAGGAAGAGAAATCATTTTATGTATTTTATTTACTGCAGGACTCAAAAGCTGCGGCACCACGTTAACATAGTGCCTGTGTGAGCTAATCGGCCTGCCAGGTCTGCATGTGCTGGTGATAGATTTTGCAGTTACAGTAACCTCCATACCACGTGGACCTGTGCAAACCTCACACTTGGTGACAAATATGTATTCATCAATCCGAATTAGAGTTTTGCAGAACCAGTATTTCCTGCATTTGCATTTAAAAATAATGGAGATAATACCTGTTCTGTTCCCAGGAGAGCTTCTGTCTTCCCCAGAGATCCTTGGAGCTCTCTGCACTTTAGCCGCCTTTGCACTGCTGTTTATTACTTTAATGGTGGTTGGGGTAGCAGGCTGTACCGATGCTGGAATGATCTGCACAGCTGTAAAGCAAAGAACATTGCAGAGCATCAATTATAAATGGCTGGCACAGAAGTATGCATATATTATTTATTAACTGTATTATCATAACATCTAGGAGCTAGGTTTTTTCCTGTGCTAAAAAGACACACTGTGCAAGTCACAATGCTAAGAATAATTTAAAGACTTTTTACCTCTTGGAAATTGTTCATTCAGATTCCTACCAGAGATGCCACAATACAGATAAGACATCAGCTTTAGTTTACTATCATGTGTATTACATGTTTCCATGAAAAAAAACCCCCAACCCTCTCACGCCTTTGTTTTCATCTTTGTGCTGTTCCCATATGATCTACCCTAACGCACTTTCCTCTGTAGTCACTGTACAGCCCTGCATCCCTACTATTCAAATAGCAATTAAATACCCTTCTACCACAATGGTACAAGAGGATGCAAATGCCCCACTCTAGGTGGCTTTAACTAGACACAAACCCAAGATGTAAGGCATGGTTTACCTATTTATCAGTCTTTACAAGTCTTCTGAAAACGGATTCATTTTAATAATCAGCAATACTGCCACAGCTGGAAGAAATGAGTTTCCAATAACTGGAAAGTTACTTCACTGTATTTTTTCTAGTAGTAATTTCTAAACAAGTCCTCCCTTACAGACTCCCTTTCAGCTTTTGGAAACACCTTCTTTTAAAATACTAACATCTTAATATATCTAATCATTAATGAAAAATATAACCTAGAAAAAACGAGAACAACTCAAGACCTCAAATATGTATCCTAGACAGCTTATTTCAAGAGACTGAAAAACCAACCATTCAAAAAGAAAGTTAGAAACTTTCATGGTTCAGGTCATATATCACCTTTCAGCCAGTAACAAAATACTGCAAAATCTAACATCTTGAAGTTTAAAATACGTTGTCCTCCCCTCACCAAGGAGAACAACTCTCAAGTGACTTTCTCAGTGTTGTACTATTATAGTGCTGAACCAAAGTTCAGTGCCAAATCTACATAAACTAACTGCTGGCAGAAGTACTTACGCTGATCAATAGTAACAGTTGCTATTTCGCCAGAGTGTTCTTGGCTAGCCAACACATCTGCAAATTAAGAAAAAAACCAAGACAGTAATTTTTTTACTTAACTCACAAATTTCAAGTGACCTAAAGATCAAAAACTTTCATATTTCATAGAGGAAAAGGGTAAAAAATTTTGTATCAGTTTGCAAAAGACATGCATAGCTCACGGTCTTATAAGCACAGACGTTTAACGTGTGCCATCTAATTCTTAGAAATAAGAATGTACATAGTTCATTTTGAGGCATCTTATGCATTCTTCATCCCCCAGAACCTTTAGCTATATCACGCAAATAAAGATGGAAATAGCTTTTAGTGTGCTAAGTTACATCCATGCACGGTCAATCTGAAATGCACATACACATTACTGTGTCATACATACAGAACACATCACTTACTGGTTGTGTTGTGTATATTCTAAGGATTTTATTGCCTATTCTTAATAATCTCCACTTCTGTATGACAGAGATGTGCATTAAATAACACACAATCAATATTTAATTACGAAACTGTCAAATTCTGGAGATGTACAAACTAAAAATCTTTATTAAGACAAAGGAGGAATCATCAGTCACTATTTCCTTCCTATTAGGAAGTTTGATGAAAGATGGGCAGAGTGTTTAGTATGCAGACATGTTTCATAACAGCAGACATTCTCACTAATATCTCCTCTTATCTTGTACCAATGCCTTAATTTGTACTGTCAATATTGGTTTCACTGCTCACAATTGGTTTCATCTTTAAAGAAAGGAAAAAAAAAACCAAACAAAAAACAAGAACAACAACAACAAAAAACACAAAAAAAGAAGGCAGAGGGAATAAGTAAAACCAGTTACAGAAAAAAAATCTTCCATACACTTTCGAAGAAGCTCCAGATGGCTCCATAGGATTTCTCCCCGTGGAACACGCTGGAAGAAGTCTTCTTGACTGAGGCTGCAGAGCTCCCGGCCTGGAATGCTAAGCGCATTGAGGTCGATGTCAGTCATGCTGAACTCCTTCATCACCCACACCACCCAGTGGAGCACCTGGTCGGTTGACCACTGCACTGGGTCTGGGAAAAGAGAGACGAAACTGCAAATCACTCCATTATATACTGCAAGGTTCCTTCTCCCTTGAGGATATAGACCTAGTCCTTACTGTAGTTGACAACAATAAAATACAAGTGGCTACTAATTCACAGCATTCAAACAAATGTAACCAAGGTAAATTTTTTTATGACATTTTCTGAAGGCTTTTCAATAAACTTTACTTAGGGGGTTCTTGTTATCTATTTATTTTCCAGAAAGGGCATGCTTCTAGGCCAGTCACTGCTGCTCTTCAATTGAAGTCTAAAGATGGTATGGTTTTCAATTATACAGTAACTTCCATAAAAGAAAATACATAATATCCAGAAGTGTAGTTACCATGACCAAATCTGACTGGATGGAAAGTGGAGTGGATTAACTGGTGGTGTAACCGTCTCCCTGAACCAGCCAAAACAGCATGGGGGGGAGTAAATACATGGCTTAGCCCAACACAGAGTACACAAACTGGACAACTAGCAAAAGAACTTCAAAGAGAGCAACGGGCTTAGGCTGGTTTCAATCCACATATTCATTACTTCCCAGCAACTGGGAACACCCAATATCACGATGGCGAGTGCACTATATAGAGACTGGTAATGGAGATCACATTGGTATTGTGATTGAACGGTGTGTCACAATTGCCATATTCTTCTAAGCATAATTTATCTCTCTATTTTGTTTTTAGTATACTTTGTATCACTCTGCTAAATCAGAAATCCCATGTAACATCAACCATCTCCAAATAAATTTGATATCAAACATTATACCCTCCACATATGGAGCTCTAAAAGAAGCTGGTCAGAGAGTATGGGACTACCACACAAGGCCTTCTCTGTTTCTCACTCGTCTACCTCAGCGAGAAGCCTGGGGATGCACTGTGAGGGATTACAGTGAGGACAGTTCATTGAATTGTCGTTTTCTTGATTGATGACTTTTTTTTAAACTTGCTTTGGTCCTTCTGTTTCTTTCCCCCATGCCTCTAGAGGCAAAGTGAGCAAGCGACCGGGTGGAGGTTCACCTGCCAGCTGGGGTCAACCCACCACAGGAGTGGGTTAATTAACAAGCACTATATCTATACATGCACACAGAGATAAAAATATAAACCAGTAAACATAATACACCACATCTAGAACTACCACATTAAATAAACCAATAAACCAAGATTTGATACAACAGGACCCAGCACATGGCTGTGAATCAAGCCATAGCATCAAGTTTTAGGACGCCTTTTCAACATTTCAACAGAACACAACACACACATCATTTAAATGCCAGTGCCAAACACACAAAAGTATAAACAACTCACACAGCAAAGAAAAATACAGAAATGGTAATAAATAATCAATTCAAGATACGTGCAATGAATAATTTGCTGACTCAAGACATTTTAACATAAAAAGTCTGTTTTGAGTAGTAATAGTGTGAACAAGCTAGAAAGAAGATGGGTAAATCTAAGCATCATTTTCAAAACTTTGTTAACATTGTGTGCAATATATTAAAACCTGTCAACAGGTAAAAACTAGAAATGAAAACTACAGCAGGGATATTTACTTTCACTGTCTCAAGGGCAAAATCCAATAGGAGAACAGTTATGTTTTTTTTAAATTACAAGACTCCAAATAGATGTCACCCTGACAAGATTTTATTTTACGAAATAAAGAAAGCAAAGCTTTCTAAGTCTATAAACATCATCTATGAGCCACAAATCCCATTTTGCTTAAGAAAGGACAGTAACATTGCATCATTTTCCACTGATGCTACGTAAAAACCTGCAATATAATCCTTTGAGAAGAGTCTCACCAAAAGGGTTTTGGTCTTCAAAAACATTATCAGCAGTGAATTTTCACCAAAATGCTGCTAATTTGTTCTCATTGACGAAGTATAATCTGCAAGGTAACCTGAATCATTACTTGCCTAACCAGTTCCACAGATCCCAAGCTTTCTGCTGCTTCCCTTTCTGGCTTTATTTCTCATACCAATTAATGTTTCCTTTCTGCCCTAGCAGCCTTTGCAATCGTATCAATTTTTTGGATTCTAATAGCAGAAATACCTTTTACAGCTAAGAATCTGTAATCTCTAGTAAAACAACATTGTAAAGACCTGCTAGAAGCTGATTTTCCATTTGTAACAAAACTGTGAAATTTGTAAGGGTGAGGGTACTGAAACACTACCTTTCTGGATCATGAGTATTTACCAACTAGACTTGACTTTTAATATCAACATATCCTGTCTTTTGAAAAGATTCAATGAATAATTTCAGAGAAGTTCACAGAACCAAGCCTCACAAGTCTTTGAAAGAAAATGGCCTCTTTTTCTATTTTTTAAGACGTATATTCATAAATGTTGGGGGAAAAAAAAATGAATGCTAAGAACATTCTTTATTCTCAGAAACTTCCATCTGTATCATAATGTAGGATTTAGTGGTGGCCTTATTTCTACCCAAGTCCCTGTAAGGTCAATTCAGACAACATTTAAAATTTTATTCTTTTTAGGAAGGCAGTTTAGCACATTTTTCTGATACGAAGAGAACGCTATTCTTCTTAATACATAGATCTCTACCATAATGAAGTAGTATTATTTTCCTGGAAAATCTGCACTTCTATGACACAAAAGACATTAAACTTTTAAAGTCACAGTTGTGGGTTATAGGGCTTTCTTAAAGTAGCAACATTTTATTAACAACATTATTCAACATAGTAAAAACATGGTTTTAAGTCATTTTCTTCTTATATTAATAGAAGAGCATGCTGAAAAATATCAGTCTGCTCAAACTCCTGATTATCAATAGACACAGCATGATGAAAGCTAATTTGGAAGTGCTTGCCAATGAGAATAATAAAAAAAAAGCATGAAGGAGGCATTGCTTTAATTATCAAAAGTACATTCAAAATATTGGCAAGCTACATGGCCTGAAAAAGACCTGTGACTTCACTGGCATTCTTAAACACTTTCAAATATATTCCAGTTTTGCAGGTCTACTTGGATATTTCAGCTTCATGTGCTGAATATGCCTCGACAGTACATTTCTCAAGTCACAACAAGCAACTCAGCTGCATGATCTCCCGAACGTGACATAGGTCTAAACCCGCCAGTTTCAGTTCAATCCTGAACAGGCATTTGGAGATGTTTGTTTGGTTTTTTTTAAGCTAACATTAAATTAGCAGCCTGCTAAGTAACAACATTAATTCAAAAGAGATGATGATCTACCACAACACCATGATTCTGAAACATCTTTTTCCAGTACGTCAAAGTCAAGTATGGTTTTGCATGTAAAATCTGATTTAACACCATACTCGGCATCCTACAACCTATGAACAATTTGTTTCAGTATCTTTTGAGGGAACCCTCACCATGTACTGAGCCTAGTTCAAATTCACACAGACATGAGATACACAGGTTTTTAGGAGGTGAGGAAGAAGAAAATGGCTTTCTAAAACGGCTTTCTAATGAGAAGGTTATGGAGTAGAAAGCACCATTGTAACACAACTATTACAAGCATTGATTCTACTTCTTCTTAGCCTTGCTTTATGCTTATATTTGCATCGTACTCACAGGTACCGTAACAAATCTTCTCTGAGGCATTAGAGCACTTTGGTTATATAACCAAAATGAATTATAATGTATTAAAAAACCACCAATCCCCCAAACAAACAAAAGAATCCAGCCTCTACCTGAACACAAGCACAGACACACACAAAGTCATGTATTATTACCATAGGGTATTCCAAGGCGCTCCTGCTCCTTTCGGTAGCCTTCCAATGCCGCAGCCCATCGTGTCACTTGTTCAGAGGTTTCATCTGAAATGGTTGTAATATGTTTTGTTCCATCCAAGGTTATCACTTGAGCTTCCTCAACAAGGTGAGCTTCAGCCTCTGCATGATGAGCATCTGGATCTATCACTACCTCCACAGTCTCCACAGGCTTCACAATCTCAAGGATGTTTAACTTGGGCTCTATCCCTAGGTATAGCAAGATCAAACACAAAACTTAAAGATAGCAATGCAAATATGACAAAGACATTGTTTTAAATCTGATTAATAGGTGTTAGCATACTTGGGAAAGACACATGGCAAAAGCATCATCAGATGTCTGTAAGTGCTCTAAGTTACAATTATATATTATATTATACAGTATATACTTCAGTAAAGTGAATACAAAGCTGTGTCTCTCTCTTCCCCCAGTATCACAGTTTCCTGTTCTATTTAGGTGATCCATTTCATGTATCTAGAACAGAACGTTCAGCATGTGGGCATAAAGAACAAGTATTTTGGTCTGTAAGAAATATAGCAAAGGGAAAAAAAGGCAGCCTCCCAAAAACAAACAGACCAAGCATTCACCTCTCAGTCCCAACCAAGAGGCATTTCTTTCAGCCTTTACAGTATTTCCCTGATATCTCTGGGTTCTACACACAGGAGTTAATATTTTCTTTCAATACTCTGTAAGAGGCAGTGAGTTCAACAGCAAGTTAAAACCAGAAAATTCCTCAAGTTTTAAGCTTCATCGGCTATTCATGTTTTAGTTCTATGTCTGACATTTAAGATATTAGACCATGGAGTTGGAAGATATGTCTGTATCTATTCTGCAGCAATAAAGAACATGTTCACTAATGCTACTAATGCTTTGTATCACCACTTTCTGTTGTCTTCTGATAAGGTATTTTGTCAAACAGGTGCCTCATCAAATTTCTAACATTGTACAGAAGATTTTTCTTGTTATTACAACATCCTAAACAGAAAAAACATTCATTCTTGTGACACATAATTTACATTATAATAACAACTAATGACCACACTTCTTTAAGAGATTTTTATCAAAGATATTTGCACATTAAAAAAAAAAAACAAACCTGTAAAATTCCCTTTTATTATGACTTGGAAAACTTTGACTATGGCTAGGCAGTTGAAAGCAGGATTCACAGAACATCATATGGCCAGAATAACTTCAGTATCTTGTGCTGTAAGGTATTACTTTGTGCCACTTCTGTCTAATGTATATCATGTGAGATGGTAGGTTCTGTAGCTGACAATCTTAAAAAGCTAACAATCAGTGTCTATTTGAGAAAACAAATGGAGGACTTACCTGTAGTACAAGTAAGAACAAACTATTTTTTCAGAACAAATAGTTCTCCAGACTTTAAAAGAAATTCAGCTTCAGAAAAATATTAGAAAGCGGACACTACAACGACGTAAGTACAACATGCAGCAATATGAAATTAAGAAAGTGAAAACAAATGTAGACAACCAGTAAGTGGTTGATTAGATGGAGTAGTAAACACAAAGAAAAAGCCAACAAGTACCTTACTTGGGAGACTAAATGTTTTAACTAAGCCATCTAAGATTAACAAGTGCAGGACAGGCTGCTTTTAAAGTCAGATAGAAATGGGTAAGAGAAAACAATAAGGGTTAAGATTCTTTTTTGAAGATCAAAAATAGAAAGTAAAGAAAAAAGCTTCTAGAAAAGAAAAACTCAATATTTCTCAACAAAATAACACAGTGTCTGTCAAATAACTACACATCAAAGGAACTGTGAATCCACTGCTTTATCCATAATGCAAACATGGAGATCAAAGCGATGTGGCTCTGTAGAGGAATCAGCTTATAAGTAAAAAAGTTATGAAGTAACAGCCTGCCACCTAACCTATTGCAACATTAGATCTACATTAATTCACTGTTTGTCTGTCTTCTCACATCTCTCCCTTTACCTTCTGCATAAGAAAACAGATGTCCAATCTTCCTTGGATACCACATAAGTAGTAGAACACAATGTGACAAAAGTCACATACCCTAGAAGTGTAACTGGTACAAAAACTCAAGGACACTGGCCACCAAGACATGTCCAGATGTTGCTGGTACAAGCCCCAATCACCGCTAATTGTCTGAAGCTAGAGAATACATTTGAATTAAGACTGACCTAACAGGCAACCTGGTTTCTTTCTCCTTCAAATGTCTAGTATTAACTACAGGTCTGCAAGAGGCTTAGTTCAGAGCATTACAGAACAGGCCTATGCTCAAAACTGCTGTTCTCACAATGGCAGGAAAACCATTCTTCAAACCATAAGAAATGAGTTCAGGCTAGGTTGAGGGACAGAATGGTCTTTGCAGTAAAAAATAATAAACAGGACAGATGTTCTATCTCTGTAATTTGTATTAGGTATCCTTGTATGAAATGCCATAAAAGAATTATAATGGACTATATTTCAGTGACCTTTTTTCCTTTGAATTTATAGATGGCTAATCAAAATTTGATGGAGCACTTGAACTGACATAACAGCTTTTCTCTTCAGAAACAAGAGACTCCATCACAAGGATTAGCACTACTGATTACTGCTAACTGAATTCTATGTATTATAAAAGTTGGGGAAAAATAAAAATAAGTAAACTGACAATCTTTCAATACCTCATCCATAGAAGAAAAATATGTGGATGACATAAGAAGTTTGTTTTTTCCCTTTGGCTCAAAAGGATACTGCAGTGAAAGTAACGAGTCCATTCCCCTGTTAGTGAACCAAATAGCTTCCTTTTAGCATTTATATCCATCCTGTTTATATTCTAATATTCTGTCCTGCCATATTGTACTTGCCTTCAACAGGCAGGTTTCTTAGGAGTTGCTTAAGTGTCAAATATCATGGCCTGAAAAACAACACTGAGGATCATTCTGAAGTTATACAAAAGTACTTCATATTCAGGTGTTTCTTTTAAGGAGAGAGAGAGTGGGTAAAAAAAAACAAACAATAAAACCAAACAGCAACTCCTTGTGCTATATGGTCATGCACCTCAGTTTTACGTTAAAGAAAAAAAAAAAACAAACAACAAACACCACAACAAAAATAAAACACACAGCGCACGAAGAAAACAGAAGATAATAGTTAAGATATTTATCATCTGTATCCTTCTGAAAATGGAAGTTTAAGCACTTCATACTACGTTACTGGGCGTAAATCAAGAGCACTTATTCTAGTCCCCCGAAGGATATTTCTATTCTGTTTATTAAAACCAGAAAGGTAGTTCAATCCCCATTACATACGGGGAATTGAGGATTCAATCTAGCACTAGTCAGCTGACACTCAACATTAAATAAAAATTTTCAGTCTTAATACCGTTAACACAAAACAGAGGCTTTCTTCTCTCTCATCTGCATTGAAGCCACAAGAAAACAAAACACGCTTCCTAAATTTTGCTTATCTGTTTTGCTAACATAACTCAGATAACCAAAGACACCCTAACTGCAGTAGGAACATGTTGTCACTGTTTGCTTGAAATTATGGCAACAAACATTGGTAGCTGTTCCAGAGCTCAACATGAACATTGTCTTCATTGGCAGTCCTTCCACTCAAGACACAGGGAGGGGACAAAGGTCAAGAACTGGACAAAAAGCAAAACAATGATTACACAAAAACTATGCATCAACAAATCCCTACTCATCTGGTTAATGCTCCTGTCACAATGATTTACTTTGCCTTCCCATCCAAAGAAAACAGACAGAGTGATCGCAGTCTTTCATACCAATTTTGTTAGCTACGTACTTTCCCATAATCAAATTTTTCATGAAGCACACAAGCTCACTCACCTCACAAAGTGAGGTGTCATCACTGCCACCTCCTTAGACAAAAATTTTATGACTGCTTAGATATTTGGTCTGGTATGAGTAACTACTCACCCTTAGTGAAATCCTTTAACTGTAACTGTCACTATTTGACCCGGGTTTGTTTGGGTTTTGTGGTTTGATTTTTGGGTTGTGTTTTTGTTGTTGTTGGTTTGGGTTTAACTTGGAAATTGATATTAAGTTACTATAAAAACATTTTAATGGCACCAATCCATGACATTTACTTTAACTACTACTACTTATAACCACAGTGCACAATGAAAGGATACATTCTGAAGCTATGTGACCATTCCGACCATTCAGTGATTTTCTCAATTTTACAGCTAGAAATAGCACGGTATTAGGTTTTCTCACAAGCAATCCTACAATATCAATAAACAGACAAATAGAAATGCTTACCTTGCCTAGATATTACTTGCACACTGAGTTGCACTGTTCCATCTGTTTTCACTCCTTGATCAAAAAGGCTTCGATCTGGGTCCAGCTTGAGAAAAGCCAAAACAATTAAAAACATCTATCAGTCTTACAGCTATAAGTAACTTAATTTCCTTTCAACTTTAGAAACAAAAAGTGTCTGCAGCAAATCTTTGAAGAGGCATGCAAAGATTTTTAATACTACACAGACATAGTACACGACAGAAGGAATTTGATCAGAATTTGTAAGTGGCTACTCTGTTACGTTTACGGTAGTTTCACTTACAGGGACGTTTTTTAACCTAAAAAAAAGTAATGCAATACCTCGAAGTATCTTCACTTTATGAAAAGCATCTACAAGTTCCCTTTCTCATTTTTTAACACGTTCATAAAAGTTGCTGTCTTTAAAGCAGTATTCTCCCTGTTGTCTATGGAGAAGCCACAGGTGGCTGATTATAATTACAAATAAAACAAGCAACTACACACAATGTGGAACAGTTAAACTGTCTAACGTGGTGATGCCTGTAAAAACGGAGGGGGAAAATCTGAGTAATGTTTTGTTATCTATACCTCTGAATAGTTTTATACTATTTTTATATATAGTTTATATAGGTTTTATAACCTTCTTGATCTACTCAGATTCAAAACAAGATTAGACTCACAGAGGCAGCAACAAATAATGTGGGCTGCCTCAAGAGAAGTTAGCATTGGCATTGCCCTCATTCTTCTTCCAATTGCAAGGTGGTAATTTTTTGCTTTCTTACCCTCACCCCAGAAACCCCAAAAGTACTTTGGTTTTATTCAGGCTGAGTTAGTGAGTACATATTACATGGCCTGATGATACTGAATCTGACATAAAATTAAACTCTTAATTGTCATTAATATACCCAATGAAGCATGGATTTCATGAAAAATGGAAGAAAGGGATGAAATACGTAAAATGCTTTTGCACTAAAAGGTTAAATCTTTTGTAGTCTTTCAGTTTACCTGGATATCTTGCAGGCAGATTTCATGTGCATCCAAGGAACACTGCAGTCTGGGTTCCAGCAACTTCTTAAGATTTCCAATGGGTTCATTGATGTCAATAGCTTGACTCACAAATTCTGCTGTGGTGTAGGTTTGCTCAACAATGCTTAAATACCAAATCAATACAACAAATTATTACCTACATGTTAATGCAGCTGGTATAAGAAAGGTTAAAAAAAGTTAGAAGTAAAACTACATAAATGCTAATATTGACTCTGAAATTTTAATGCCATGCAGAAATCTTTTAGCTTGAGTAAATTACTAAATTTGGTCCCATGACTAAATTTACAGTCGCATAACTCTTCTTTCATCCTGTTGCTGTTAAAAACCTAGGTTAAATACCGAGATTATTTTCGGATCACCAATTTCAAGAGATTAAGTCATTATTAGTACATTATATATGATTAACTTGCATGTAAACTAATTCTATTTGCCCTGCCTAGACTGTATTTAAGACATTCAAGTTAAAAATAAACACAGGATAGGGGAAAAAGAAGGAAAAGTCTACTCTCACACAGAGTAATTAATTGTTTGTGTCTTTTCACCAGGATAAACTCAATGCAGACAAAAGAAAACTAGAAAGGACTACAGAAACATGGAGCCCTGAAGGAAACATTAGCCACATGTCATGGTTGTCCTGCACTAAAATGACGACAGTATTAGTGTAGGCATTCAGAAACATCAATGTTATGGGACTTATGTCTTCAAGACCTTAGATAGTCTGTCTTTCTACATTTAGACAGAAGGAAATCAGAAAGTATATTGATATAATAAGTTTGTAAGTAGTAAAAAAATATACAAGGAGCTCAGAAGAAGAAACTATTAAATGGTTTTGAATCAGTTCTCCAAAACAGATTCTTAAAGAGCAAGTCACCTACCAGTCTCAGCTATTTATATCCAACACATTAACACTTTGCATTCAAAAACAGTTGAAAAATTAGGAGGGAAGCATTACAAAGAAAAGACAGTTTGAGGTAATAAAGTTAAAGGATACCAGACTTCAGCTATCTATGGTTTCAACGGCCAAACCAACAATATGGTCAATAGATAAAGAACATAATTTCTTCTCTGTTAAAAACAAATGACCTTGTATAACAGTAAAGCAACGGACTGGAGAAACTGTAAGGCACATCTCAATTAGAGAAGGATACACTGAAGCTGAAAGGTTTGTAGCACATACATGTGCCCATATTCCAACAGACATGAAAGCAGGGGAAGAGAACTACTAAGAATGTAGCAGAAGATAAACAAAACAGTTTGGGATTTAAGCAAATAAGATTTAAGAACACGACAGCACTACATAAAATAAGATTTAAGAACACGACAGTAGCAGAAGATAAACAAAACAGTTTGGGATTTAAGCAAATAAGATTTAAGAACACGACAGCACTATATGGGTTTCCTATAGTGGCTACAGTTTCACTCCAAGAAAACCGCCATTTAATTAGGTAACAAACAGAAAACCTGAAGTGTGTACATGCAGAACCAAGAACTTTGCGTCTAGCAAGAAAGCTGAAAAACGGTGGAAACAATTAACAGGATTACGGAGATCATACTGAGGCACTTATTTCTGCCAGTTTAAAGTTACTTCCTTTGCTTAGCTAGAAAACACTGGTACTTAATTCATAACCTCTGAAGCATTACAAAACACCCAGTAGTAAATCTGAATAACCAAACTTAGTGTGTGCAGTCACAAATATGAAACCAATTAAAGAAAACAAATAAGTAAGTGAGCTGCAGCCTAAGGACCCCAAAAAAGCAAAGACAGAACATACCTTTCTTCAGTGCATTCCTGTTTCTCAGTTCCATCAATTTCTATTTCTATCAGCTCCTCTGCCTCTCTCTTGGTCATGGCTAAAACGTCTTAAGGACAGAGCTATGAACAGAGAAGAATACTTTTTGTAAGTCACAGACCAACAAAGCTAGATGATGACTTGTTTTCTAACAAATATTTTTTAAACCAAACAGCAGGATAGCTTTTTAAAGACAAGAATACACCTAAAAAATAAAAGCCAAAAGCTAATATAGATTTCAAAAAACACATGACAATACCTGTTCCTCAAACAAACATTTTAGGGGCAAAACCACAACAACAAATAGAGTTTAGCACAGAGCTCAAAGCTTGATTAGAAAATCCTTGGAGGCATCAAAATGTACTGGATGTTTTTGTCATGGGCCAGCTACAGCTCTTAGTGGTTGGTTGCAAAGAACTTCTGAAAGTGCTTTGAAAGTTACGTGTATTTTGCTGTCTAGATTCAGCTACGCGCTACCTTCCTAGCAAGGCTGAAAGAGGTTCCTTAGAAATTTAAGCAGCATTTTGCATAAAATGCCGTAATAGGAAGATCCATAATTTCCTCATAGGTAAAAACACTTGACAATAAAGTGTTTAGTGACTGTCACATCTTTCCATCCATCCACTCTGAGGCAATCAGTTGATGCTGTGTGCATAATGCATGCATCTTCTCAAGTTCCAAACTAATGCAGTATTTTAGCAATTATGAGGAAAGCTATTCTGTGCAATATTCTCATTGACACTGCAGATTTTCATGCCCTGTAGAATACTGGACTCTGCTGGAATGTAAGGGGAAAATAATTACAGCGTTTGGACTGAAAGGACATAGTGAAACATAATATTATGCAGACTATCTCATATATTATAATTTTGAAATACATATGATAAAGAACTAGGTCAAATTATATTAACAGTTTACAATAAATGACACCACCAACTTACAGTAAAAGTAGGAAGTATGAGTATAGAGAAAAAAAAAAATCACAGCAGAAAAAGCAAAACATGCTATTATTTAAATATCCACAACAAAAGAGATTAGCAAGGGTTCCATCCTGGAATCATTCTTCCCCGGGGACTACTCTATCCCAAACCCAACTGTTAGTAAGAGAACCTATTAAAGACAAGTTAATGAGGGAACTTATTAAACTTCTCAAAAGGGTTAGTAACCAACTATGTTGTACAGTTGTTACAGGAAACGTTTAAAGAAATTCAAACTACTCATCTTATTATCTCCTTCAAAAACTATTATGCAAATTAAGTTTTGAAGAAATCAAGTGCTGCATGCGATACCAATCTATAAGATGCTACCAGGGCTTCACAGGGAGTGAAAAGCACCCCATTAACATCTCATCACTAGAAGCTAAAAAAGAGTATGTTCTGAAAAAGGGTGGAAATTCTTTCTTGTATTAGTAATCAGATTAAAAACCCAAAACAACAGGAGTAAGTTGGGTTTGGTTTTTGGGGTTTTTTTTTGGTGAGGTCACAAAAGGGGTTAGGCCAGGATTTCTGTTCCTTGATGCACTAATGCTATTTATTGAGAAACTGCAGACCTGCGGAAAGAACTCACCATCCTGAAAGATTTCTGGCAGAAAATATTCAGTATCAGTAAATGCAAAGTGAAGCACCGAGAGTAAATATTGTAACTGTATAGAATTAGATAAGACATTCTGAAGTCTCTATGGATTGGACTCCAAATTGGCAGCTGGGTCACTAATTGTGTACTCTCACTTCAAAGGCAGTTTGTGGCTGCATCTTGCAGGCTCTACTACATTTCTGGTTACCCTGGGGAGGTAGAAGAGGGGAGCACAGGTACAGAAAAAGGAAGAAAGATGGTTCCACTGAGCACAGATGCAAGAAAGGGAGATGACGGGTGGGAAGAGGAGTAACATTAAGAAACCATGTAAAGTCATTAACATTTCAGAGAAACTTAATGGAGAAAAGTGTTCACTCTTTCCTATGCCAGAACAGAGAGACTCTTGATGATACAAACATTTCACATGAAGTCTAGCAGTATTTGCTGCTACAGGTTGACGCACAGATTCAAAGCGTACATAGATAGGTTCAGATGAGACTAAGTTTCCTGAGCCTTCCCTGAGAGCTACTGAGAAACAAGAGAACTCAAAACAGCCTGGCTTGCTAGGAGGCTCAGTGTGGTAGCAATACCACAACAACATTTGTTTGGAGGAACACATAAAACTGTGTTTGGTTTGTGGAAGTTACAGCCTACTGATTTCTTCTTGTCTTTATTTTTCCTCCAAACTAAAAAGCCCTCAGACTTACTTGTTATCCATGAAGAAATCTGACCATAATGCCAGACACAGACCTCCACTAACCTAAGAGAAGATATTCGTCAACAGAGCCTTTTTTTTTAGCCCGTGCATAACAGTCCAGCGCTACTCCAATATCTTTTACAGTTTGGCTTTTGTAATCAGGGAAGAAACTCCATTGTTCTGTTAAGGTCTATCCTTTTCCCAGCACACAAGGACTCAAGCAAGTAGCAAGCTAATCACGATGTAG
Organism: Baryphthengus martii; assembly: GCA_013396935.1. NCBI lineage: Eukaryota > Metazoa > Chordata > Aves > Coraciiformes > Momotidae > Baryphthengus > Baryphthengus martii. The sequence continues at coordinate 27,697 of VWZK01014610.1, forward strand.
GCACAAACTCTACCAGGAAAATTAGTGTTTGTTATCCTACCAAATAACTGCGAAGTGGGGCAACTACTGGAGCCCATATGCATTATTATACCGAAGCCAAATCACTGAAGACATCTGTGCCCCCTGAGATGCTCTGGTTGTTAAGTTGTTCGCAGAACATTTGGCACTACTCATCCCTCTTATCATTTGAATTAGTAAATAGCAACACAAAGAGACAAGCTATGCTTTACAGATCAGCTTTTGCAAACTATCAGCCGGCTGGGATTTAGACAACGACAGTGAAACACTAAACGGGGTGGAGTCATGGCAGATTTCAAGTGTTTTGCTTTCTTATCAACAGTCAGAATTTAGTAAATAAATTTGGAACAGGGAGAAGTGACTGTGCAGCACGTACCTGGCCGAGCACCAGGACGCAAATCATGCAAGATGCCAAATATCCACTTAACATTCTCACTCAAAGGGTTTTTACGAACGAAGGCAACTTTACACGGCCCCGAGAGGACTCACGGATCTCGTCCCGGGCTGCCCGACTCGCCCCCAGCCGCGATCGAAGCAGTCGCGGCGGGAGGACTTCATCCTCCTCCCGCCCGCGGCGCGCCAGCTCCGCCGCGCTGCCCGAGGGGCCCTTCCTCGCACCCGGCCGCCGACTCCATTTCCCGCACGCAGGG
>VWZK01014610.1:28568-80265 GCA_013396935.1 Baryphthengus martii
CGGGCAGGGCGGCTTCCCGGCGTGCATTGCGCAGGGAGGCGGGGCGGGGCGAGGCGAGGCGGATCCTCCTCGACCCGACCGAGGGTGGCGGCAGCGGCTCTCTCAAGGTGACTGGAACTGCAGTCGGGGCGGCCCCACCGTGCCTCCCGCGGCCCCGGTTTGCGCTTAAGGCACTCGAGGCTAACGACGCCAAGTAGCCCCGCCGCCTGCGGGAAGTTCTCGCGGCGAGTGAGGGGGAGACAGAGCCGTGGAGAGGAAGGGGAGCAGTAGAGGCCGGCGGACGGTGCTGCTGCTGGCTTAAAATTTCTAGTTTTTCTTTGAATAAGGCAAAAACCTAAAAATTTCCTATTTGTCCCGGTGGCGATGCGGGCACAGTCGCTCCCAGAGCGCTGCTGAACGGAACCCGCAGCCACGGACTCGGTGGCACGGCGTCTTGGGGCTTTAGCTCGAGTTTTCATCCCAGACTTAAATGCTGGCTTAAATACGCCTTTTTTTTTTTTTTTCTCTCGTTTTAAAGCTCGTCTCTGGTTGGCTTTTTTATGCATTTATATTGCGGAAAGAGCTAACTAGTTCTCTGCTTCTGTTTTTTTTTTTTGTTTTTTTTTTTTTAAATTCACTAGCTAAAACGTTAGCGTCATCATGATTCTGCATCAGATTCTGCGACTTTCTTCTGTTTTTCGTGCTGCTGTTTCCATTCACCTGCGCAGAAACATAGGGCTTTCTGCCATCGTCTTTAATAAGGCAAAAGAGCTCGATCCGGTTCAGAAGCTCTTCTTGGACAAGATAAGAGAATACAACACAAAGAGCAAGTAAGTAGAGGAAACTTTTTTAAGGTTTGTGGCAAAATGGGGGAAGATACTGATTTTTCACAAATCCTAAAGTAGCTGGCTTTGTAGGTTGGTCTCTAAGTACTTAAGGTGTGCTTTCCTACAATGCTTAGTGATAGCCACGAATGAGAAGGCTTTTTCTTGCATACCAGGCAGAAAATGTCCATTTTTTTCCCCTTAACAACAGCAACAAAAAAATAAAGCTTGTGTTATTCTTCTTGGGGAGTTAAGGCACTCAGGTAAGTTTTTTTTGCATACTTTTTGACCATACCAGTATGTTATTTTTTACTCATCTATGTGCTCAATAAATAGAAAACTTTTTTTTTTAAAAAAAAAAAAGCATCTTGCTTTTTGTTTGGGGAAAACTGGCTATTTTTCAGTCTTGTTTCCAGAAGCTGAATGGAAATAGCCTCCAAAAGCAATTGAGAATTAGTGGAACTGTGAGGCTGATTCATTAAACATTTTAAGTTAATAAGCAGTGCATTCAAGTGAAAACTTAGATTCCTGTAATGTTTGAATGAGCCACTTAACAGGAAAATAAAGCAATTCTGTGTAATTTATTCTTGGGAACTATTCTAGGGAAGGAAATCAGCCGCTGCTGAGTTCTGCTTGAGGAAGACGTGTGTTTTCACACCTACAAACTAGCCTGTGTTAGGAGGCATATTTTTGGTGGCTTTACCAATCATAAGTGACATCTGTGTTGGTGCAACTGAGCATTGGTAATCTACAGAGTTACTATTTTAATTATTTTATATTTGTATCCCAAGAAATTCCTGTCTGTATCTATATGAATGCAAGGTGCCCTGTCTCCTGGTTTATTTTTTTTTCCTTGTTTAGTATGCAAAACACGTTCTGTTTGCAAGAACAATTAAGCTTTACTAAGCAAATAACAGAGGTACAAATCACAATTTTGTTAGGAAACCACGGCCAGAACAAGTGAAACTAAGAGCCCTGAAAGCTTGCGGTACTTGGTGTGGTTTTATATTTCAAAAGGCTACCTCTCTAGCTTGGGTTTTCATCACTGATAGTAGAGACTCCATACTTTCCTCTGAGAACCTTGTTTGTGTGTAAGGTCAGTAGGCCCAAAGATGGGTCATATCTTGACTTTTGGAAATACTTTAAATGGTTAGTTGTCAAAAAGGTCTTTCATTCATAAATGGCCATGAAAATACAGAACTGCCACATTAAATTTCAGATCTGAATTGTTCTTCAGAACTTTTTAATTTTTTATTTTTATTTTTTTAGGCAAGCTGGAGGGCCTGTTGATGCAGGCCCTGAATTTCAGAAAGACATGAATGAATCCCTTGCTAGACTTCAGCGGGCATATGGTGAGGGAGATCTAACCAAGTTTCCAGAATTTAAATTTGAGGGTGAGTAAACAATCTTACTGAATTTCTAATTGCAAGTAAGGACATGTTCACTGAGCGGTTTTTTTTCTTAATTAATTCCCGTTTAGTTTTTATTTGGACCGTGAATTTCATGTAAGGTCCCCTCAGTGAGTCTCTGTACTTTCACACAGTTCGCATCCGATTACATCTGACTCCCTTTTTTAATTGCCTTTTCCAGTAGAGATGTGGACTTGCTTGTACTGGTGCTTAACAAAAATTGCAATCAGATTACACTTCACAGACCCTAAAGAAATAGTCCAAATAGAAAGAGCCGGGGGCTATTTTTTTTCCCCTCATCCTCCCAAAGAGGTTAACAGAGTTGAATATGGAAACCAGTTGTCTGTCTATCTCATCCAAACGGCCATCTGTAAATTTTCTAAGCTCATCTGGAAAGTTGGTGCTTTCAGAAAACGAACTTAGAACTTAACTTTGTTACCTATAATGATTAAATTATATTAAACCTTTTCCTTCAGTTGTTTGGATATGCCTTCTCCGTAACTGCTCATAGCTTGTGTCAGCATGTTTTCATATTACCCAGCTTGATTATGACAAGAATACTTGTGATGATTGGTTTATCAAGAATACAAAGAATCTGCACATCCTCTGTCTGCCTTAGGACATAAAGACAATTTAATGTTTTTACAGCTCATTTCTGTAATTCTTTGTTTCTTTTGCTTGCTTATGTAAGTACAGCAGAAAATCTTCATTGCTCACAAGCAGTTTTAGATAAAGTCAGGTTTGGCAAGGGGCTGGCTGTGTTTTTTTTTTAAGCTGTAAGCAGCTGGTAGCTGGGACTCGGCAATCTTTTGAATGTGCCGGTGTGTTTGCTTTGTGTGACAAGGTTTTGATAGTGAGGGGGCTGTAGGAGTCACCTCCGTCAGGAGACGCCGAGGCTGTCCTCGCATTGGACAGAGCCAGTTCCATCTGGCTCCAAAATGTACTCACTGCAAGACACAAATGAGCCAGTCAGTGACGCTGGTGGTGCCTCTGGAACAACATGTTTTTAAAAGGTGAAAAACGCTGTCTCTATTTTCAGCCCTTCTGTGGAGGGAGGGTAAGAGCAAGAGAGCATGAGGCATGGTGGGCATTTGGCAGCCAGCCAAAGTCAAGCTACCATAGCCAGTGGCTCATAATTCTGGTCAGACTAACTGGAAATAGTAATTTAGGCTAGGAACACACCTAAAAGTGTTTTGGGTTTAGGTGGTGTTTCAGTTGGATTAAGGAAGAATTTGATATCGGATTGTTACAGGTGCAAATAGAATAGCATCTTTCCCCCCAACCCCCAGATTTAGATGTGTAGTTTCTTTATATTCAGTTTAATTTCTATGTAAAATGTGAAACAATACCTGCTAAAATTTACCATTTTTTCCATAATGGAGCAAAAATTGTGTGAGCACAGGAACAAAACAAACCTGGGGGGAGACTTGCATTAACAGCCTACCTGTCAGAAGCCCTAAACCTTCAGAGTCTGTGCCATCAAGAACTCCTTCCTTGGTGTTTGTATGTGGAGAGTATCTCTTGCTGAGTGGAGTTAAAATTGTGCACTCCATTCTTAATCAGCTGTAAGACACTACTCAAGAGGAAATAAGAGCTTGGTTACTAGTTCTTGTATCAGAACTATACTGTTACATCTAGTAACATTCTTATTGACAACCTCAGTTTCTCTGCTGCATTCTCCCCTACCCTGGGGAGCGGTGACTAAAAGCTGTTTTGGCACAATGTTACTAAGGTGCAAGTCTGTCTTAAAGCTCATGTATGAATCCTGTAAGGTCTTTTCCAATTATGTCCAGTGTATCTTACTCTTTAGTGCTGCCTGCTTCCAATCACACCCCGATACAAAAAAAATAAATGGTGGTGTAGACCACAATGTACAAGAGCTGGCTTTAGCTCACCAACTTAAACATTAAGTTTTCTTTGAATAAGAGATGAAGTGTGGTGTTTGAGGCTGGAATAAAAAGAGACTAATGTGACTTTCCCCTCTCTCCCCTTTCTCCTTTAGAGCCCAGCTTCGAGGAGACTCCAAAGTGATCTCTGCAGGTTGTACACCAAGCAGCAGTGTGTACATCAGTGGAGTTGCTGAACATGGCATCAGTTGTAACTTAATAAATGTAGTGTCTCAGTTTGACTTCAGAGGTGTGACTGAATTCTTACCTGTAGGGTGACCAGGGTTAGGTGGGGTTGTCAACTCTTAAGTAACTGAAACATCTGAGTAGTTTCTCAGTGTAAACTGCAAAACTCCTTTACCAAGTTTCACTTTAGCACTGAGAAGTTGCACCATTGATGTGATACACCAAGAAGGAGCAACACGTTTTCTGAGTTTGTCACATCCAAAAAGCTCATGCAGAAAAAAAAAATACCCATGAACCCTAAATCTGTAGGAAAGACCTATGGTCACAATGAACCTGCACTGCCAAATCATAGGCACAAACCCACTAATTTTAACACTGCATCAGTGAACACGTATGTGTAGTGTTACTCTTACAGAAGCAACCTGTTAATGAGCTTGTGAGATTTAGATTTCAATAACACCTGTTGACACAAACACTTCAGGTTCTGAGGAGCCATTTATTTGTGACACTTCAACAGTTAGGGTTCAGATTGGCATGATGAGTATCAGCAATGATTTTTCTTCAGAATGAAATTACATATGCAGTCTGCAGAGGGACAGGAATATACTTCCTTGTGGAAGAGAAGCTATAGGCATTTTATGTAAGACAGTAAGCTGGTGCTTGAGCCTCAATTACAGGAAGCTTTATTCTGTCAGGATAGATAGCGAGTTTTAAGTCTTCACGACTACTTATGCATTTATAGATGACTCTGGTAAATTTGATATAATGCCAAGGTACTAGTAAGTCAGAACTGTGGGAGAGTTTGAGCCCTTGACAATGGTGGAGGTGTAAATAGTAGAACAAGTGGTAGCAAGGTCACCTATGGACAGTATTTGAATAGATTGTTCCAAGCTGCAAGAATTCATTCTGTATTGCTGCATGTATATGTAGAATCATAGAATACCCCATTGGAAGGGACCTCAAGGATCATCTGGTCCAACCTTTCTTGACAAAAGCATGATCTAGAGAAGATGGCCTATCACCCCGTCCAGCTGAAACTTAAAAATGACTGATTCTGGGCACTCCACCACTTCTCTCTAGGGAGATTTTCCAATGGCTGATTGTTCTCATTTTGAAAAATTTTCCCCTTGTTTCCTGTCAGAATCTCCCCAGGAGTATGACAGAATTATGTGTGTATGTACATACTATGATTAGTAGAATGAGTAACTTATAGCCATTACTCCTTGTCTTTTCTATGAGACTCCTGAAAAAAGGAGTTTCCCTCTTGTAGCAACCCTTTATATACTGGAACATTGTGACATAGTCTCCCATAAGTGTTCTTTACTCAAGGCTGAACAAACCCAATTCTCTCAGCCTTTCCTCACAGGGCATTTTCTCAGTCCTTTGATCATCTTTGTGGCCTTTCTCTGGACCCTCTTCAGCCTGTCCACATCTTTTTTTTTTTTTGTACAGTGGGGATCAAAACTGAACACTCTATTCCAGGTGTGGTCTGACAAGCTTCAAGTAGAGTGCAATAATGTCTTCTTTATCTCTGCTGGTGATGTCCTCATTGATGCAACCCAGCATCCTGTTGGCTTTCTTTGCTTCAGCAGCACACTGTTCGCTCATGTTGAGCCTGTTGTCCATCAGGATAACATGAACAAATTGAGAAGTCTTCTCATGAACTGACTTGTATATTCAGTTTGGTTCTATCTTTAGATAGAAGTTTCTTTTTTTTGAAAAAAGCAAGCACAGACTTGTAGGTTGACTAGATCTAAACAATGGCCATTTCTGTTTTCAGCATATAGTACATGGAAACAGTATATACAGAGTAGAGGTCAAAAGATCCCTTTGATACTTTTGTATAACAAGTAGTCATTTGATGTCCCTCACAGAGGCTGAAATCTTCTAAATAACAAAGGACTTGGTGTGCTTGAAATCCTAAGTGAAGGAAACAAAGTTACATAAGTAACAGTTCAAAGATTTTAACCAAATTAACATTTAGTGCACATTTCAGAAGAAAGGCAGGGATCAATGTTGAAAAGAAGCATGGCTAAAGCACTGCTAGCTAACATTTACCATTTTGTGGAACGGGAATTCTACAGAATGCACTGCTACACAGAATAGAAGCAATAACCTGTGAAAAATGCAAGTATCAAACATCAACCAAATGCTGGACAGAGCTAAGTGCATTAATACTGATTGACAGATACCACAGCTCTTCAGGGTTTGCACCTTCCCACTCTGAACAACCAGGCAGTTGGTCTCAGTAAGTTTCTTACATACTTACCAGGTGAAAAAATAAGCTTATGCTATTTAGTATGTTCTGGTTAGATTAAAGAAGTGGGTGGCATTCAGCGAGCTTTTAAGGCTACTACTGTAGCCTTAGACTATAGATAGTGAAATTAAGTTGCTTCTAGTTGGAGCTCCCTTCTTTTTGCACCTATCTGAAGAGCCGGAGCAATGTATGTGCAACTTAAAGCCCTTGAGCCCTCTCCATGAGGAAGGGGGGAAAAAGTTTAACTTTCATATTTAGTCAAGCCTTTTGACCTACAGTAATCTTAGAGGAGTTAAGGCTCAGTCTTTCACTGCTGCCTTGGACTGTGTCTGAGTTAGTTTTCCTTGGTTAACACTTGATAGGTACAAGGAAGGCAGAGCGGAAGCCTTCACAAGGAATAGCATTAAGCGGACAGTATAGAGCTGATACTGCCAAATGGGGTAAGGGCGTTACCTCTCTTGTTCATCTGATAGAAGAAAAATAATCATGACAATGGGGTGTAAAAAAAAAAAAAAAAAAAAGAAGAAAAGAAGCAGCTAATAGAACAGGGAAGTTTAAGAAGTAGGTAAAAGACAAACAGATAAAAATCTGGGTAGTGTGGTAAAGAAAAATACAGCAAAGTATGGAGTGAGATGCTATAGGTGTATGGCACTTGAGACTAATAGGAAGCTATGAATGACAACAGAGATGAAGTATCTATCTTCAGGTATTGGTATCACGTGTGGTTTGGCAGGTGTCGGGGGTGGGTATGTGTGTGTACATATGCATAAACATTACAGATCTAAGCAATTTTAGAGACGTCTAAATCTTTTTAAACAAACTGCTGAATACAAAGTACTTGCCTTTTCACTTGTAGATTGATAGTTGGTCATCTTTCTGTTAACAGACCAGGAAAAGAACATAGGTTAAATAGTGACTTTTCTGGTGTTAGTTTTAACCATTTGAGAACCTTATTTATGGATGAATTTTTCCACATTTCCAGGAATCCATAGTTTTCTTTTTCCTGCTCTTAGAAATAAGTTACAATAACTAATGCATTGAATGCTTTCAGATAGCTGTCATTATCTCATGAACCACTGTCAAATTAACTTCACTAACTTGCCTTTTCAAGTTTTCCAGTTATGCTTCTTGTCTAGTTCGGGGCCAATATAAATCACACAATATTTAAAAAAAAAATAAATTATGTGAGGTTTTTGTTTGTTGTGTTTTTTTGTTTGTTTGTTTGTTTTTGTTTGTTTGTTTTTCATGCTATTACCTATAAATGCTGAGATAAATTTTTAAAAGAAAAAAAAAAAATTGCACCAGCTGCCAATGAAGCACAGAATTTTACCCTTGTGTGGGAACATTAAAATAGCCTAAGGAATTTTGGCTTGCAACTAAGAAATTTAAAGGCATGAAATAAATCCCTATCAAAGGAATACACTAGAAACTCTCAAAAAGTTTCCACCAAACATATTTTTACCAAAAAAGTATAAATACAGAAATGCTCTGTAGACATGGATTTAGAGGACAGTTCCACGTGGATCATCTTTTGTCTACTTTGAAGACAAGACAAACATGTGCCCGTAGCTGAGTTAGGAGTGTAATCCATAACCATGTAAAAAGACACATCTCTGTACTTCTATCACAGTAATAATGCTTAATTCACTTTCTGACCAGCACACTGGTTCTAATAAGGGAGCCAACTGTTGTGAAGGATGAGGTTTATTTCAGTGTTCAAAAAGTCACTGTACAAAAATCATGTGAGAAAGGCCTTAGACAATCATCACAGTTACTAAACCATCAGAAATGTAAATGACGTTTGGAGTGCGTTGTGTACTACCTTGCATCAAGATACTTACTGAGAAGAGCTTTCCTCTGAAAAAAAAAAAACGAAAAAAAAATAAAATTAGCACAAGAACAGTTTCCATAGCTGATTTCAAGTTCTTTGAAGCAGTTATTCAGAGCTTATTCAGCTCTTCAGTCTCTAGAGTTTTTGAACTAAATGTCTCTTTTTGGCGTAGTGATTTAAAGAGAAAAAGATGAGGTTGCTTTCAGAAGTAAATGAACTTCCAAGGGAACGTGAACTCTAACAGGAGCTCCGGTAGCCTGTTAATTTCCAGGCAGCAAAGGGACCTTCTCAGACCCCGACATCTGGCATCCCCCTTCTTGCTGTCCTGAACTCTACAGGCTAAAATGCTAAGGAGAGGGTTGATTGCTGTAGAGCTTTTTGCTGCAATCCTTAAGAGCACTTTCTCCATGGTCCAGAAGAGGGAGCCAGTTAATTTAGTTTCTCCATCAGAACTCAGCCGCCCAGACTTTTTAGACTAAAAGCAAACTTGCACGGCTTATTTTTATGTTGCCTTTCTTTGCCTCTCCCTCTCGAAAGTAGCGCAGAGAGGCTCCAGGAACAAGGGTTCAGCTCGTTGCTTTCCCTAGATTACTCTTTGGAAGCCTTATACCACTACCTTATACCACAAACGACTCTGTGTCGTTCTTGGAAGCATCTTTTCTGGTAGAAGTTGGCAGAACAAGAACGTCTGCACAAAAAAAAGTTGCTATTATAATGTTCTTTAACTTTAGTACCATGGAGAGAAAGTCTGTGTGAAAAGGACATGTTTCAGTCAGCAGAAGTACAGACATTATTTTGACATAATGAAGGGATGATGTTTTAGTTCACTTACTTGTAAAGTAGCCCTTTTTTTGGGCATAAAATACTCCAAGGCCACACAATGCCATTACCAGAGCCACAAATACTACAGCTGCGATGATACCGCTTACATTAAGGTCATCTGTAATTATAAAACATAAGTACAATATTGTAAGTTGTAAAATTTCTATTGGCTGTTTTTTTTTCCCCTAGTTACTACAAGCTGTGTTTTTTGTTTTTTTTTTGTTTTTTTTAACCTGTAGGTGGTCTTTGGCCCAAGCTGCAAAAGTGAATTAGTAATGCTTTGGTGTAGATAAGCATTCAAAAGGCACTGCTGTATCACAGCCTCATTAATAGGGGTGCTTGATAAACTTACACTGCTCAGTCTAGGACAAAAATATGGAAAGAATAAGAAGGGTTAAAAACTCATAGGATAAACACTATCCTAAATAAGTATTATTGAAGTCATGTGTCTCTAAGGGAAAATACCTTGACATCTTCAAAAGTTTTAAAACAAGTGTTTTCTTATAGTTAGTTTCCCTGAAATAGCTGAAACCGCCGACGGCAATATCAGGTCCCGGTCTTGAAGAACTCTTCGAGCAAATTATTGAAAATTCAGTGCTTTTTTATTTTTAAACATCGAGGCTTTTAACATTCAACATAATAAAGACCACTAAATATTTCAGCCCAGATGTCTGAAGTTAAACTCTACAATGGACTACTGAAACATCTAAATATTTTTATTTTGAAAGTGATGACCCATGTCCATTTCCTGATATAATCACTAAGAGCTTCAGGCAATCACCCATTTCAGGAAAAACAAAGCCATCAACAAGCAGAAACATTTTCATAGCTTTTTTTTTTGTTATATGTCCAATTACTTATTTGGATCCTGACTTTAAGTATACCTTAACATACGGTTGGGAATTTTATCCCCAAACCTTTCAATTTTTGTGCATTGGTTGACAGCGGTATTGGACTCTGCTGGCTATTTCCACAACAGCGAGATTCTATCTTGGTAGCTTGCGGAACACTTGCTCATCATCAACCAGGAATGCACTAAAAGCTGAAAATCACTGTATCATGGCTAAGTTCTAAGAAAGCACCAGACAATTGCTTTATGGAACACATGGACACGAACTTCTGTCCAGTGTTTGTTATGATTTGTTACCATTCACCACAACTGCAAGAGCTAGTTTTATATTTTGCAAAAGCATTAAGACCGTTTGAGTTGTTATAGACCCTGCCCCTCCAGCCTTCGCTAAATTCTTTATTAGCTAATTAATGTTACACTTCACCTACACTGTGAAAGCAGACAAGAAAGACGCAGCAGGATTATTTTTTTTTTTTTAATACACTGATTCCTCTGGCAGGTATACGAGTCATACAATTAAATTTCAGATTACATTAAGATCTCACATGAACATATCTCAAAAGTGAGGCTTTTCATAAAGAAAATGGCCCAGTCGACTGGCACATCATCCTGTACATCTTCCACAAAAACATCCGGAAATATCAAGTCTCTCACATGGATATTGCTGTTCTGTGAAGCTCAGTGTTTAGCAGCCTAAAGGGTGGCTAATGCAGCAATTTTAAGGTACTAAACTAGCTCTTTTTCTGTGAAATGCAATTAGCCATGTGCTGTAAGAAATGAATGCTTTAAGTAATCACAGCAACTACATATAAGGAACCCATTGGTATTCCTTTCCCAAAACGCCATAATCAAAAACATAATTCACTCTGGTCTTAGCTTCTCAGTTGCATCACGCAATAAAATAATTCCTATTGCAAGACTGTTTTCGACTCTTATTTTCTTTGACACATACCAACTTGCATTCGCTTCACTGAGCATTTCTGAGATAATCCAATCCCATTGAAGGCTTCACAGAAATACTCTCCAGTGTCATTCTTTGTAACTGTGTTAAATAGCTGTTAAGAGAGAGTTCAAAATCATTATCAAAATAGAACAAAAAATACCCCAAAACAATCAGAATTTTCGGTGGGATAGAAGTTTTGATATATTAAGAGAGGGGTTTTTTTGTTTGTTTGATTGGCTTTTTAAACAAACAAATACAACTGAAAGAAAGTGAAAAATTCTGGTCCAGTTTGACCTCAATAATTCTCCTCCCTAGTCACATTCCCTGGTCCTTAACTTCAGCTTCTGGTCTAAGAAGGTCTTTTAGATATTTTAACTAGATGGAGTTTATGTGCAAAGAGATTATTTTTCAGTGCATCAGTACTTTCCAATAAAATGTATTCTTAGGCATTTCAGAATCCCTGAAATCAGAACATTTTGTTCATTTTACCAAAATAAGAACAAATAATCATGTACTACAAAAAAAAAAATTTCTGCAGAAAGTTTGTGCGTTCCCTTTCCCTGAAATAGCACTTTCTCTCTTCTTCCAATGGAGAAATGCTGAACTACACTATTTATGAAATAGTGTATTTATTTATGAAATACTATTACTGTAAAAGTAAGAAGCAAGGAAGCAAGAGAAGGACAGAGATTTACCTCATGTCAATCCCATGTTTCTTCATATTTTTTAATCATTGGGCTTGTTGACATTTTTCCCTTTAACATATTCCATATTTTAATATATCCCATACCCATAAGATTTTCAGAAAGGCTTAGTAATTTTGAGGAGTCCACCTAATATCTACAGTGTGCTGAAAGATCCACAGCACCTCTGAAGGCTTATTCACATTTAAGTTTTCATGTTTGACCATGCAAAAGAATAGAATGCTGCTAGAACTCTTTGCTTCTGAAAAATCTCAGCTGACAATGGATCATAAATAGTAGGTATCAATTTTTTTTTTTTAGAAGGATCAGCTAATTGGGGAGAGATGAAAAAGGGACAGCCAGTTTTGAGGGGAAAAAAAACCACAAAAAACCAGTAACACAAAACAAACTACAACTAAACCAAAAAACCACTAACCTTACTAACAGCCCCAACTCATTTACAAGTTCCAGTCCAGCACTTGCGAACTCAGTGGGAATGCCACTGGATTGCACAGATTGTGGGCTGCCCTTAGTGTTGCCCTCCCACTGAAGGGTGTGAAGTTGTTATTTCAGATTTTAAGGCACTATCAAATATAAATCTGCTGACATATTGAGAGATCATTCTCACCTGGCATTAGTTCACTACGTGACAAGGTGAAATTTGTTGTGTATTTTCTAGTTTCTGCTCTTTTAACATCACTATGGCCTTGCAACTCACCCAATTTGTCCGTGTCACTCAAAACCTACGGCTTGTCATTGGTCTGAGACAGAAACCACTTCCTACATTTTTTAACACATATTTCAGCATGACACTGATCTTTGACAAAGACCTTGTGCATTTTTGGATTAAGACCCCTGTGCACCATTTTACTCCAGAGTAAATTTAGTCTTCTTGACAGCCGGTTATGACAGAGTTGGTTATTACACTTACCAGAGTCCCAGACTTTTTATTCATGGTGTAAGTTATGTTTGCTGCTCTAGCACTGCCTGCTCCTGTCTTTTCCAGTAAAGCGACACCGTTCTTGTACCACTGGTATTCAGACGGAGGAGACCCTTCAGTCTCTTTACAGCTCAGTTCCACTACTGTTCCAGTCATTGCAGAGCTGGGTACCTCACATACCGGAGTCGTCGGAGCAACTGCAGAATGAAATTGCACTTACTACACAGTCTTACCAGTATTGTCTGCATGACAACAGGTTGACAGTCACTGTTAAGAAGGACGTGAGCACTTGTGGACATGCTTAGAAACTACATTAATGGAATGTGGTGCTGGAGAAGGAGTAGAAGGCAGAGTCCTGTTCCTGGAGAATACAGTAAAATTTTTGAGTTGATAAAAATGGAAGAAAGAGTCTTGCTCGCAGCCTCCCCCACCACATGCTGTGTCATCCTGTCTCCAATTTATACACTCCCATCCAACTGCAGAGAGTTTGTTTCACACTATTTCTTCTATGGGTCCTCTTGCTCACAGACAGAGGAAGCATAACTCAGGGAACCTGTAGTCCATCAATTGCATCCTTCCCTGCCCTAATATTTAAAAAAAAAAAAATTGAGGAAGACGAAAAATATTTGGTGTTTTTTTTTTTTTTTTGTATTGAAATAAGTTAACTGGTTTTGTTTTCTTGAAAAATAATTGTCAGAAAGAATTATGAAGACTGGCCATCATCACAGCCATTGTACATACTCCAAATTGAGGACTAAAAACAATTAGCTGCTAAATTTCAGTTTAAAAGCAGACATTTGCACACATAAATGCAGGAAAACTAATCTTTGCATCTGCCATGAAGACAAATGTCTCTTTTCCAATTTCTTTATGTGAACAGAACAGGAATCCTATTTTTTTGGTTTTGTTTTGTAACTTGAAGCTACATAGAAGAAAACTAAGGGCGAAGAGGCATGCATGGAACATTAAAAGCACAAGTGACACCTTAACAAGTATTTGTACTATTTTTTCTTGGCTGATATTAAAATATGAAGCAAAAATAAAGAAAACCAAGTGAAGTACTAACTAATTCACATTCACTTTCAGAAAGGTTTGCAAGCAACAAACACACACACTCCCTCCTTTGGGCTCTAAGATTTCAATTTTAAATTAAGAAGCCACATTTAAAAGAGGAAAACAGTTAAGAAAGTGGAAGAAAGAAGGAATAAGTGAGGTCAACTCATTGCTGGTGCTAATCAGAAGTTCATGAATTTATCATCCTTTATGAAGAACTTTGAGACTTTATTTATAATTTAAAAAGATCAATTATTTTTGTATTGAAAAAAACCCACAGAAATTACAAAAATGATTATTTTGTTTCCTCCCTATACAGAGAAAAAGAGGAAAACTGCCAATCTGTACCACTAATCTGCTGGGGAAAACACCAGGAACATTGCAGGAAGAATCTTTACTTTTCCCTCCTTTCCCCAATTGGGAAAGAAAAAAAAAAAGAAACTATGAAAACCATAAAGAACAACCCTCCCCCCTCCAGGCCAACACGATCTCTCCTGTAAATAAAGGCCACAGATTGCTAGCTCTCTGTCTGGCATTGCGCAGACACTGCAGCAGTTTCTCCTTCCAAAAACAGGAGGAGACTGTAGCACATTGGAATGAACTGCTGCTTAGGAATATTTGATAAGTGTTGACAGATGTTGACTTTCCAGTGCCAAACACCATGATCATCTTGTCCAGGTTCTCAGCCACTAAGTGACTTCAGTTTTAGTGGAAATGGAAGGTTCACCATCACATCAATCAGCACACTTGCTAAGTTTTCATATCAACTAATCCCTAATTATATTCCTTTCTAATACAAGCTTACATTTTGCAAAGCTCATTTGTGAAGTATGTTGTAGAATGAGTATGTGCATATGTGTTTATAAACCCAGCCCAAAGAAGACCCAAAGACCCAGCAGTCACACACCACATGGACAACTCTACTTTCAACACCGCTTGCCATCATTCAATTTCTTTACAGAAACCCAAGTAATAAAGTTTGTACCCAATACTGTGAGAGTAATAGTAGCCTCTCCCAGGTGTTGCCCCTCTTCACTCTTCACACTGATTTCACAGCGGTAGGTCCCAGAATCCTTTCTAGTCACATTTTTGATACGGATTCCTGTATTCAGCATCTCTGCTCGGCCTTGAAGATCACCTAAAAGGAAGAAGAGACACAGATGTTTCTACTCCTTGCATATAGCAGATGTCTACCTCCCATTGGCTTCTTCTGAAATCATGTACAATTTATGAACTATTGCTCTTTTGTTCAGTGCTACTTATCTATCACCAGGAGCAATATGTAATCCCTCTCCCAAGACAGTAAGAACCTTCCACAACTTCCATTTAGTGAAAAAAAACCAACAACCCTCAGTTCAAAAACTCGCATTTGTCATATATTTTCTAGTGGGAAGATGGAACGGTTTTGTTTTCTTTCTGCAGATATTTTGAGAAAACATGTATAGCAGTAGACAGGTGACAAAAAAAAAATAAAAAGACGACATCATTTTCCACTAGAGGGATAGCAACCACTGAGTTAATTACCATACAGAAAGAATTGTGAGTAAGACCATTACAAAATACTCTACATTTTAACTTGGCAAGAAAAAATTGATGGATTTAGCAAAGATATTGCCATCAGACTTTTTACAATGAGGTTTTTTTCATTCTACAGCTTGTTATGAAATTAAAGTTACATGCATACACAGAATCACGAGTTCCAGTGTTTCTCTAAATTAAATATATGCAGAAAAAAAACAAGTTCATCAACAAGACTAGCACATCTTGCAAGCACATTTTGCAAGCTCTGCAAATTAAAAATCACTGGGCTTTTGCTTTACTTGTCAGCCTTCATTTATTGTGTGCAAAAGGTGCCATAGACTCATATTTTCTTAAATGTATAAAGCTGAGTTAAGTCCTTTTCAGAATATGTAAACAGAAATTCCACTTCTGAGAAGAATACGAATAATTTTAAATATTCAGCTGAGTTTATATTTTATGTATATAAAAATGCTACATTATTCATATATAAGCCTCCAGCTCTACAGGAGTCTTCAGAAACCTCTTCCTAGCATAGGAGTGCAGAATTTTCAGTAGTTTGGGGAAGTTTTTATCCGAGTGTAATTTCCTTTTATAAAAATATCACAGAACTTGCAGAGTCATTTTTCTTAGTCTTGAGTTTTATTATATTTAACTCAATTTAAAAGTAGTTAGTCACTGATTATATTATTAAGAAATGTCCTGTCCCTGTCCCTGTCTCGCCTCCCTCAGTAAGTCTTTTCCACAAAAGGACAGCAGTGCAGTAGGGAGTGTCATGAGCACTCACTTTCAATAATTTTTCCGAAGTTATTCTCCAGGAAAGAGTCGATATCTATGTGTCATGGTGTACCCAGTGGACAACATGTTAAATCATCACTCTAAGTTTCTAGTACTGTACCTGTAAATTCACCATTGTAGTAGACAAATGAGACTCCTTGTGACTGGATTTTCTTCCATTCTATTCTTAAGCTCATCCCTCTTGAAAATTTATGCTTGCAACTAAGTATAGCCTCTAGAAGAGGGAAAAAATAATGCAAGAGGGAAAATTAGACTTTATCATTGTGTTTGGTATGCATTCAGGCTCAACGACATTAATACTTCCCCTTCAAAAGAAATTGAACAGCCAGCAAGGGCCAGATCTACTGCTCAAAGTGTTGCCAGACGTTCTCCAGATTTACACAAACACAACGGCAAAACAGAAACCTGTAATTTTCTCATACGTCAGTGGTGTTTGGATCAAACTTCAGATGTTGAGGACTAGATATTCCCACGGGAACAGATTCTGTGTGACTACCCTCATTTTTCGATTTAAATATTTTAATCAGTGAGCAGACCACCAATAAAAAAAAAAAAAGACCTCTGACCCTGTTATCAACAATATTTTGTGAATTACCATTCTGAATTCAGTATCACTAGTTTAAATGTATAAATTAATGCAGGAGGAAGACATATCAGTAAGAAGGTTAAATATTCACCTAGTAGCTTGCTTATTTATTTACAATTTCACATTGGTTATTGTAAGGGTATGTGGAAGGTGAGAGTCTGCTTCAATAAGGTTTCCCAGTCAAGGACCTTTTCAATGTAAAAATGATAATAAGTAACAGGGGGCAGCAGCAAACAAAACCATAGACGCACAAACACGACAGGCAGGGACTAACAGAGATGATGACAAAGACCATCAGTCTCCAAACAAACCGATGGGACTGTGACGAATGCACTGGAGCAAGTGAGGGTCTCTGCATCAGTAGCTGGAGTGGCCACAGGTGTAAGTGCATGTTGGTGAGTCTCAAAGCACGTGTGCCTAGAGGGCTAGCTATCAGGGCAAAGAGCAGTGGCTGGGGTAAAATTTAGGGACAGAAACTAGGGTCACACCAGGGGTGTAGGCATCTCTGCGCTCGCGGTGCTGGCTTCTGGAAGTGGGAGGGTGTGATGGGTGTGAAGTGTTTCTATCTTCCCTAGACCTGGTGTGCCTGGAGGTATGTGTGTAATTTCACTAGCAATCCTCAAGCTAGGTGAGCTGGTGAGTAGGGCACGAGTAGCAGATGAGCAGAGGAGCTGTGACGGTTGGTACTCAGGAGATCCAAGAATACACACGTGCTTGTGAATCTAGAGAGCATTGTGTGAGGGCTTTCATCACTGAACTTCAATCTGCACCAGCCAGAGAGGAGGAAGGAGTCTTGAGCTGCCTATACCACGGTTTTACGCGAGTCCAGTGTCACATGTGGGTGCTGTTGAAGGCAGCACCTTGTCTGTGGCTGTCTGTGTAGCTGTCAGTGCCAGCATTGCCAACGTGTATATGTGTGGGTGTGCGCACATAGACGTGAGTCCTGGGGACACAGACACACATGCAGCCTTGCTGCTGGTTGAACATCCAAACAGGAAAGCAGCAGCTATGCCTGTTGGCCTGGAATAAAGGCTCCCAGGTCTCCAAGTGCATTGGGTTGGGCTCCAGTGGCCGGGCAGGAGGAACCCCCCAGGCCCATAATGCTGCTGGTGGCAGAAGCTGCTTGTAACATCTCTTGGCAGTTACCTCTTATCTTTTTGGAGTGTTCAAGAAAAGACAGTTCATACAATTGTTCACCTTTCTGTCTGTCCACTCAAGTTTTCCTAACTTAAGTGGGTATCACCAACGAAATTTCACACGAAGACTGACCGATTATTGCTAAAGTTGCTGTAACTGGGTAGGAAACGATTCAAAATTAGTGTTCCTAGTGAGGAACAGGTCATACTGGGAGCTTAACTGTTCTTTCCATCTCATTCACAGCAGGATGTCAGAATACGTTATCATTAATACGTAGCTTGTATCATAGTGGTCTGTGGTCAAGCCTATAGTTATTATGGAGGAACTAAAGAGGGAGAGAATCATGATAAACTATATAAGTTACAGGGACAAACTCAGTTTTTCAGTAGTTCCATTGCTATGGAATGGCATGTGGAAATATACGGTTGTGGGGTTTCTTTTTGGTTTGTTTCCCTGCCCACCTACCCCTACCCCTTCAGTAACACCTCTTAAGTCAAGGCACTAATAAGAATTTTTAGAAGAAAGCATCAGAGGAAAGAATCCAACCACATATCAGACTAGCTCTAAATCTATTAATAAAGTAAAATTTAGTGTCTCTCAGAAACTTCTGTAAAAGAAACAAATACAATATTTATCTTGTCATCTTCAGACTGCTTGTCCTCCAACACAGACCAGAGTATCACGGATCAAAAGCCTTTACAGTTTTGGCTATGCCTGTCTAACTTTCAGGGGACAAACGTCTACTGCTCAGCACAGAAGGCTTTCTGAAAGAATTAAGAGCTACAACAGATCTACCCAGTCACCCTTTATAGTCTGATTTCCCAGCTCTGTTCTGTGGAGAAATAAAAAGCTTCCAAGGGGCCAGTCTGGTAGCCTTGGTGATCTTTCATAGGGGAAATAGTGTCCAGACTTGAAAGAAAAATTGAGGCAGGAGGGCATTCTCTGCCAGAAACATGTTACACATGCACTGACTGCTTTGAAAAACATACTGTGCACTCAGGAAGCTTGAGTTTCCTGACTTCAGGTTGAGTGGATGGGTGGAGGCTTCCTGAATCTTAAGATTTGCTAAAGTTTCCTTTCCATTTTGTTTTTGCATCCTTCTAACAAAGAAAAACCATCATTCAAGATCAACTTGCTTTTGCTCCTGACCTTGTGACAGTTGGCTGATCTCACAAGCTGGTCTATATTAGTTAACATAGAGACAGCTCAGCTGAAGTATTCTGGGCTGAACAAGTCACCTCCATCTTGAATGAGCTGCTCCTTTCTTGCACACCACATTTTTTTGTTTCAGAAAAAAATAGCACTGATGTCCCCCCACTAATCTTATTTGGAGAAAGGGAGTGTATACAGAACGGAGACAACATAATAAACCCTTCCTTAGTTATAGTTCCCTTCTCCCACTTTTCCCCCATACTAACAGAGTCAGCGGGAGGTGTTTTCCAGAACAGGTCTACTCGACTTGCATTAAGGTTGCTGTGTGTCAGCACAGGCTCTGCCAGACCTGGAAAAACCTCCTGTGATTTTGGAGAGGTCTGGCCAATGTTTAATTTGGATTTACGTATGGTCTAGAGGCTATTATTTGGTTATTGTATCACCAAATATCTTAAGCTGGAAAGGACCTATAAGGGTCATGGAGCTCAACTCCCTGCTCCTCACAGGACTAGCTCAAACTAAACCATATGACTAAGAGCATCATCCAGATGCTTATTGAACTCTGACTGGCTTGATGTCATGACCACTTCCCTCTGGGGCCTGTTTCAGTCACCAGCCACTCTCCTTTACAGTAACAGGGGGTGGAGGAGAAAAGAAAAATGCATTTCAGACCAGCTGCTTTCAGCTGAATAGCTCCATCTTATCAGCCTCTGCCATTCCCTTAGTGCTGCTGCACAAGAATTCGGCATGGGGTCTGAGCTATGTTAAACTGATCTTACTCTACTATACACATAACAAAAGAACAAAATGCAAGCCATATATCATATAAAAAGACAGAACCTAATCAAAATTTAGCACTAATTGGAGAGCTTCTCCCCCATCTTGCCTGTCCTGATCTCTAAATGTATTTTTTCTTACCCCAAAATGACAAGAATACTTGACAGCAGCCCAGCTGACAGCTTTAGACTTCCAGAATATTTGATTACCTCCAACAGATGAATAAAGCCTAAAGAGCAGCAAACAGTTAATTCAATTCCCAAATTCCCATCTCTCTCCATTCCAATCAGATGCAAAAAACAAATGAAAATCCCCACGACTCACACACTTTGCATGCACTCGACTAGGATCCCTTCCTCATCTGCCCAGCAAATATTAGGTTTTCCTCCTTGCCTCATTAACTTCTCTAGCACATTATTGGAAGTCATTTGTCATTTTATATATGACATATACATGTACACAAATATGTAAATAGCCATTAGAGTTACTGACAATGTAAAATAGCCATTAAATTGTAGTTACTGACAATTTAAAGTAGGCATTAACTTGTAGTTACTGATGATTAGCTGACTTCGGTTCTCTCTCTAGTCCCTTACTTCTTTGTTTTGTAAGACAATTAATACTTCTGCTTTCTATCAGTTCCAATCGTTTCGGGTGGAAGGAAACCAGGAAGAAGTCACAGACTGAGCTACCAGGACTGACAAGCGAGTCATAAAAATCACAGAACAGATGAGGTTGAAAAGGACCTCTGGGGAGCATCTAGTCTAACTCCACCTCAAGTAAGGCAAAATGGGGACAAGACCAAGATTGCACAAAGAGCCAATGGAGAGAGTAGGAGCAGGAGCCCCCAGGAAAGAAGATGACAATCTTAACAGCTGCACACCTTCTGTATTTGTAGTTTGGATGTATTGTGTATATATTAAAAATAATCACAACAATGCCCATACTGTACCCTTGAACTCCTCTGCCTTTACATTTTTGTTATCCGATTCAATGGAAATTCCAGATGCTTTAGGATCTGTAAAGGGACAGGAAAAAAAAAAGATCATCAATAAACACTTGTCATTTCATATCTGCTTCAGCAGCTACAAGCAGTATTTTCAAGACCTCCTTACACTGGACAGATTAGATATTGTTTAGTAAAGAAAGTGTGGGACTAAGAGCTAGAGCAGGGCTGGCCATGTGGGTGGCCTTGAACAATTCATCTTATCTCCATGCCCTAGCACCTGTAAGAAATAGTAATATTTCTCTTTTACAATAGCATGATAATATTTACATGTGAGAAGTTCTGTATAAACAGTAGGCATTGTTTTGTACTGGGGTAACGTCTAGGTCTATTTCTAATCGGGGAGATGCGTATTAATCCATAAATGTAATAGGAATACAATGGAAAATACAAGGCAGGAATGTTTACTAAAGAATCTCGTGCACAGCTTCTACAGGGTAAAAAAAAAAAACCACACCAGCTGCGTGCAGTAATTGGTAGTTACCTTCAATTCTTATTGAAACGAGATGAGGAATATTAGTCAACTTTTCTATAGTTTTATGTCAAAGAGAGAAAAAACCCTCATGCATTCTTGGATATCTCTTGTATCAGAAATACTGAGATTCCACAGAGAACAAGTGAAATAACCACTAGTCCTACATCAGTCCCCACCCAGCTACTTTCTCCCCTGTGACACCTCACTATATATCCTCTCAAGAGCTGCTCTCCTCCCAGGACAGGGTGCCACTGAGTTGCCTCGTTATTCAGAAGCATTTCTGCAAGGCCCAAGAGTCAGTCACAGTTTTCTGGTTACTCCATGGCAGGCTACAATTCTATCAAGTTCTTAAGAACAGCCAAATACAGTTCTTTACACAGATTCTCATTAGCTTCTACATTTTCCAAAAGCAAGTTCCTTTGGGCTTAGGACCAGTTTTGAAGAAATCATAGACACTCTTAATGCAGTCCATTTCCTCCATCCACATCAGAATGATTGCTACAAGGGGTATGAACAAGAACTGAGACCCTCTTCCCATCAATAATATTTAGAAACACAGATTGTTCAGGAGCATAATGTTCTTTTGACTGACAGAAACTAGTCCTATTTTACATCTTTTAGTCTGATCTTGCTATTTACCTCTCTCACATACACAGACCTTCTTTGTTCATCCCCAAAGAACGACTTTTCCTTTCACTTCTCTGTGGAGGAAGAGTTGCACGCAAGCTAGCGGATAGATATCCCATCTTGATCTGAAGACATGAACAGATCAAGAATCTTTGGCTTTTTATTGTTTTCTTCTGACAGCTGATTATTTCTGTTGAAGCCTGTGCCTCATTTCTCACTTTAGTGAGTCCATTTGGGCTTTCAACTATGGGTTCTCACAGCTCTGAGTTAGCATGGGTTTTTTGTTTGTTTGGTTTTTTTAATGAAAGGACCATCATAGTATTCTCTCAGCTTGTCCTCACAGGAGAGGTGTTCCAGCCATCTGACCATTTTTGTGGCCCTACTCTGTACCCACTCCAACAGCTCCATGCCTTTCTTGTGCTAAAGACACCAGAGCTGAACACAGTACTCCAGGTGAGGTCTCACCAAAGCAGAGTAGAGGGGCAGAATTACCTCCCTCAACCTGCTGGCTATGTGTCTTTTTATGTAGCCCAGGATACTGGTGGCCTTCTGGTCTGTGAGTGCACATTGCTAGTGCATGTTCATATTTTCATCCACCAGTTCCACCAAGTCCTTCTCTGCAGGACAGCTCTCAATCCCTGCATCCTCTGGCCTGTGTTGATACTGGTGGTTGCCCTAACCCAGGTGTAGGACCTTGCACTTGGCCTTGTTGAACTTCATGATGTTCACACAGATCCACTTGTCAAGCCTGTCAAGGTCTCTCTGAACAGCATCTGGTCCATCAGGCATGTTAACCACACCATTCAGGTTGGTGCCATCCGCAAACTTGAAGAGATGCACTTGATCCCACTGTCCATGTCATTGATGAAGATATTAAAAAGTACTGGACCCATACAACATCAGTTTTTTCTCAATTAAAGATCATTCCTTATTGCTCAAGTTTGGCGCTACAAAGGGAATTCTCCAAACCATTCCTACACCTTTTTCCCTCCATAATTTTCTAGTTTTCATCAGCATCCTTTAAAAATGCTGATTGCAATTCTATCAGTATATATAACCAATGCCTCTGAGTAATGGAACAACAGTCAGAATAGGTATTTTAGTCCACACCACTGTAGAAAAAGTTCAGTTACTCATTCTCTGTACCGTGTTGTAGCTTGTTGACCTTGGCTGGCTGCGAGACGCCCATCCAGCTGCTCTATCGCTTCCCCTCCTTCATATGATGAGGGAAGAAAATAAAATTAAAAGCTCAGTGGTTGAGAGAAAGACAGGGAGATCATTTAGGAATTACTACCACAGGCAAAAGAGACTCAAGGAAAATTAAGTACATTTATTCCAATTAAAAACAGACTAAGTGCAGGGGTTGTGGGGAATGGGGTGTTGTGATCAGTTCAAAACAGCTCTTCTCTGCTACTCCTTCCCCTGCACACTTTTCCCCTGCTCCAGCCTGGGCTCCTCTCCATGGGCCATAGCTACTGTCAGAAGCCTGCTCACTCACAGGTTCTCCATGCACTTCAGCTTACTCGCTTCAGTGTGGGATCCTCCACAGGCTGCAATGTGGATATCTACTCCAGTGTGGTCCTCCAAAGGCTTCAGGGCAATACCTGCTCTGCTGTGGTTTCTCCAAGGGCTGCAGGAGATCCTTCCCCTCTTCCCTCACCACCAGGTAGTGTTTTTCCCTCCACTCCCCAGGCATTCCCTGAGGTGCCACCATAGTGGCTGCTGGGCTAAGCAGCTCAGTTCCAGCTGGAACTGGCTGTGTCTGGCATGGGGCAGCCCTGGCCCCTCCTCACAGAGACTACATTTGCAGATCTCTGACAGCCCCATGGCACCTGCACCCTGTACCCCGTATTACTATTCAGGCTTGTGGCTTTCTAAATATCTCACCATTCCCTTCCTTTCTTCCCAATGTATGTCCAACATTTCTTGTTTCTAGGAGAATATAGCTTTACATGGCAACATAAAGTGAATTTTCATATCTGCACAGTTACCAAAATATCCAAATTTGTGTGCAACTATTCTGTCCTTAACATGCTTTAATTTTATTGTCACTTTTGTATGACACCAAAATAGTTACAGTAGAAGTTTATAATACAAAAATAAATAAGTGAAGATGGCAATTCCAGCAATGCCATTTATGTACTCTTAGAATACTGAAATAGCAAAAAATATTTGCATTACAAATAGCACCTGGACATTTTTTCCACTCTGTCAAGAAAGGAAACATTTCTGTTGGACTTTAAAATAGATTTAAAAAATCAAAATGACACCCCCACACCCTCTTGAAACCAGAGGAGAGAACAATTTTTCCAAGTATCTCCCAAAGTAGCCATTACTCCTGAATACTAACACAAAAACCTATCTCCTTGTTTTCATCCAAGCTTCGTCTAAAATAAAGCCTGAAGACATTAAGTCATTTTCCTTTTAACTTATTAAGCACTATTTAGAGTTCTGGAAAGAAAATTAGCTTTTGACTTTTAACCAAACCGTGTTTCTAGAACAGTAGGCACACTGCACTCACAAGCATCCTATATGCTAATAGATAACAAATGTACATCTATTGAAAGAACATCTTCCTTTCATGTGTTCATGATGAGAAGGAGCATTTTGTTCTGAGGCTCTGACAGCAGCTGACACTTGCCAACATTTAGGTACAAGCATTTCCAGAATGCCAGTGTGTGGATAAAGCCACTTATAAATTATTGGCACATCAACCTTCTTTGGACGAAAAACAGACCAAATACATGCAATTCACCACTGTATTATATTCACCATTTCACACACCTGGAAATTTCTCTCTTTAATACAGATCACACAGCTCACTGTTACGGTCTAAGTATTCATAACCTAGAAGCCACAATAAAAACACCACGTTTTATGAATTCTGGGGCAGGATCACGGTACTTACTGCTCACTAGGAAGTTATCATGGAATTACTTTGCCTGCTTTGTATTGGGAGCTTGCAGTTGCACAAAGTTTGTATTTCCTTTTGCATCAAGGGATCTAGAATACATGAAGATCCTGCTATGCAGCACAATACATACAAAATACGTCAGAAATAAAGGACGAAATAAGTTCCAACATACACACAGTCCTTCTCTCACACACAAATCACACACATATGTGACCCTCTTAATGAAGCAGGAGAGTCCTAACAGTAACTTCAGGTGGTGCAGAGATCACAGAATCATAGAACGTTAGGGGTTGGAAGGGATCTCGAAAGATCATCAAGTCCAACCCCCCTGCCAGAGCAGGATCACCTAGATTAGGTCACACAGGAACACATCCAGGCAGGTTTTGAATGTCTCCAGAGGAGGAGACTCCACAACCTCTCTGAGCAGCATGTTCCAGTGCTCTGTCACCCTCACCATGAAAAGATAGACAATCCAATTAAAACCATTATCTATTCTGATCAAGCAGAAAGACAGGAGAGCTTTCTCTTTAAATCTAGAGCAGCTCTTCCTTAAAATGTCATTTTAGTAATGCCTCCGCCAATTATTCACAATCCAAGATTTATGCTTTAGATTTTAATACACCATATAAAGAACAATAGTGAAAAGATGACATATTACTGTGCCAGTAAACTTTGGTTAAACACTTTTATACAGACCAAAAAAAAAGAAAAAACAACCCCAAAACCAACCCTGCTCTTACGTGTCAATAATTTCATTTGTTTAGAAGTAAATCCCCCAAAAACCACACTTTCCATTTGATAATCACTCACACAGCTATAAACTGATACTCCTGGCTGCAGGAATCATTAAGGAAAAGCACATTAGTCAAACCAAATCAAAGGAAACAGTGTGCCTGGAGGAAATTACATGAGAACAGAATCAAAACAAAGTTTTAAGTACAAGAGAAAAAGTCTTGTGGTATTTGTTTTGCCAAGTTCTGAACAGCAGGTGGTCTAAAGCAAAGCTTAACAAAGGATTTCAGAGGATACTCTAAGTTTAGGAAGTCTGAAGTCCCAATAATAAAGTGATACTGAAGTCCTCTTACTGAAATCCCTGACAGAGAAAACCAGACATCATGTTTGGTATTAGCATCCCTCAGAAATGAAACTATCTCAGGATAAACCATTGGTGACATGCTCAGATGCTGATGTATCTAAGCTTCTCAGCTATGTAACTGCCTACCATGAGGTACCCAAACAATACCTAGAATTTTGCCACTGTCACTCACATCTGGTTTGGCTTTCCTATTACCATATTTTTTTTCCTAAAAGAAGTAATCCATAGATTACATAGTCCATAAATGGGGGAGAGGTGAAGCTACCTTTGAACAGAATTAGTTGTGAATCACCTTAAGAAAAAACTCCATTAACTTCAATTCTTCTTAGCAGTCTAAGATGCAGTTGCTACAACCAAAAGGCTACCAACACTGTTCATGACTGCATTGGCAGGCTAGCCCACATTAACTGACAGCAACAGGCAGACAGGGCTCAGACCTATCACTCTTCCCAGTCATGTTGCTGTCAGTGGTCAGAGTTTAAGCAGCCTTCATCTTCCATCAGTTCTGCTTGGTGAATGCTAACCTCCAGCAAACATGCTGGACAGAGATTGGAAGTATTCACAGCCTCTGCAGGAATTTCCTGTGTTGGCCAGAGTCCTTAACCAATCTCTGAAATTGGTGATTTATGCACCAAAACATAGCGTGAAATAACTGAAGTACATCCATGTTCATTAAGTAAATATAATACAAACATGGTATTAAGATTTCAAATATTGGGCAAGGTCTGGAAGAAATTATCGCACATCAAGGGAAAAAAAAAAAAAGAAAAAGAAGCTTAACTTCAGCCTGTCAATTATCTTAAGTTACAAAATATCTTGAATCTTGAAGAATAAAACTCTACCCAAAGTAAATCCTGTTCATCTGATTCACAAAAAAAAATCAATCCTGCATAACTTCAGCCACAGAAAACAAATAAGGGAGTAGTCTGAAGGGGGGAGGGTCTCTAGGATGGGAATAAACCCATCTAAGCCCAGACGTGCAGAGCAAGTTTGTATTTTAATAGGTGTGGTGTGACTGCATAAAGGATGGCAAAATAAGAGAGAAGGAACATTTTCTAGCTCACCAGCTAAAGGGATCTAAAACACAAAAGGAATTTAAAGAGCTTCTCAGCCACCCCTTCACTTATGTGGTAGCTGTCAGCTGCACTTCTGGAATGTTTTGGAAACTGCTAGACTTAAACATAGCAAGTTTTAGTCATTCAGCCCCCAGAACTGATGCAACTCTGAGACCTGGTGGTGACATGTACAGTTCCTGAAAGTAGCTTAACATGCTGTGAAATACATTGCGAGATGTTTGACACTCTTACTGGCCAATTAGGACACAGACCTTGCAGATATACTCAATCAAGGAAGAAAACCTAGGAATCCTACACTATGTACATATGTGCTATCCCTACATCAGTGGCAAATGAGAAAAGTTTTTTCTAGCAGCTTGAAGACATTGCTTTCAACAAAGAAGTTAAGTTTTTAATCTTTACAACTATAAGGAGAACTGTTCCTTGATATGAGCAGATGCAATGCTGGTTTCCTGGCATTACAAAAAAGTTGTTTCAGTACATCTGTGTTGGTAGTATTTCAAGTATTAGGAAAAAAATACAGCTAGTTCTTCTCACTCCTTAGACAGTACCAGAAATGCAGTGTCTTGTTCTTGACCCTGGGGAATGATAGAGATACAGTAGAAGAATCAGGCTTTTAGATACTCAAAAGGTTCAAAGAATAGGGGAATACAGTGAATAAAAGTTCATTGGCAGAGTAACACAGCTTAACTTCTGTTGTAGGTAGAGCCTCTTCCATAAGGAAATATATTAGTAACCTCATATAACGCCTTACAATGAATTGCAATTTGTGCACATAGATGCCTGCTAGCTTTCCCCTCGCTCCTTTTACAGAAGCCCTCTCCTAACTCCTGACAATTTTTTTATTCATGGAGAAATGGACTACGGTTTTGGAGCAAGGGAAGAGTGGGGGTGGTGGGAAGAAAACAGCTACATCCAGTATTTGGGTTGGCTTCTTTTTTGGAAGAGCAGCTATTACAATACTAAAATTCCATCT
This sequence comes from Baryphthengus martii, assembly GCA_013396935.1. Taxonomy (NCBI): domain Eukaryota; kingdom Metazoa; phylum Chordata; class Aves; order Coraciiformes; family Momotidae; genus Baryphthengus; species Baryphthengus martii. Next base: position 56,370 of record VWZK01014610.1, read on the forward strand.
CTACAGCTGAGTATATGACACACGCAAAATTGGCCTTCCCCTGCTGTCAGGAAAACCAAAAAAATTTTCCTAAACCCCATTTTCCTGTGTTCCAGCCCAGGCTCAGAGCCATGCACAATGGAGTAATCCTCTGCTCTGGTGGCTCTCCTGAGTAGACCTATACATTTGAAGCTGACAACAAGGCCAGCATCCAGATGGTAGGTCAGTTAGATATCTAACACACACATATTAAGTGTTATTGCTGGGAAGTCAGCAGGTACTCTCTTCACCTTTCTTATTAAAAGATGTCAAATTAAGAGCAAAAGCAGTCAAATAGGGAAAAAAAAAAATGAAAAAAAAATAAAAATCTACAGATACTCAAGAGAAAGCAGTCAAGTTTCAAGGCATTCTGCCTGCAGGACCTCTAGTGCAACAAAGGAAGGTGTCACCCTGAAGTATACTTTAGGGTGGTTCCTCCAAACAGAAAAACCTGACAAGTAGAAGGTTGTTTCAGAAAACAAACAAAAAACACATCCACCCCAAAAAACCCCACCCCACAAACAACAAACCAAAACAAACAAACAAACCAATTTAGGCTAAAGTGACAGTTTAAATGGTCAAGCTGCTCTAGTTCAAATAGTTTTTCTTGAATTTTACTACTTACTACATATCCAGAGATCTATAGTATAATACAAAAAAAGAGCACTATTTAGGTGTAGCATAAAAGTAAACACAGTACTTCACATTCATCTGTTACACGAAGTAGGTTTTAATCAGCTTCAGTGACTCTGACTTCATAATGGAAACCACATGAGAAACAGAATGGAAAACTGTATTTTCATCCAGACAGGAGTTATTTTAAAAGGAGATGAGAAGCTTTGCCAGAAAATGACTAAGAGCAGGATTTCTACCTGTATTAAAAGCTGCTATTAGATGATCTGAGGAGCTCTGAGTCTCACAGGGCAAAGAAGTTCTTGTGTCAAATACAGAGCAGACCAACAAAGAGGTTTTCATTTATAATGCCAACCTAAGAATGAGTTAATCCTCAGCTTTGTGTGTTCCGTTCAGTGCAGTCTGGAAGGCTAGCACACCAGCTGACGGTCCCATTATTCTTAACTTTCAAGTTAAGCAAAAAAAGTCTTGAAAGTAAAAGTAATAAGAGACTGAAGTTTTCAGAGCCAGCTATCTGAAGCTATCAGTAGTAGTCCTAAGAGTTTAAGATCATGTTAATGATTCATTTCACAGCAAAGCCCCAAGGACAGCTGGGCCTGGGAACACAAAACGGGAAGTGCTTGTAGAGGAGAAAGTAGTGAATAAAAATCAAGCGACATGGGACAAGAAAGGAAGAGATTATTTAGGTCAGCCTTTCTGAAGAAACTGAGCATCAAAGCACAACAATTCCAGATAAACTGAACGGCCTGCTAAGTGCTTTCAGCAGTCCCAACACAGAAAAATTACTGCACGAGGTGGTGTGAGAAATTCTGGGGAAAAATAAATAATACATTTTTATGTAATTAATCGTCAAAACGCAAAATTCAATTCCCTTCAAAGTTTGGATTTCTTTGGTTTGTCTTTTTTTTGCCTCCTCTTTTTCTGTTCACACAGAAGAGAGGAACAGGTTAAACTCACAGCTTGCAAAGGTTCAACATAGTATGGAGTTTATTCCAACAGAGGCGGTCCAGAAAGCACATGCTATTAACCAAATAAATATTTATAGCTCGCAATTTTACAAGACTCAAAACTCTGTAACTCTTCTTGTCTCCATGGCAATTTAGAGAGAGCTTCCGAAAATGGGGGATGGGGGTTTTTAAACTAGTCCAGCTCTCACAAAAAAAAGAGCCTATTTTCCAGCCCTCTCCCAGTCCAGCTCAACGTTGGTTTCCACGGCAACTCAGCCGCGGCTCAGAGACAGCTTGCAAGCCTATAGCTCCTTCAGCTGTCGCTTATTTTAAGATGCATCAGGGTGCTGATGACTTGCATCTAGGACCATCACATTTCTAAAGACCGCAAGAATAGGCTGTGGGAGTGTAAATCCCTTCGCCACTAGTGTCCCGCCCACCTCATATCACACACTGCAGCAGTGATCTGAAGAAACAGTTGCGTTACTAGGTGTAACAATTCAGCGCAACACTTGCCTGTGCAAACATCTAAAGAAACTGTGGCAGAATGATTATTAAATTTGCAAGACAAAGCTAGCACAAGCTGGCATGTTCCTCTGGAGTCAATAGTACTATTGGTCAATAGAATGATTTACATCAACCGTAAAATCAGCTCTGAAACAAGAGAGTTGGGAAACCAGAACAAACAACTGCTACTGCTTCCCCCTTCCCAAACCCACACAACCATTCTGGACCACAGTTTGAGATAAAAACCTCTGAAACCTCGTACAACATTTGAATGACTTCTGCTGGAATTGCCAATCAGTTTGAAAAGGATAAACACTTTCAAGCAATTGTGTAATTTATATACCTACAAACACACATATTACTTACCTAAAAAAGCCTGAAACCAAATTTAGTTTACTTTCCAAGTGTGCCAACCAGCATTAGTTACGATTCCAGTAAACGCCATATGAAGCTGGAATCCCTGTTCATTCACAATCAGTGAAGTCATTCAAGCTCCCTCGCTGTAGGATTGTGTTTCCAGATGCCAGGAAGAACATCAAGACACTACAATTTTAAATCACTGTAAGTAAATACATTGTTATAGCAAAGGAATGCCTCTTCCCATAGTTAGTCTTAATCATTTAAGCTGGAATCAAATTTCCCGTACATCCTCAGTCCCTTCTCAAGTTTATAGCAGTTTTTACCCCAGTAGATCTTCTCAACCCCTTTTTAATTAACCTAAACATTTCTACAAATAATTTTTGCTGCAGAGGATAACTATGTATGAGTACATACTAAGTTCTGGCTTTTAGATGTATAGGAGTAGCTAACTAACCAGAATTTTGTATTGCAAACAGACTGTAAGTAGCAGGTAGGAGAGCTAATTTGACCAACTACAGCCAAATGTCTCATTTTCAGTAAAGCATCAATATCAGGTCAGCATTGTCATCTTATGTTCCCCACTGAAGGGGATGACACACTTTAAATACATGAGTTTAAAAAAAACAAAACATGTTCTCGCTGAAGTAAATATTGACCTAAAATATACTTCTATACTAATATGCAGAGGATGTAAGAATAATTTCTTGTGGTGAATGTTTAAGAAGGGATTTACATAAGCTTTCTCTCATTCATTTTTTGCTGACTTTGGGACATCGTGTGACTTCATTCTAGCTAGCATGTCTATTAAAAAAACAAAACAAAACAAACAAACAAACAAATCAGAGTCTTTTCAAAACCAGTAGGATGTTCTTTAAATACAAATACTCAGAAAGAGCCTTGTGCAATACTGCATAAACTTGGAATTTCTGAGATGTTTCCAATAACTGGGGGTGGTGGCAGTGTTTTCATTTGAACAAATTTCACTTGAGCCATGAATTTTAGGACAGCATCCTATTAGTAATAAACAGCACTGAACTTAGCTTCAACTTTTTTCTTCTAAACTACAGACCGGACTCTTTACTAATATAAGCTGGGAATACGATGACCACTTCTCTTCTGGCTAAAGGAATCTGAGGAACCCTTCCTAATAATCCAAATGCAATTGCCAAATTAGCTCATCCCGTTTCCATTCATGCATGATCTCTTACACTGCCAAGTTTGCTCAACAGTCTCTTCCTGCCAGAAGCAGCTAACAGTCATGTTTGATGACTTGCTTTCAACAACATCATTATTTACAGTACAAATGCATATATTTAGCCTTAATTCTACAGGCCATTCATAGATAATTTCGTTCTTTAACATCAAATTTTATATAAGCACCTTCCGGCACATTTGAAAAAGACTGAAGCCGCTCATTCAATTAAGGTTGATACGAAACAAGAGGAGTTATAACAAAAAGATGATGTTTTGCATGCTTAAAGGAGAAGGATGGTTAGAAGAAATCCTCCGGAAGGTAGAGCTAAGAACAATAGGTCACAGCATAATAGGTGCCAAGTTTTGCTTAAAGGAGATGAAGAGGATGAAAACTATCAACTAAAAAAAAAACCTAACAACACACAAATAAAATTTTTACCCTCTTCATCACATTAAAAGCTACACAAGCAAAACAACATATGGGTATTCAGATTGGAAAACATTAGAAGAACAACACTGGAAAATTACACAGGAAACAGGAATGAACAGAGCAACTCTATGCTTTATCTATTTTTAAATCAAGCATAAATGTTAACTTAATGATCATCACAGCTTTTCAACAGCAGAGTTGTGTTAGGAGCCACATCCTCAAGAATACTTGGGCAAGGCTCACTAATGAAACACTCTGCTGCTTTGCACCAGAAGGGAAAGATCAGGACGTGAGCTAACATTCACAATTCACTGGTTTGCTTCTTCACGTAATATGATTCAATGATCTTGTCTGCAGATACTTAAACTAAGAAAGTACCGGCTGTTTCATTCTCACAAAAATTGAACAACAACAAAAAAATGTCAGCAATTTGGTACTGCTGTAGAACTACAACAAAAAACAATCCAGGAGACAGAATTTATTGTATGGAAGATAAATAAGCTGACAGAAATAAATAGTCAATCTAGACATAGTCCAGAGACAGAGATAGTACCAGGAACACGTAGAGCTGGGACTTTTATTTTTTTACTTTTTTTTTTAAAAAAAAAGAAAAAAAGAAAAAAACATATCTGATTCAGGATTCAATCCCTGGGTCACTACATCTTCAAGTGCAAGTTAGTGCTTAAAAGTCTGATGGTTAAAATGGCCGTATCTGGAATACTCTATAGCACACATAACATAATATCATCAAAAAACACGTGCTACATTTTTAGGATACTTGTTAGAGTCAATAGATCACATTTCACGAAACCATGATTTCCAGATAGGCATATATGCTGCTTTAAACTACTCTTTTGCCATCTGCTTTGCCTGCTTCTGCCCGTATTCCTTTTATAACCAGCTGTTCATGAGATATTGATGGTCCAGAAACTTGTGTGACACTATAATTGCTTAAACTGAAGTTTTCTTTAGAAATAAGACTAAATAATACCACTTTGAAAGTGTTTCTGCTCCTTCAACTCAGGTCAATTAATTTCGGTTTAAGGATCTCTTTTTGAGAAAGATGACTAAAGAACAGGCCAAGGACTCTGCTGGCAAACAGATTATACAGGCAGGTGCACATAATAACACAAAATAAGGCCTTTAGAGTTCAGCTCTAAATTCACAGAACAATGTATTTCAGTAAGAAGAGGATCTGGGCACATTTACATATTTATTCCTACTGTTGCTGCAGGGCTGAGCTTTTGGCAATGAGCCTGGATGGTACAGAGGTAACATCAACAGAACTATTAGTGGTCAAGAAACCAAGAAAGGGAACAAGATGGTTTCTTGAATAACAGATTGCTACCAGTATTTCTCTTCTAGAAGAGGAACTCACCATCAACTAAGTAAAAGTTTAACAGTACTGCTGAAAGCGCCTTTGTAAAATAAGCCTTTAAGCTTTTATGGTTTATATTTACAAGTTCCAGGTTTTAGGCTGGATAAAGAATAGGGTCTTTACATGAAAAAAAAGTTAATTACTCTTTCACAGGAAAGAGTGTCCACTTCAGAGCTTACAGATATGCAACTCTTCATAGTCAAATTTACACATCTACTAAAACAGTCTGATTTCTAAACTAAGCCCCTTGCTACATTTAGCCATAAGAGCTTCCTTGGACACTCGCTGCCCAACCAACACACATTTTCCATCCCAAGGCAGAAGCAGCTAAAGGACATGGACTGTCTTCCCTTCAGTCACTACAACTGATAATCTAAAACAACCAGATTTCATATCACATTTTTATGTACGAGATTTCAGCACTGCTTCATAAAGTTATAGGGGATTCAAATGCAGCATATAGGTGCAGGTTTGCAGCCTTAACAGCAACATGATAATTTTTTTTTTTTATGATTTTTTTTTTTTTGTAGCAGCAGATAATTTTTCTAGTTTCCAGATGTTTAGTTCCCCCACAAAACTGAAGGTGTTCAAGTTACTAACATATCTATAGTGAGCATATTATTTTAAATACTATGTCTGTAAACAAGGTTACTAGGACTCCAATGAACTTCTTTAGGTACATATTGGACACACAAGCTACACTATTAGTTCCATCACTATTACCTCTAGTTACAATTTCCCCCTCTTCTACTCCTCAAATTCAGCAACTCAGCTTCAAAAGAAGGGCAAATTCCTCCTTACTTCCACCTACTATTTCGTTAACTGCTTGTAACATCTATGTTCTCCTGAAATCCATAGGTACAGCATTGCTTCTGTAACTAACAGCAGCTCTGTTCCTTGTCCATCTTGTTCTACCTAGAAGCTGCTCTTTTGCTTTGCATACGCTGACATATACAATCGTTGTTAAAGATGCCAATAAGATCCAAGTTCAATTTTGCTCACCTCCTCCCAAAATTAGACGTGGTTAAAACCAGTTGTATCACAGTTAAAACCAGTTGCGTTCAGAGTTTATCAAATGCTAGGCCAATCCTAAATACTGACTTATCCCAGCTTTCCAAAGTGAAGTATAAAACAATCTTTTGGGTTTAGTAGATTATGCTACATAGATATTATATTCTAGCAGAATAATAGAACCTAAAGGAAGACAAAGTATCTATCTGAAAGTGTTATGATGGTTTCAAAAGAAAATCTATGTTTTCTGTGGCTTTTTTGTTGGACTGAAGTCTAGTTTAAAATGAAGAAAAGACTTCAGCACAGCTTTGATGTTCCATAGAAGACATTAAGTTTGCTTTAACTCAAGAAGAATGTTCTGCACCTGAAAGCCTGTACACATAATAATTGGCCGTCCCCCTACTTTTTCCTCTGTTTATACGGCTTTCAAAAGCTTTGAATAAACAATAAATAAGTTTAAACGCTTATAAGGAGACATCACGTCATTCTTCTCTCACAAAAATCAGTGCATTCTCCCAACAACTGTTTAAGTTAGAAAGCTAGTGTACTCTTTGTCAACACAGCAAAACTTTCGTAGCACTGTTTTCCCTCCCTTATCCCTCCCTACGAAAAGGGGGAATTTGAACGCAGCTGGAAGGTGAACAGTAACTCTGTGTGGATTGTTACAGTCTTGAGGACTCAGCTTGAGATAAAACTGGGAATTAAATAAGGAAAAGTATGCAGCGACAGGGCAAAAGTATTGCTGAAAACAATTTTTTTAGTTAGTCTCTCTACATACGGTATTTATTCCCTGTTGGTAAACAGCTTTCCCAGATGACTTTTATCCTCTAGAATATTATTTATTGAAAGGCTCTGAAGACAAGTACTATAAATACATTAACTTCTGGAGCCGAAGCTGGTACCCAAGCCATAATTTCAACAAGACTTAAACTGAACAAGTAGTAAGAGAAGAATCACATTTACTTTTTATGCTTAATACGTTTCAGAAGACTTCCGTATCACTTGACTCACACAGCACTTGTTGTTAATGTTATCCTATTTAGAAAAGGGAAAATAAAAAACCCACAAATCAATAGACCTACAAATGGAATTATGTGGAAGCCTCTTAGACTGTACGACAAGCAGCAAATCCACATATTAACATAGCCCAAAGGGTCGAATTTTGATGTCTAAGCATACTTCCACTATGGATGCATCTGCTTACTTCTCTCTACCTCCTCTCCCAGACACCAACTTCGATGTTACCAGTGAATTTGAAGTGTCTGAATACTAAACCAGGATCCTGTTAAAAATCTTAAGAGCCCTGATTACTATGTGGCTGTCTCAACCCTCCCTCCTTTATATGTTTTCCGACATTATATTGCTCTATTCCAATACTGAAATACTGATTTTCCTTTCAGGAGCCTCTCGAATGATTATGATATTCTTGTATATCAGTGAATCACATTACACCAGGGAGGACCATTATATTGGTTAACCAAAGGTAACAGTGGCATTCATTGCCAGATACAAAGAATACTCCAATACTGACAAGAAATAAAACATTTACTTTTCACATAAAAGTATTTACTGACATCTAAATGGAAAGCTACTAAGTCTTCTCAGAAGATAAAGACATTTTCTGTACAAACTCTTTCAACATCTAAGCATTGCTATTAATAATCTTTTAATTGGGCTTTATGTGGACATTAGAGAAGAAAGAAAGAAAGAAAATAAGAAGAAAAAAACCACAACAAAAGATACACCCCTTTCTCACCTTCCAAGAAGAACCATGTGACATATGTTTGTTCTTTAAAGAAAAGCATAGAGGAGGGACAGACACACATATGGACACAAAGAAACAAACCAAAAACACACAAGAGAAGAACTCAACTCAGCAACATTTATCATGTATTGCTGTTTCTGAACAGTGCTAAGCAGGCAGCGGTGATGTCTTCCTTTGGTATTCTACTGCTTTGGTTTCAGGAATAATCCTCCTCTATTTATTCCTACAGTTAGGAGTTGCACATAAACAACTCCAGCTTGTCTCAGATGTTTGCAGTATAAGTAAGGGATTAGTTATAACCTAAATCTCAAGCAACGAAGCATATGCATTCATCTGTTAGAAGTTACTAAAATTTACACTCTTTTACAAATCTTGACATATAACATCCTAATTGGCAAGATATCATGTTAAAATTTGTTTAATTCAGCAGCAGCATTAAAAGAGTCTTCAGTCATGCCACATTTATTACAGAAAACATACATTTCTATTTAGAATTAGCAGGCACAACTTCAGAGTTAACTTTATTAACACACACATCTTTCATATAACATGGGTCAACCTAAGTGCTTTATTCTCAGCAGAGCCTGACTTTCCCTCCGTCTACATTTAAAAAATGTTCCAGCTCTCAAGCAAGCTCAACACCTTAACACCAATCAATTGGATCTTGTAGTGTAAAAATGGTGGCTCAGAACACCACAGCCAATGCCACTGAGCAATGCCTCAAGTCAGGGGCTCCCAGCCAGCAGCCCTCCACTGGTCTTGGCACACCAAAGCTGTTCCTTCTCATCCCCAGCCACTGTGCCCTCTTAGATTTTTCTGAGGCAGTGAAGCAGCCTCCCCAAATACAGAACCATAGCCCTTTGTTATGCAACACATTGGACAGCTTGCTTGAATCCTGGTTTCAGAACTGCCCACCATCACCAGTTTGGATGGTGTCAAAGCTGCATCAAACCCCTATCACACTCACCAAAATCCCAGTCAATCTGACACAAGGGTACATAAAACCAGAGCCACAAACAACAGGCTAGAAGTTTAAAAGAGAGTTTCTCACCTTTGCGATTGAATAGCTTAAAGACTGGAGAAAAGCTGGCAGTTTAGGTGGCCCAACAAAGGGGCAATGAACCAATATTTACCTTTTAAGACCATTTTATAGAAAGGGAAAATGCACTGGAGCACAAAAGGTAGCCATAACATGCACCTAAACACATCTATGCATTTTACAGCCATCATTCCAGATGATGGATATTGACTCACTTTTGCCAGTACAGCCACTAGAAGGCTTCAGTTACGAACTAGGGCCTCCCCGAGATAAGTACTCTCTATATATTCAAGTGGTAAACTGCTAACTTGCACAGTATGTATTCAAACTCCGGTTTCCTGCATACCATTTCCTTGTATGTTTACAAGTACGCCAAGCACAAACCTTTCTCCAACTCTAATCCAGCTCAAGATATGCAAGTCTTTAGCGTATCACTCCCAAGAATTTCTCCAAGTTCATACTGGGCACTTTCTGCAGGCTGAGATACAGTACATAATGATTTTGGTTTCTTTATTATATTAATCCTAGCAAAAGTCACTTCTCAAGAATGTATGTTGCATCATTACCCAAGTACTATGCCAGCAGTTTGTGAACAGCAAATAGAGACCCTACGATCAACATTATCTGGTACCAAAACAAAACTATAATACACCTCTTTCCACCCAGACAATAACATATTTTATTTCCCATTGAGTCTGATCCAGTAGTTTGGACAGGGTTGAGAGTATGTTTAACCCTTAAAAAGTTAATATAAATAAAAGCTACATAAATATATCTCCTAAAACTTCAGACCTCTAGAGTCTGTTCTTTCCAGCTCAAGTCTGACCATTTCTCTCTTTTTTTCAACAGTCAGGATAAGTTTGATCTTCCCTTCTCCTACTGAAAACTGCTAGGTTTTAACTTGCAAAAAGCAAGCATTCAAAAAGGCTTATTATCAGGATTTTTCTATCATGTTTTCCCCTGCAAATAATCTTTGAGCGAAACTGGATGCCTGCTTTAGTTCCTATTAACTAGTAGAGGTTACAGACTTGCTAGTGGTTCAACAACTACCGCTCTTGTATAACTTGCTGTTGTTCAGAGATGGCTATTTTCCCGTTCCTTCTCCAAAAGCTCCTTCACCTCCCAGCATATGTTAGAAACCGACAAGTGAACAGGACCAGATGTTCAGCTGCCAAGCTCACCTTCTGCCTGGTTTAAGAGATTTTATATAAGCACTTGAGTGCTCAATGATATACTGTGAGCATAGAGGTGACAGAACTCATTGGAGCCCTGCAGAAAAAAAAGTCACTTTGGAAATACAGGTGAGGACAAGCACTGGCAATAATCCAAATGTTCCTCCAGCCTCACTTGCTGTCTCATTCTTTGAAATACATATGCATTTCCCCCAAAAAAGCCCAGCATTTAGATGAAGGAAACGAGTCATTTGCCTTGATTACAGACACCATAATATTTGCTTCAAGCTTCCTTTGGTGGAATTACAGCATAATCACATACAAGGCTCTGAGACAGATGAGACAGGTTTTCTGCAGGAACATTCTGTTAAAACTGGTAGTTCTTTGAAAAGTATTTGGGATGGGAAAAGACATGCCAGAAAATAAAACTGTAACAAAGCTAGCTTTACAAAACCAGGGGTGGGGGAAGCGACCTCACTGGAATAGAATTAATTACTGGTAAATGAATTGCCTTTCAGCTTCCACATAACATTTACCTCAGTTTCTATTAAAGTGCTCACCTCATTGTAAATTAGCCACTAAACTAGCAGGTAAGAACTTGTAAACCATCTATTTCCCCACATATAATCAATAGTGCTACAAAGTTAGCACGGTGGAGGAAAAAAACCCCAGCAGCTGAACAAGAAAAAAAAGCCAACAACAAGATGGTTCACTGTATACATCCACAGGGACATTATGTTAAGCAATTTTTAATTAATTTATTTTTTTTTTCCATCATTGTATAACTTCAAGGGAACCTTAATTTAGCCATTCCATATGGCCCTGGCAAATAGTCTGCAGTAACAAATACAAATGCCTACCTTGTGCTTCAGTTGCCTTGATATATGATATTTATATTGCAATGTGGACATTTCTGGCTCTGTGAACATTTCTTAGTAATGTTCCTTTACGTAAGCATCTACACTGGAGTCACCTCTATCATTGCTAAGAGAAAGTTCAACACTAAGCCTTACTTTGAGAGAAGTATTCCCAAAAGGAACTGCCAGCTTCAGTGAACCAATGATAAACAGGTTGTCTTCAGAAGTGCTCTGCAAAGATGACATTTTGAGTGTTGATGGACAAGAAGTAGATTGTATCGTATGTAAACTTTCAAACTACGATTTCAGAACTAAATTACTAGCTGTTCCTGCCCCTCCAAAAGTACTGACAACTCGAACACTCCACATCCAACAAGGGAAGCTTGCTACTTCAAAGATTCACATGCATGCAACTGTCCATCTTCAGTGAAGAAATATCCATATTCACTCATGAAATTCTGAGAAAAAATGGATTTTTTTCATATCAGTTTTACAAGAAGATTCTTCCATACTTAAGAAGAGGAATTCTCTCTTGTAATCACCAGCACTTGAGATGAAGCTAAAGCATTTGGGGCACCCTTTGAGGAAAGATAAAAGCCTTCTCTAATATTTTTATCTCACTTCTTTAAAAACAGGTCTGCATACCCCTCCAGTAACATTTGGGGTCAGTTAGTGGACACAGACAAGGTTTGGTAGCTCTATGTCATGAAAGGTGAACCCACACATTTTATTAAGTCAGGTAGCTAAAGAGAAAAGGTGAAGTCAAAGTTCAACTATTTGTGAGTTTTTATCTAAGCATTTGTGATGTCATCAGCCAGTTTCTGCAGCAGAATCTGGCAGCTACTGCATTGCTGCCAAAACAGTATGCAGTAGGAAATACAGGTATAATACAGGAAACAATCACAAAAATATCTTTGTGTAATTCAGTTAAATAGCCAATGAGAAGACCTCACCCAGGCTCAATTAGATCTGCTAATCACAGTGCTAGTTTTAACTCTCATTATATAATACCAGATGCCCTATGGTATTCACAATTTCCAGATATACTTGTCCTATGACATGAACAAAGAATTGTTGCAATGTTAAAGCTGAGAAAACAGGACCTCAGAGGCCAAGACACAGTAAAAGCAAGTCCTCCACTTGCATACATTCACCTTCAACAGAAGGGAACAAGAGAAATTGCGATTGTCTTGACATTTGCATTCACTTCATCTTGACATTTCCCATCTCCTATATGCAGTGAGAGAAAACAGTCACCCTCATTTTTTTTCCTTTTGCAGATCTAATAGCAGACTGTGGGGCCAGCAACCTGAACTAAGGATACCACAGGGCCAGCCAGGGACCAGCTCTCTGCTGGAGAAAGAGAGAGGAGACAAAGCCCTTACAGAGAACCACCCTGTTCCTGGCTGAGGCCTCACAGAAACAGAAGACCTCTTACAAGTAGCACGCCTAGGTTCAAGGCAAATAGTGTGCCTTGCTCAAATGCAGCAAAGGCCGTGATTTCTGGGACATGATAGTAAGTCACAGTCAAAGTTTCTTCTGAGCCACGAGGATCTAACCAAGAGGGTGAAATTGTGAAGTCTGTAAGCTAGGCAGAGGAGCGTGTCACCCTTTTAAAGTCAGGAAGGTCTGCCAACCAAGGCCTCGTTTTTTGTCTGTTTTAGATGGATTTGGGTATCCTGTGCAGCATCACCACAGCCATAAACAAAACAAAACAAAAGTTAGGCTGAACATTAGAAACAAGCATTGCTTGTTTGTTTATATTTAAGAAGTTTACTCTCATCTCTCAGCCAGTGTCATGGAGTCTGTGCAGATTTGTACACCGCTAGCAGTCTATTGCTTCTCAAATAAAACAGCAAGACAAGGAACCTTCCTTTGATGTCTTTTCCATTTCCTCTCCAAAAAAACCAGGTAGTCTGGTATTATGTTGTACAGGTATTACTAGAGAAGCATACGATTTTACAAATGGAAGAAATCCCATCTCACTTGAATATGGACTATGATTTAGACATCAGAGTAAGACCCTATCAAGTTAATCCAGCAAACAAAGAGGGTTCAACAGAAGACGGGAGATTGACAATATTCTCAATTTTGAACACAACAGTTGCACATCACATAATCAGAAAAGCATAGTTTAAAATACTTCCACTGTCAATTCCTACAGCCAATGCAGTCATGCTTTACGATTTCTTGTTGGGGGCAGGGGGAACACACAAAATGCTTTTTGGTCTAGAATCTCTATATCTGGCTGAAAGATTTCTAAGCACTAAGGAGGGTTTGTTTCAAAACCCAAAATAAGCAAACAAACAAAACCTCACCTTATTTATTGCTCAAACTACCCCAGAGAGCTCCAACATGTGTTTACGTAAGAGTACTATTTATTGCCTCTGCATTGTCCTCACAGAGTACTGGATTTGCTTCCAGCATCACCAGCTTAAGTTGAATGTCTAATGTACACTAACACAAGAAACATCACACCTAGAAGCTTCACAGAAATGTCAGTTCAGCAGTATATACTATCTCCTCCAGAGTAGCCATGATGATTAACAACAATAGTTTCTGGATATTTTCTAATTGTCTTGCCAACAGAGCTCACAAGTCTCTGTGGCACCTTTTAAAACTTTCCAGATTAGGCTCATGAGCTCATGCTGACAGAGAAGACAATTGGAGACATCTGAATTTTTTACTTTCCCCTAAATTAAAGGTGAAAAGGGATCTTTAACTCAGAGAAACCACTATTTCTGCAGGCCATTAATATTTCTTAGTAGGTTCTCAGTGAAAATCAATCCAAACCTCACCTACCTTAGCACTGTCTTTGACTATGCTGATGTCCTGTGACCAACTTACACAGCTCTTAATTTCTGCAGTTAAACTACAAAGCAAGTTGTCTAGACCTATTCTGCAATATAATGTTAACATGCCCCAAGTATCAACCACTACTTTCGGCCCATTCCCCACTACCTTCACAGCATGTTGAGCCCCAGTCCTGCATAAGAGACCACTTAGACCATGCATCTGAGTTGGACGCCAGAACTACTCAGCCTTATTGTTGATGTGAACATATTCCAGCCACTGGAACAGTAGCAGACTCCTGATTGCCTGGATTTCCTCTGGCTCACACAATCAGCATTTGCACACCCACTCACAGTCACTTTCTTCACGAGACAATTTCTTATCAGCACCTTGCCGGTAAACTTTCTCCCCACCTGGTGTTCCTTGGCAATTATGACAGGAAAGGGAAAAAAAAAACCAAAACAAAAGCAAGTCTGACAACAATGTAGGCACCAGACTTTGATCCACTGTACTGCTTCCAAACCACCCTCTATCATTTCCTCGCTGGTCAAAGCCAGCACTGCCAACAGACACAACTAACCAGAATGCTGAGCAGTCTGAACACGCAGAAACTTATCACCAAAAAAACCACAGCAGCTTCATTTGCTCAGATAAACTCGTGAAATTAACAACAAACAAATAAAACAAAATTAAAGACAATAATTTTTGTTATTGTTTATGAATGAAAGAGAAAGTCTGCTTAACTAACAGCCCAACATTTCCATAACGTCTCATAGAAGAAAAGAGAAAGAAAAACCACCACCAAACCAAAGACGCAACAGACACACATCATTTCAATTCTCTCCTTGACAGGACTCATCCCTTCTCTGCAAAAGAAGAGTTTACACACACACTACTTTGTTAGGTGAGGAGAAATGAAAGCTAAGCTACAGAACATACCCAGCATCAGCACTGTGGATGTTTCTCATCCACAAAGGACTGAAAACTCATCCTAGGCTGATTCCAGCTGATCACTTCATTGCAAGCCTTTGCTACATGATTCTTTTCAAACGTTATCTCCATGTACAGCCTTTTCCCCTGAAACACCAGCAACACACAAGAAGCATCCAATAGGAGCACAGAACGATGTGGTCCAAGAGTGACAGCCTTATACATGACTTACACTATTAACACTGTATCTTAATACAGTGCTTCTCTGCAGGTACGTGGCCTCATAACCTGTTGGGGGTTTTTTGTTTGCTTGCTTTTCGTTTTTTCTTATTTCCAGGTGTTTTTTGTGTGGGACAGCTTTTGCCAACTTATTTTAACATATTGTTTTTAACGAGTCAGACAATAGGGCCATAAAAAAATTGGAAACAGAAGCTTGTTCTAGAGCTGCAGTATCCAGGGCTGGCAACAGAAAACACGCTCCCGCCACTCGCTCATTCATCTTGTAAAGGCCACAGAGAAGCAAACTATGCAGCCAGCATCCTAAAGTTTGCATGGCTGCAGAAAGCAGCGCACTGAAACAGGCCCGGCTTAAACAGGTTACATCTGGGTGAAAACAAGGGACACATGGAAATAATCAGCGCGCGCTCCCTCCGTTAGCTTTTATTTTGCTGTGGGAGAGGCGACTTGGCTCCTCTTGCTCCCGGGGCGAGGGAGGGGAAGCAGATGCTCCACTGCGACTCCCCTCGCCCTGCCTAAAGGCTTCCCGGGGTTGTGCAGCGCCCGGAGCGGGCGCGGCAGGGGAGGGGAGGGCAGGGTCTGGGCGGCGGCCGGGGAAAGGGCCGGTCAAGCCGGGCGCTCCCGCGCCGAGCCTTTCCTCTGCCCCCCACCAACACACACCTACTTCGAGGGGACCGTCAGCTCCACGGTCAGGGAGCCCAGCGGCCGGGGCACTCCCAGGGGTAGCGGTACGCGATAGCCCCCACGCCCGCCCCGCAGGGGAAGGAACACGGCCACTTACAAGTCAGGACCCCCAAGTAACCGAGGAGCAGCAGGCGGAGGCTGCGGCTCGCCATCTTCCCAGGAACAGCCGCTCCTCACCGACGGCAGCGGCTAATAATCGCCGGGTGATGCCTGCGGCGGGGCGTAAGGCGCGGCCGGGANGGGCTGGGAAGGCGCGGCTAGCGGTAGCTCCGGGCCGGCTCCGGCCGCACCGCTTCCCTCCTCCTCCTCCGCCTCAGCCGGAGCTCTTTCCTTCGGTTATTGAGTTGTTTTTAAACTGCGAGATCTTCATAAGCTCAAGGACATTTGTTGCGACGGAATAAACTTTTCATTACGCCAAGCTTAAGCGTCTCAAAGAAGACCGGCGCCCCTGTTGGCACACTTCTAGAAGACAAATCCACCTGGAGTTGAAGTAAGGATGAGGGGGTGAAATCACGAAACGTACATTCAGATGTTCCGGATGGAAAAGAGCAGTGTGGTGGCGAGGGGCTTTTGAAGTCACGGGCTTTAAACAAAGTCACAGTAACTCCTCTGCCTGCGCAGCTGGGCTGCACAAAATCCCACCCATCGTAGGATGCATCCGTTAAACACCAGCAGATGAACTACACGGTGACTTTCAAAGCCTTTTTTTTTATTAATAGTTTATACTGCTCTAGCAGAGTCTTGATTAAATATACAGGAGTTGTAATGGCCCTTTAAATTTATGAATCAAGGAAAATTACTCATCGTGACAGTGAACCTGAGTAGTTTCTAACGATGTCTGAAAAATACATTACCACTGATGTTAGACGGTTCTACATCAAGAGAAGTATCATAAGCATTTCTTTGATAATCAGAAGAGCAATGTTGGCTTTTTTTTTTTTTTGACTGTAGCAAAATAAGGAAAGATTATTTATAAATAGAATATCTAGCAGCTATTTTAATGGAGACTGAAGGAGGATGCCATGATGCTCTTCATACCAAAATCTTCCATTTCACAAAAATGTATGTAGAATACAAGTAATATTTCTGAAAAAAAGTGCATATATATGTCTGTTGTTTATTACCAGTATAATGGTGATGCACATTCAATAAGATAAAAGCTATTCCATAGACAATGGAAAAGTTCCTTTTTTTGTGTGTGGCCCAGCACACTGTAAGCTTAAGAATACAAAAAGCTTCATTAACTTCAGCTTTACTGTTTAAAGCTACACTGTGATAGAAACACTATGTTGATATAGAGTTTAAACATATGGGAAGAGCCTGGTGGAAAAGGTATAGAGGTGGGGAATGTCAAGAAATGGTAGTACAGAATTCAATTAAGGGCTAGGTCTTAGGATGACTACTACAGCTGATGTAACAACAATGAATCAATGGAGGGAATGAAGATACTAATCATGAGGAGAAGGTATCCCCTTAGACAATGAGATGAAGTTGAAACTAGATATAGTAGCCTTTCCATCGCAGTAAACAGCTCTAATTGCCCAAATACATAGACTCACATGCAGGGTTTAATTTGGATTTCATTAACATGAACCAGTGGTTCATTAACATAACCATTTCATTAACATACCACACTAAATCCACTGAAATGCATAAGGTTTATATGAGCAGAGGTCAGAGTAAAGTTCTGGGTTTTTTGGTTGTTGTTTTTTTTTTTTGTTGTGTTTTTTTTTGTTGTTGGTGGTGGTTTTTTTTTTTTTTCTTTTTTTTTTTTTTTCTTTTCTGTTCACTGTTTTGTTTTTCTTGCAAGGCAAATACCCAGTGTACTGAGTTGTCTCCCTCACATTTCTCTGACATTTTCTAGTACAGTTTCACAATACTGTCACAGTTTCTTTATATTTATATTCTCTATATCTTTTTTTGTTTCAGCAATGACTAAATCTTGGTTTCCCTGCTTGCTCTATATAACTGCAGGAAACACACCAGCAATTCTGTGTGAGTATTTTGAATGCATTTACAGCATTATTGGAAAAGTGGTTGTAGTGTGTATAGTTAATTTAATGTGTATACTTTTTCTGTACGTGTTTTTCTGAACAATGATATTCTTAAAAATATTGTTAAGTATTTTGTTAGAAGAGCACAAAACTGCTATCCATATTTTTAAGCTAAATGTAGTAAAAATATTTTCACTGAAAAGCATACACGGCCCAACGTGGAAGAATTTGTTTGAGATGCTCAGTTTAACAGTTATTCTTGGAGAGCTTTCCCTAGAGACTCTTTTTTAGAATAATAAAAATAGTTTATAATTAACATCTGCACACAAGAATAGCTATCTTATTTTGTAATAACTCTTCCAGGCGAGTTCTCTGTATAGAAAAGCCTTTAAGAACTGTGTGGAAGTGCAACATGATTTCAAGACTTGGATCCTTCTTAATGATCTTGCTAATTCATAAACCAAAGGATTACCATCATTTCATTACATGACATTTTAGAAAAATCTATATTCTTATGCTGCAATGGAATTCGTTCTTATTTTAATTAAACTTTCTATTGCAAATGTGGAGTTGTGATGATTATCTATCCTGAGAGTACAAGTTTAACTCTTTTACTATGGTAAAATCCCTCTGTTAAAGAGTTCTGTGAAAAAAAAATAGAGTTTTGAAAAACAATTTGCATAAATTCTGTGCAACACTATAAGCCAAAACTCTGACTCGTCACTTTGGGAACATTTCATTTTTCTCAGCTATAGGATGACAAAAATGATTAGAGAGAAGTGAACCTATATTAAGGAAATACTACTGTTGATGACTTCTCCACTCAAAGTAGGTTTTATTTTGCAAGGGGAATAAAACCCAATCACTCTAGATTTGGTTTTGCAATGCTGATTTCTAGCACAACTTTGATGTATAATAATAGTGAAAAAAAAAATCAGTACAATAGATCAGAACTGCTGAATTTGGTTACAAAAGTGTTGTGATGTAAATACCCAAACACATTACACATAGGTAAAAGAAGATGGCTATTATGATTCCTCTTCTCAAAAACATGTGTAGGATAGGGGGGAAAGTAGTGTGCTACAAGAAGAGAACTGTCTGTTTTGTTAACACTTTGAAGAGTAAGATGTTAATTCCTATGTAATCACTCATCTGCCATGGCTTACACATACCAGACTAGAGGACAATTATGGGAGAGCTAATAAATGCTTGTGCTTGCATCATCATCATCATCAAAAAAAAAAGTCTAATGAAAGGCCCTAGTATACTCCATTTTCCCTAGCATACCCCATTCAGGCATTTATGTCAGGTTTACCTGACATATCTCAAGTTTACTCATTGAATTTAAGCAGATCGACTAGAGTAACCTTAATTTGATGTAAGCAAGTGCATGTTTTTTGTTCTGTTGACAAGCAGGTAGCATGGATGTGTGATGATCTGTGCATAGTTTGCGTCTTGTTTGCAGAGTGAAATGTGAGTGAAAGCATCAAAAATTACAGTTCTGCACTGCTTTTCCATTTTCTTCCTATGCTTTCCAAAGTTAATTGTTCTTTAAATTTGTTAGTGTCTCTCAGCTGATCTGCAGTAGCAGATAGCTGCTGATAACTGTGCCTGGTTATGAAGGGGCAGGAGAGGAAGATTTTGAATCTGGAGCTACCAATGGAGAAAGTAAGAGACGTAGGAAAAAAGCACTCCTGTGCCTAACCACGCACCTATATGTTTATTTATATGGGGTTGATTGTGATTGGAATTTACATTGTTTAGGTTTTGATCAAGAAGACCTTTTTGAATATTTTTCCATATTTAAAGAGGAAGAAGCATCTTTTTTTTCACATTTCTAAAAAGAGATGTGTTATGTTTGAGGTGGTCAGAGATGCCATTAAAGACTTGGTGCCATAACCTGTGGGTTAAATCTGTACAAATCTTTTTTGTCACTGGTTTGTTCTAGCAAGTACTGAAGATAGGAGCACACAGCTGTAGAGTGACTGCTCTGGTGTGATTCCAGGCACAGCAATGGGACAAGCTGATGGAAATCTACTTTGTAAAACTGTTAAACCAGATTCCATTTAATTAACTAGTTTAATCTCTAAATTATGTGTTTCATGCTCCATGTCTCAAAGCTTCCTCTTTTTTTTTTTTTTGTTTTTTTCCTGAAACTCCTACCAGCCTGCAGTACTTTGACTCTATCAGCTTGAAAGCCTTGTTTTTTAGTGTGAAAAATCATCAGCAGCCATGTGTTAGTGTATGGAGAAGCCGGCACGTACAATTTAAGGATTATTATTTTCTTTTACAATTTTAACTGTTACCACACACAGCTTTTTATAATGTTTTGGAGTATTGCTTTAACTCCCCTAAGTACAGTAGACCTTCTCCCTTTTCTAATTCTGTGGCATCTTGTTATTTGTTTCTCTGCTTCAAGTTAATTGTTTTAGCCGCTGTCTGGGGAAAAAAAAGTCTGATTTAGCTGGCAGATTATCTGCTCGTTCTGTACTTTGAAACTGAAAGCTGTGAGCAAGTACGGTTTTGAGAAAAGAAGCAATAAAAATAATTCAAATATTCTTTTTTTCTTTTCCCCACCAAGCTCTTTTTGATGGCTGCTTAAAGATAGAGCATGCCATAGGTTAGTTGCCTTGCTATAATGAAATGGACTAGAGTGCTGTGAGAGAACACTGCATCTCTATTAGACTATTAAAATATTTCATTTCTAATGTGTCAGCCGAACTTGAACA
Organism: Baryphthengus martii; assembly: GCA_013396935.1. Taxonomy (NCBI): domain Eukaryota; kingdom Metazoa; phylum Chordata; class Aves; order Coraciiformes; family Momotidae; genus Baryphthengus; species Baryphthengus martii. The sequence continues at coordinate 77,048 of VWZK01014610.1, forward strand.
AGGAAATACACAAAATGTGAGGGTAGAACAAGATAACAGTAATACAAATTGCTTGTTCTCAGTAGCTTTTTTCTGCAAATCCTTCTCCTTCATTTTTGGGAATTACTTGTATGATTTTGTCTTTGACTTGCAAAGTACTGTATTAACACTTTTTTTTTTTTTTTTTTCCAACTGAATTTGCAAGATTGCAGCCACTGAGTATCCACCTCTGTAAGGAATCAAAGGTGTAATTCTAAAAAAGACCCACCAAACTGGATGGCATTGCAGGGCACTTTCCAATTCAACCTAAAGCAACAGTGGACAATGTGTTAGTCACGGTGCTGGTGGTGGTAGATTCAGAATTATTTTGTAGTTGACATGCTATGCTGCTCTGTGGTGGCACGAAGAGCATGGCTCTTAGCATGTAGTTACACACCATGTTGTCTTCCAAGGCAATTGCTACCTCTGGCCATGGATTACTGCTATCACTTCACTTGTGCACAGAGAAGAGTATATAAAGGTGTACTTCAAGCCAGGTCATGGAAATGAAATAAAGAAAACATAATGTTTCAGCAATACCAATCCAGCAGCACTTCAGCGATCTTGCATTCAGTGCCCTCTACAGCACTGCTATAGTTGTCTGCCTAGAGTGTAAGCAGTGTGAAGCTGCTGAGAATGGCAAAGGGAAGGGGAGGAAATTTTAAGCCAGTTTTGCTTTTGAAGCAATCTGTAAGTGGCTTTGGGACCACGAGGGCGATAAACTGTCACAGCTTGTTACTTACGTGTTACTGTTGGGTTACAAGCCATGGCACAAGAGCAATTACAGGGTTCCTGTTGCCTCACAGGGCGACCTCTCACTTTCTGCCCATTATAAAAGAAAACCCATAGTTTCCCCCAAATTCAAGGGGCTTTATGAAGACTGATACTTTGTAATTATTCTTGGACAGTTTTGTTACCCATCTCTTCTCTTTGCTGCAAACTTGTTCAGTGTTGTGACACCCTAAAAGCTGCTGGACTTCAGCCAAACCCTTCTCAGGGTACTTCTCAGTTGAAAGACTTTTGTCTTTTGGCATTCAGGGATCAGTAGCTGGGGGATTGCAGCAGGTCTGTATGTTCCCCCCAGGATGCTGACAGGGCCACATTTGGCAGCTGAGAGTAACCTCCAGCTGGCCTTTGGCTCAGTCCATGTGGTTTGAGCGGACCCAAGAGTTTTTACCCTGTCACAGAAGTCTCAAGAAAATATACTGTAGTAAATGGAGAGATGCTATTACAGTTGGGAGCCAGCTGTGCCAGCATGAATCAAAAATAAGCTTGAAGATTGGACTTTTTAATCAACCCCAAATCTATGCTAAAGTTGTTTCTCTTTTCTGCTTTTGTCCAGGGGCTGAAGAGATGCCAGCTGAACCCTCGGTGAAATTTCCAGCAACTTCAGGTGTCTTGATTTCTGCTTGGGGGTGTGTGTGGTGTAAACCTTTGCGCTGCGACTCTGTTGGCCAAGGATTGCCGAAAGGCCTTGGGCTATGGCCATGCTCTTCCTGTAGTCTTCAGCACGTTACAAGTCCCAGGTGGCTTTTTATTGGCATGGTGCTTCCAGAGCAACACCAGGTAAGTACAAGGAGGGACTAGATATTCTACCACCACATTTCTGAAGATTAAACTGAAAAAAAGTTGCAAATACTTGTACAAAAGAAGATTTAGAGATTATAAATTGACAATTTGAAACACAGAGAGGTATATAAGAAAGTGTGCAGTATGAAATGACAATATATATTGTACCAATCAAATCAGAATAGGATAATGAGAAATAAAACAAAATATTAAAACACCTTCCCCCCACCTCCCCTTTCTCCCCAGGCTCAATTTCACTCCCGATTTCTCTACCTCCTTCCCCAGGGCGAAAGGAAATGGGGGTTGTGGTCAGTTCATCACACATTGTCTCTGCTGCTCCTTTCTCCTTATGGAGGGAAGGACTCCTCATACTCTTCCTCTGCTCCAGCATGGGGTCCCTCCCACAGGAGACAATCCTCCATGAACTTTTCCAGTGTGAGTCCTTCTCACGTGGCTGCAGCACTTCCTGAACTGCTCCAGTGTGGGTCCCTTACATGGAGTGTAGTCCTTCAGGAGCAGACTGCTCCAGGGTGGGTCCCCTGTGGGGTCACCAGTCCTGCCAGCAAACCTGCTCCAGTGCAGGTTCCCCCCTCCATGGGTCCACAGTTTCAGCCAGGAGCCTGATCCATCACAGGCTTTCCATGAGGTCACAGTGTCCTTTGTACACCCACCTCCTCCAGTATGGGGTCTTCCATAGGCTACAGCTGAATATCTGCTCCACCATTAACCTCCATGGGCTGCAGGAGGACAATCTGCCTCATCATGGTCTTCACAACAGGCTGCAGGGGAATCTCTGCCGCAGTGCCTGGAGCACCTCCTCCCCCTCCCTCTTCACTGATCTTGGTGTCTGCAGCGTTGTTTCTCTCACGTATTCTTACTCCTCCTTCCAGCTGCAGTTTGTTGTGCAACAACATTTCCCTCTTCTTAAGTATGTTATTACAGAGGTGCTACCATTGTTGGTGATGCACTTGGCCTTGGCCAGCTGTGGGTCTATCTATTTGAACCTGGAGGTCCTTTCCAACCATAGTGATTCTATGATTCTATGATTCTATCTTGGAGCTGTCTGGTATTGGCTCTGTTGGTCATGGGGAAAGCTTCTAGCAGCTTCTCACACAAGCCAGCCCTGCAGCTACCCTGTTACCAAAACCTTGCCATGCAACCCCAACGCAGGAGGTCAGTGATGGTGAAGGGGAGCTGGCGCTGAGGAGGTTGAGTTACGTAGAAACTTGTTGGCTTTTGCGTGGTGCGGCCTGGCCCAAAGCTCCTCCACTGCAGGGAGCTGGGGACTAAAGACCCTTTTCCAGCAGCCACCAGGCTGTTAACGCTGTAATCCTCCTACTAGGCATTTGTGATCCTCACTACCAGACGGCTGAATACACTGCACGCCTTATGGCCACCCACAAGATGCCGGTTTCGGGGACGACTTGACTGCCCAGGTGACAAGGCTTGTTGAGGTAAAGGTAAGGCAGAGGGCAACGCGCTACACCCACACCGCCGTGCACACACCATGGGGCATCTGAAGAGAGCGCGAGAATCCGGGGGCGAGGTGGGCCAGCTCCCCGCTACGCTGCAGGTAGCCGCCGCCCCCGCAGCTCGGCGCTCGGCTCCGCGGCCTCAGCGCCGTCTGCCGG
>VWZK01014610.1:80364-93825 GCA_013396935.1 Baryphthengus martii
GTCGCTAAGCTTTCGTTGTCACAGAGTTTCCTGTTGCGGCTTCATGTAGGGACGGGCAGCGACAGCTCCTCATCTCGAGTGCGTGTAGAGACAGGCACATGGATTAGTGGTGCAGGGGCATGTCTTCCGTTCTTTGGAAACTAGCATCTTATAAAAAGGCTTTGAAAACTCCATTTTGCTTATTTTAGATCATTGCTTTTACCAGGGTTCATCTCCACACCAACTGCTTCTCGACTGACATCAGATGAACTGATTCAGATGCGTAATGAGCTCTTCACCAAAGAGAAAGAGAGACAGTTGTCTCTGTATCCACGAATTGAGAAAATCGAAGTAAAATACACTGGGAAGTCACACCCTGGCAGTGTGTTTGTGATGAACAAAGCTTTGTCTACTCCGTACAGTTGTGCCATGCGTAAGTTAATGGACTCAAACTAACGTCATGCCACTGGTAATGAAAATCGTGCTTCTAACTGAAGGATCATTTCAGTTTGAAATGTTAATGTTACTGAGATTTTAATGACCAGATAAAAGACATGCTTTCAGAATATTTGTGTTCAGTAAGTTTAAAATACACTTGTACTAAAGTGCATCGGCAGAAACAGCTCATTTTTGGAGGCTCTGTTAACAGCTCATCCTTCCAAGTCATTCACAAAAGTGAAACTTGTGGTTTGGTGTTACACATGCAGGGATCTAAACTGCTGATGCTGTGAAATATGATTAATAGCCACGCATTTTTTTTTTACTTTTTTTAGATTTAAGTGAATGGCATTGCAAGAAATCCGTTCTAGCTCTTGTGGATGGTGAAGTCTGGGATATGTACAGACCCTTGACCAAATCATGTGAAATTCAGTTCCTTACTTTCAAAGATGATGATCCAGAGGAAGTAAACAAGGTGAGTCTGTATCTTATCCCATAGTACATGACCCTCATTATGATCACGTGGTTCCGTATGCCCCTTTCAGTTCCACATCCATCTGCTTTCTTGAACTTTGTTGTCGTGAAAGTTCAGATATTTATCAATAGTTGGCTGGCTCATCCTGGTTGTTACTAGCTGGACCAGGGTGTCGGCTAGTTGATATCCGGGCATCCCTTTCGACTTACATTGTTGTATTATTCTTTGATTTCACATTTAAATATCTCCTGAGAAACATCTGGTTCGCATTTGAAGTACAGCTGTGATTATTTATTTTTTTTTTTAGTTTTTTTTTTCCTTAATTGATTCTGTATGGAGAATCATCTCCAAATAGAAGTTTAAATACTAAAGGAATACTAAAGGAATACTTGTCTTGACAGCTAGGTTTGTGCATCATTCAGTTAAATGTTACTGTTCTTTTGGGATAAATAGTTGATATTCATCTGATATGGGTTGTTAACTTCTAGGTAATAAGTCTGTGTTCTGAAATTCTCTTTGTAGGCCTATTGGCGTTCCTGTGCCATGATCATGGCATGTGTGTTAAAGCGGGCATTCAAAGATGAGTACTCAGTGAATCTGATTAAAGCTCCAGAAGTGCCAGGTGATATAAGTGTTTTATATCCGTTGTCTTGTCTTTTCCTGCTTCTTAAGTGCGTGTCTAATAGTGTTACCAACCTGAGGCTCCTTTTCCAGAGGTTGAAGGTACTTAGCATGTAATACACGTATGTAGCCTTTGATTTATAGTAGTTACACTGAAAACAATTTTCTTGTCAAAGTACAGAAAATTGGTCTGTGTGGCTACTGGGTTTCAGACCACTTAGGATTTCAGAGGTTGAATTGGTAACTTGAGGACATAACCTTTTTATTGTGAAGTTATACGAGTAAGGTATTTAGAAGATGTGATGTGTTTCTGTGAAATTTGCTTTACACAACCTTGTGAGCACTTGAGTTACTAAAAATTACAATGTATACATCAAGCTGAAAAATTATTGAAGTACTATCAGGGTTAGTAAATCAGGTCACAAACGTTAAGATTTATGAAAGTGAGAAAATACACAAGATAGGAGGTTGTTTAAATAACAACGCCCATGTGACTATGCAGTTGATACGTAAGAAGGTTGGTTGCTGGTCATGAGGAAATCCTCCCACAGTTGATTCCCTATTTAGCAATTTCAGCATTTGTCTTGATGGGTAAATATAGAGTGGATATTTTCGTTCTACCAGGATCTGGAATAATCCTGCCTAGACTAAGCCATGTTGTTATACTGTGTGTATAGAAATAGTGTGAGCTTACTCGGTTCATAAGCTTGATTTCTAAGATGGCAATAACTGGATAAATATACACTCCTAACGACTATCACAGGAATATCTGTTCCCTTTATCAGAAATCTGTACCGTGCTTGTGTCACGGATAAACAGCTTCACGGATAAACTTATTACTTCAGCTGTAATAGTGTCTGATTTCTCTACGCAAGAAATTCCCCTTTACAGTAATAGTGCAAATTTATTCATAGTGTATCATGCATACAAAGGAAAAGAATGTAAAATGTTTTCAGAGTGGTTTTTTTTTTGTTTTTTTTTTTCTTTCAATGTTAGATACAGTTTTGGGAAACTGTAACTTTTTTCTCTCTTTAATGGGGTTGAATTATACTGACATTGCATTAAAACTCACTTCAAATGACTTTCTCATTCAGTGAAATGAAAATAATATGGGTTTAATCTGCCATTTGACTGTAATCGCAGCTGAAAACATGATGGATTTCTTGAAATAATTCTGACTTTCTCATTCGTTTTGCTACATTTATAAGAATATATTACAACAATGAAGTATGTGCTTTGTTACAAACATGAGTATTTTTCTCTTTGGAATTGGAATTGCAGTGATCTCTGGAGCTTTCTGTTATGATGTAATTTTGGACAATAGACTGAATGACTGGAAACCAACAAAAGTAAGGACAATAACTTCCTGCCTGAAAAGTTATATAGCTTGTACCCTTGTACAGTGGTTCTTTTTTAAAGGGAGAAGGGGCAGTGAGGTTTTTTGTTTGGTTGGTTTTTTTTCTGTTTGTCAGGTATATCTACACAGTATTTTTTTTAGGTCAGGAGTACTCTTTGGAAAGTAGTCTCCGCGTTTACAGTGGATGTACTGGCTCTCACTGCAGAATGCTGCTTTCAGACCACACAGACTGGATTCCTTTCAGATGAAGTTAAACCTTGAGCTTTCCTCCAGACGCTTACAGGTTTTAGTCTGTGGAGGTAGAGTAAGTTCTAGTCTGAAGTACAATTCCAAAACCAGTTGATGTGGCTGTTGGGACCTCAGTGCTATCCTTGTTATTATTCAGATCTGCTCCTGCTCACGGTCTCTTGTCTGGTAGTGTAGGTGCAACCACAGTCTTTGTGTGAGTGGAGCCTCTGAAAATAAAAAATTGTGTAATATGCGTATTTTAACCTAGTGGTTTAGAGCATACTCAGTTTATTGTTGTAAAAGAATGGTGAGCACATTTAGCTGAAGCTCTCCTTAATAGCTTGCTTATATTTCTTGCTTTTCAGTAAATCTAATAATCTGAAGCCTCCAAGTCTCCTAACTGTTTCATAGCTGGTGTGATCACAAATGTTTTACTATCCTGGTGCCTATTCTTGTTCTCGTGCCCAAATATTGATAGAGATGTGTATAGCTAACAGAGCAGTTTTGGTGCAGTGCAGAATTTTTCTTCAATATGATTGGATCTTGTAGTTGAAGTAACTTAGTTTGAAATATTTTCTACGTGACATTATAAATGTAGTTTTTTTCCTGATAACAATTTCTCATTTATCAATAAGTCAGAGTATGCAGAGCTTTGGATCCTGGACCAAGATGATCAATTTCTATTTATTTATTGTTCAATACTCTGCTTTGCTTTGATTCCATCACAGTAGAGGTCATTTTTAAGTGGAGACATGACTCTGGGAAACAAGATATGCCAATCAACATTTAACAGTAGCAAGACTGCATGTGTATTTATCATGTTGGGAAAACCTGAGAAGTTTAACTCCAATTAAGATATTTTGTTTCTGATGGCAAAATGCCTGTTGGTTTGACTGGGCATTGAATCAGTCTCTTCAAGCAGTGATGATCTGTAGCAATCTGTTGCTTATAAATAGTAAGGGTTACAGTGTGTGGCAATATTCTTAGATTTGGGCTTTCTAGTAGATGGTCCTTGTTGTTCTGACTAATATTTAGTGTTTCCTGTGCTTTGTTTATTCATTACAGCTGTGAAACAGTGGTGACTGTTTTATATGTATCAACTGTTTTTTAGGACAACTTCCATTCTCTTACAAGGGATGCTGGCAAGCTAATTCATAAAGACCTGCCATTTGAAACACTGCATGTTGAAGCAAAAGTAGCACGTGAAATGTTCCAGCACAACAGGTAAATGTCTGAATTTGCCTTTCATTTAGAAAGACAATTAGAAATTAATTTAAATCTCTATTTGGTTTTGTAAATATAGAATAAGATCTGACGGGTGAAGAAAGAAGGTACTTCTCCCACTGCTCTGAATGCACATGCCTCCATTCGTTGTCATGCTACCTTATTTCTTTTTTAACATTCTCTCCAGTGGCCAATACTAGGCACCTTCACTGGATGTAGTTTTGTGACAAATAGAAAGACTGTAGACTTTAATAGTGAGCTTCAAGTTTTCACTATTTTAAAACTGAAGCTCTGGTGGATAGACTTGGCATACTAGTTACTCATAGCCTTTTCTGAAAGGCTCTATTCAGAGAAATGTAGGTTTTTCATATCTTGGTATCTTCAAATGAAGATTTGATGAAATGCAGTTTTTGAACTCTGCAGGGGGGAAAATGCTTAAAATGCTCTGACTAATGCTATAAAAGAAGGCTTGTTCAAAACGCTCCAGTTTTCTTCACTGAATAAACACTTAAACCTATGTTTTGGGATCCTGGATCCCTCTGCAAGACCTTTCATCTCTCAAGAGGGACAACGGCACCTCCCAGTTTGGTATCATCATCAGACTTCCTGCTGTTGCATTCAACTCCCTCCTGCATTCAGATTGTTGGTAAATACGTTGAACAGCACTAATTTTAGAATTGAATCTTGGGGAACACCACTGGTGACTGGTCACTAGCCAGATGTAGCCCCATTCACTGCAGCCCTTTGAGCTCTGCCCTTCAGCCAGTTCTTCACCCAGTGCACAGTCAATGCACCCATTCCACAGTTGGACGACTCATCCAGAAGGATACTGTGAGAGACGGTATCAAAAGCCCTACTAAAATCCAGAAAAACTGCCTTCCCTTCATACCCTAGGCACATGACACTATTATAGAAGATCATCAGGTTAGTTAAATTGGACTTTTCCTTTGTGAACCCACGTTGACTGAGCCTGACAATTGAATTGTTCTTTAAATGCTTTTCAACAGTACTCAGTATAATCTCCATACTTTTTCCAGGAACTGAGGTTAGGTTCACAGGTCTGTATGACGTGCTTTATGAAACACATCAGTACGTGTTATGATACCAAATTACGAATTTCAGTCTGTTTAAAAGGTTGCATAAATGAGAGCATGATTTTGAAGAATGTTTCTTAAATCAATCAAGTATTCTTATAAGAACTAGGTGTTAAAGGTGAGGATTTTTAAAAATATTTTTTGTTTTGCTCAGATACAAAATGGAGATGATAGAACAAAATGCTTCTCAGGATATGGAAGGAATCGTAACATTACATAGGTGAGCAAAACTGACCTCTCATTCTGTAATGATTCACTGAAAGATGTTTATATTGCAAGTACTCTCTACAAATAAGAAGAGTAAGTTACTTGAAAGTGATAATTTTCAATTTAGAAATGACTTGTATTCATTACTGTCTGTAGTCTGTCTTAAGTTGTTTGTTTAATGGGTTTTTTTTAATACAACCATTGTTTTGTGATGCTTGACAGTTGGTGGATTTCACCTCATTTGTATTCCTTGTTATGTTAAAGGTGGTAAGTGCCAGAGAAGTCTTACTGCTTTCAATGCTTTTACACAAAATATAAATAAATTGATAGAACGTGACAGGTTAAATAAGATACAAACCAAATGCTTGTTTGAAAACAAAATTTAATACTGTACAGTGGATTTTTCTTCTAAAGTTGTCAGGAACTTCCTAACTGGCAAGCTGCTGCCTTCTTAGTGGTGGAAAGGAGCTAGCTCCTGAGATACGGTGTGATAAAGCTTTTAGACCGGAGAGAGGAAGCTTGTATTGTTTCTCATATTCTTGTGTATCTCAGGCATATGAAAGATTCTGTGAGTAGCTTAAGCTAGTGTAGGATATTTGGTTTTCTAGATGCCTAAATTGTTCTGCATTTGATTTTGGAGTCCACATCTCTCTAAATGAACAGATGTCTTTGCAGGGATGGCTCTTAAGTTTTGGAATTATGTTTTATGCATTGTTCCTCCTTTCTCACTCCCACTCTCTAGTTTGCTCAATAAAGAGGGGAAATGGTCTTACTTATTGATTTCTGGGAGAAGTTTGTTCAGAATGTTCTTTTCCTGTACTTCTTTTTGTCTGTCAGTCTTCTTAATTGATTTGCAGTTTTCCAAGACCTGAAAGGGAAATATCTGTGCACGTTGTAAACCGTGTACTGATCTTGGAGACAGATCTTTTTCTGGTGAATGACAGTTACCCACTTTTAAAGCCGGAATAGCCTCAAAGATTTGTTAAACCTAGGATCCTCTTTCTAGACCTCAGGTTTAATTTTTGTAAGTTCATTCTAGGAAATTTGCTTTTGTACTTTTGCTTCAGGAAATGGTGAACTGGGGATTTGTTTAGATTTGATTTGGGATTTGTGTGGATTTTCTTTCATCTGTTTTATAGATGGGAATTTACTAATAAAAAAAAAAGAAAACAAATAGGCTTATACTTCTCTCTGAATATATTTTACGTACGGGTTTTGTTTGTTTTTTTTTTTTTTCTTTTCTTCCCATCAGGTTTGGTGACTTTGTAGATGTTAGTGAAGGCCCTCATATTCCAAGGACAAGTTTCTGTTTCCAATATGAGATAACGGCAGCCCATAATCTTCAGACTAACCAATCTGAGTTGGTAAGGAGGTTCCAGGGTGTGTCCCTGCCAGGCCATCTGAAGGTAACTAATCCGTTTTGTACAGGTTTTCCTTCTTTAAGTTAGGACATTCGACTTACTTTCTGATCTTTATTCTATGCTGTGCTGGTAGCCTAACATAATCCAGAGGTGAGAAGAGCTGCAGAAAGAGAAGGCCCATATGATGACTATGTTGAATATTTGGAGTTTGTTTTCCTGGAACTGTTCTGGATGCGGAATCAGAGCTAGAAAAGTTTTCTCCAGAGGGCCCTTGATGTTATTTATCAGTACTGAAAGTGTGGGTTTTTTTCAGATATGCAGTTTCTGCATGGATATTTCATTTACCTTGCCTTAGTTATGCATGCTAATCTTCTGTAATTGCGGCTGCTGACAGTATTTATTCAGATTCTGGAAAGAGCAGAACTTTGAATTTATACTCCTGATAAAGCATACCAATTGAAAGTCTTTCATGATGCCAAAGTAAAAAGGAACAGCAATAAAAAGAAGTCCTAGTACTAATCAGTTTTTAACAAAGGCTTTGCAGAACTAACTATAAGTGGTGGCAGAACTCTTTGTTCCCACTTCTGTTGACTTACGTGATTTTGACCTGTGGTCTAGCACATGTGCTGTTGTCTCAGTTGGGGAAGTTTACAAGGGACGAGTGGGCACCGAGTTCCTCACCCCACATCTGTGTAACCTTCCTTGTCATAAGATTTTAATTCCCAATATTGCTTATTACCCCCTCAATTCCACACAACAAATGGATATGATCAACAGCCATTTATTCAAGTCCCCCAAAGGAACATGGGCAAATGGGACATTGAAATCTTAAGCTGTAACATCTAAATCAAGCATTGTTATGGTTTTGTGCCATCGTTTCTGTACACTTGTTAGAAGGTATTCTGTGAGAAGATTTTTTACTTTCTTTTTTTTGCCACCAGTAACATCATTTAATAACATTTCATACAGGCTCACCACACCGTGTGGCACAAACTTCTGGAAAGATCAAAGAGGCTGGTAAGTCTTATCAATGGTGAAGTACAGCTTACCAAATAAAAAGATATGCTGTGATAGAATAGAATTTGAGTGGTTGGAGATAGGTAATAGCTTCAAGAGTATGTCTTTAGGAATGGAAATGTTCACAAGTGAAGAAAAATCAGATGCACATGGAATCTTTAAGCTGGCGTGAATTATGTCTTTAAACGATGTTAATATTTTTCAAATTCATCTCTAGAATTAATACTGGTGTTGTGTGTGTAAAATGTGAAATTAATTTTTCCTGTTTTAATTTTGAATGTAAAATAAAGAAACTGAAAATTACAATAATGTATTTAGCCTTACCTGGATTTTAGAGAGTAACAAGTTTTCTGCCACAGGTTTGAGAGAACATATACAAACACGTTTCTTACAAGTAAATGCAAGGATAAGATCTAATACCACTGTGTGAACTGAGGTGGAAGTTACTGGAGATAAAAGGGAGTGCTATTTCAGTAAGCTCCATAAATGCACTACTTTGAGTATTTTTTGCCTGTTTAAAACATACATGAAAAATCAGAGTTTCTTGCAAAACTACTTTTGTTAAACAACCAGCATTTTAAAGCTGATATATGTACTTACCTAAGAGAAGCTCTACAATGACTGAATAAATGCAAAAGGCAAGTTTTTAAGATAATGGGAACTATAAAATATCATAAGCCGCATGTAACCAGAGACTCACTTTCAAGGTGTGCTTAAGTGTGGGAAATCTTCATAAGGATTAAACAGCAGATGTTTTGGAGCCTTCAGATCAAATGTTTTACTTATCTGCGTGGCAAGAGAGAGAGGGAAAAAATGCTGTATGTCTACTGAAACTTGTTAGTCAAGGATTTGTTCAGAGCCTAACCCAGGATATTTTTCTATGAAATGAGTTTGAAGATGCTTTGTCATTCAGGTTGTTGAATTTGGAGGCATTGTCTTCATAAGTTGTCCTTTCTTGTAACGGTGACAGTATGAGGGAAGGATCAAGGAGAATTTATTCATTTTTAACAATTCTGTTATATTTTTGTGTTTCTGCAGGTCACTGAAGAAAAATATTTGGAATCAGCAGCAGAATGTCATGAGGCAAAAGAGGGAAGTGAAGAAGGAAAAACTGAATCAATTTAAATTAACTTTAACCTCTAAATGTACATAATAAAATGTGTATTTTTACATGACTTCTCTGTTCTGCATATAATAACGTCCTGGCTAATTCATTTGAGTTCTGTGAACCTAAATCACAGATAGATATAAAGCTGGTATCAGACATTTCAGTCCACTTGAATGTCACCTAAAAGGGAGGAAAAAACGGTAACTTCTTATTTGCGATAACTCATCTTGCAAGTCACCCTTGTCCTTATCTTGACAAAAGTTCTATGTTGTCCTCTGTGATTAGTGCAGTTTGGCCTACAGACTGTAGGTGAACTGACAGCTGGAAAGGCTATCCTCTTTATCGTGATATAATTTCAAGGTTCATTGTTTTGTCTTCCCATAAGAAGTGATTTCCTTCTAATTCCTGGCCTGATGTGTCTCTTTCTTGCTGGAGCTTTCTGATGAAATTCCACTGAGTTGTCTATTGCAATAGAAAGTTGAGACAAATAGTTTCTTTAAAAAAAACCCCAACCAAACAAAAAAGAACAAAAAAGAAAAAAAGCCCTAGCAGAAGCCCTTAAGGGGCTAATGAAGATTATTACTTTCCTCATTTTAATTTCCTGTCAGAATTGAAATTAGATACTCTATTGTGTTTCTGGTTCAAAAGACTCCATTCAGTAGACAACTGTGTAGTTGTCATTGCATTACTAATAGAAAAATAGCAGAATGTAAAAGCTGAAAAGTTCTTTAATATTTTCTGGTGTACAAGTGCAGTTAAAGATTCTTTAATTTTCCAGATTAGTACCAGGAATACAGTCTATTACTTGCATCCCTAGTGTAGTAAGATTTATTGTGCATTTTCATTCTTTGATATTTAAATACGGTGATTCCAATTAAATTTCACAAGCGATTTTTGTTAGATGGTGTTTGCTGACATTTTGTGTTTTCATCCCTAGCTCATTAGACCTGTTCTGATTATACCAGAAGAGATTTTTGTTGCTGTTTGAAGTGCAAATATTTCTTCTGAATCTTATTCCACTTACTCTTTTTCTATGAACTGCATCACCTACTTTGTAATCAATCAACACTAGTTTTGTAAGAGCAGTGTAGCAGTTTGCCAAAATCCACTGAGGTGAGGAAACCTTACCTAGCTTAATTGAACAAAATAATAAGTGAGTACTGAATGTGTCGAACAGAAGAAGTGTGAGTGGTAAAAGTAGTTTTGGTTGAAATTGCAGAAATCTCCTTAAGGTATGTGTTAAAGTAACTTTTGCTTCGGTTCTGTGCTTAGTGCAATCCTTATCTATTCAGATTTGCTGGCATACAGTGAAGTTTGAAGTCTATCAATATGCTCATAGCCTATGATGACCTCTGGTTTAAGTTTCCTGCTGAATACAACACATCTTAAAGTATAGGCTGTGCCTTCTCGGAGTACTTGAAAAACAGATCATTTTTTTTTTTCCCTTGATTAATGTTGTAGATGATTTCTTATAATGGTATTGGGTGCTTGCTTTTTAAAATAAGATTCTGAATTCAAGGTTTACCTTAAGAGTACACACACATTCTGTATATTTTCCTGAGACAGTAAAAGATCTTTGCACTGATTTCAAATATTTGTTTTTTTTTTTAAATCTAAATTTCCAGAGTATACTTTGGCTTTGACCCTGTTCCTCTTAGAAAACATTGATTCCCAGCTTGAGTTGGGACGATTTGCTGGGTTTTTTGGTTTGTTGATTTTGTTTGGTTAGGGTTTTTTGATATTTTTTTTTATCTGATCCAGATGGTCTGTTTTGAATCTTGTCAGTTGTATTATCTACCCACACTGTCTGCTGATGTCTCCTCTGTATTTTGGAAATCTAGAATTCCTCCTGGATTCCATGACTTGCAGAGGAAGGTGAGAATGCCAATTCCCCTCAGGAAATTTCATGTTTTAGAGCTTTTGGTGGGGGAGGAACCCATCTTTTATCGTGTGCTATATAAAAATCAGTTTGAAAGGCATATAGCTGGGCTGAAAAGTCTGGAGAGGGAATTTCCCTTTCCTCACCTTTACTGGGTCTTATGCGGGTGCAGGACGGGCAGGGGGATTTCTAGCAGAGGCTGGGGACTGTGCAGAGCTGGTGCCGCTAGGTGGGAGCAGTGGACTGGAGAGGAGAGGCGCTGCAGCATCGCGGGGAGAGGAGCAGGAGACTCGCCCCGCGGGGACTCGGGTGAAGCCCCGTGGAAGGGATTTTTAGCAAGTACAGAAGCGTCTTACCGAAAACGGTGTTGAGGGCTGCCAGATGAAGTTTACACGAGATTAAATTTACCACTCGCTTCCCCCCCACCCCCCGCCTGCCTCCCTGGAAGTCAACTCAGATTTCTGCAGAACTTGATCCTAACTCTCATCTTGGTTTATATAGACTCCAGGAGGGCATCTTTGAAAAGTACCAGGATTTTCACAGAGGACAATAGCAGTTAAAAGAGGGCTGGTTACTACAAGGTAATGTCCGCTTCTTACCACCGTATATGGTGGTGACAGCACTTTTCGAAGTAGGAGATGTAGATTCTGCCAGAGAGGGATTCAGAGCTGCACTTGTAGGGGGAAACATCTGTGGGTATTCTGGGAGGGGTGGGTCATAAGGTACTTTGGGTATTCCCTATCCAACCTGTGTGAAGTGATGCCACTACTAGAAAAAAGTCCTGAATGTATCTTGGCTGAGCATAAGAACAAATGTGCTCCGTGCTCATGGCAACCACACAGCAACAGAGAGATCCGCTCTCTGAGCTCTGGGACATTTCTGTGTTTTACCATTAATTGTTGGCATATAAAATGCTGAAATTGTCTATCAAGAGGAATACTACAGCATCTTGACTAGAGTAATGCTTCCTTTCTCTTTTTGGTGTAAGGATTTCTGAACTGCAGCTGAACTGCAGGGTGGTGCTAACCTGGATGGCTATTTGGGGCTGTGCTCCAACATACACCTGGAACTATAGCTGCATACCAATCTTAAAGCTGTGAGGTAATATAAAATACCAAAATGAACTGGGGTATATGGAAAAACTCTGGCTGGGTGTGGATTCAATACGTTTGTGCACTGTCCTGTCTACCATGGAGCCTGGCCCAGTCTTCGCAATTGGAAGTACCCAATGCTATAGACTCCAGAAACTACAGGGATTACAGAGAATTGATGGACAAAAGAAACAGCAGAATTAAGCCAAGTCCCCTCCTTGCCTATTTGTCCTCTATTAAGTTGCTTTTCAGGTGTAAAGACACAGTTTTTCTTGTGTTCATGCAGTAAAAGAAATGCAGAGCCAACTAAAGATGAAGAATCTAGGAAAACACCATACTGCTAAATGCAGATGATGGACAAAGGGGATGGCGAGGTGACTTAGGCCAGTATATGTGAGCAGAAGATAATACTGGCCAGTTTCTAATAAGGAAGATACTTTTATTGTGTTGAAGGTGGTGAGACACTGGAACAGGTTGCTTAGGGTGGTTGTGGATGTGCCCCCTCCCTGGAAGTGTTAAAGGGCAGGTTGGATGGGGCCTTGAGCAACCCAATTTAGTGGAAGTTGTCCCTGCCTATGGCTGGTGTGTTGGAACTAGATGATCTTGAAGGTCCCTTCCAACCAAAACCAGCAGAACTCTGGGTTTTTTGACCATGGGTCAAGTTGCATGAGGCCAGGCCTGCTGGAGGCAGATGAGGTGCATCTCTCTCCAAGGGGGAGAAGGACTTTATCACAAAAATTGGCTGGGCTCATTGGCCGAGCTTTAAACTAGATTCGAAATGGGAAAGGGGAATAATTATGATCGCTGGAAACAAGCCTAGGACATTTGTGGGACAGGGTGCCAGCCCCACCACTATTTCAGGGACGTAGGAGACAATGGGCCATGTGATGGGGAAGATGTAAGAGCTATCAATGAGCTTGGAATCACAGTAGGACCTAGGAATGATCAAGTAGATGAGAAGGAGGAGGGGGACAATGAAACTACTAGGCCTTTGTGTGACAGGAGAAGGGATGACACATCAAGGTTGGAGGGCCAGGAGGCTAGAAAGTAACTGCAGCTTGATACCCTGCATCATACTGGGGACACAGCAGCACAGCCAAAATCCCACAGAGATAAGCCAGCGGCTCCTGTGATAATATCGGACAACAGGGAAACATCAGGGAATCACCTCAAGGGAAATAATAGGTACTTCTCTGGAAATGAGACACGACCAATTGCCCAGCTGAAGTGCCTCTACAGGAATGCATGCAGCATGGGAACAAACAGGAAAAGTTGGAAGCTACTGTGCTGCTGGAAGGCTATGACGTAGTGGCCATTACTGAAACCTGGTGGGATGAATCCTACGACTGGAGTGTGGCTATTGATGGCTACAAGCTGTTCAG
>VWZK01014611.1:6803-16857 GCA_013396935.1 Baryphthengus martii
CTCGCGGCGGGGAGGTGGCGGCTGTGCGGGAGGGAGAGCGGCCGGACCCAGGAGGCCACTCCGGGCACGCAGAGGCATGAGGGTTAAGGATCTTTAGGGTGCAGTCCCCAGCTGGAGTTGGCTTCTGACCTGGTTTGGGTTTCTGTGAGGTGTTGGGTTGTACCAGGAAAAAAAACAAAACAAAACTAAAAACTCTGAGAGGGACGTCAGCAGGTCGTTTCAGCCATCTGCCCGAACCACGCTGCTCACTTCGTACATAATTTGCTTTACCCGAACAGTGCTTGGCACGTTTTCTTTAAGGCGGGAAGCTGTAGCAGTAGTACATGGCTGGAATATAATGCCATACAAACTCAAAAATTTTGAAAAATAGAACCTACCCAACTAGCGTTTTGTTGATCCTGTGAGGGCTGATTGGAAGTACGTAACACTGAGCAAAATTCATTTGTTATTTTATCTGTGTTTAGCAGAAAGATTAAAGGTAGATTTGGAAATCTTGGTCAATATTAATTGTACATTCCTTGTTAAATCTCACAGTTATTGTTGGAAATGAGCATGCTCCTAGAAAACTGAAAAAAAACCAGAAAAGGAAGGGTAGGCAAGTAAATATAAATATTATCAGCATATTGTTGTTTCCATTTAAGGATTAGAGGAACAACTATTCTTACATTAGGGAAGTGCAAAATGCTTTCTGAAAAGGGAGCAGGGAGGTGGCTGGGGACTAGAGCTATTGTGAGAGTTTTCAAGTAGGAACACAGGCATCTGGGAGCTGAATGGCATCAGTTACTCCTGACTGGGAGTGGGGAGTTTCTTCCTGAGAGTTAACCACACGCCTCTGCTGCTTGACTGTAGCTTTTTGACTGCCTTTCTGTTTTCTGACTCAACCACTCTAGCCACTTCTTTGTTACCTACCCTCTGTTATCTAATCTCAGTGACAGCCACATATCCTCAGCCATTCCACTCTGTGAGGATACACATGAGGGAGAAGCTTCCTATCAAGCAGCTCTCATGCTAATGTCTTTGGCTGCATACTAACAAAGACTGGGTTTAGTTATCTGCAGAGACAGATGCCTTAATGCAATCTGAGACCCATCAACTCAAGTTGCGACTCCAGAAATACTTTGATCCAATAGAGGAGGCCTCCATCACATCCAGTGTCTAGTTCTTAGTTCTCTTCTTACCTTTTTTATGCTGGGAAGATAGTTAATGTTTTTGTGTAGTGAATAAAGCCAGGTAACTAACATAGTTAACAAAACAAAAACAAAAACAACTAAAACAACAAATGCCCCACAGGTTTGGTTTTCTTGTGGCTTCACAAATTCTTTTGCTAGCAAAAGAAAGGCATCAGCAAGGGCATTCCTTTCCCAAAGTAGTCAGTCAGCTTAAGGAGTCCTTTAGAAAGTACCTCTGAAAAGCACTTGCATAGATAGAACCGCTCTAGCTACTGTGGAAGCAGTACTTGCCTAAGTACTGCTGGAGGCATGGGACGACAGGGAGAGCTGCCTCGTTCAGTTCAGCCTTCTATAAAAAAATGTAACGATTTACATTTAGGGTAAGTGAACATAGAAACTAAATCCACTGTTAGAATTTTAATCCTGGGAACACATACTTTGAGACCTTTTCCTCAAGGGTAAAAATAATCCCTCAGTGAGAATAATGGATTGGTCCCATGTTGCAGAGCATAAGTAAATATAGCACATGTATGTATTTGGGTTGTTTTTTATCTTTCATAGTTTCTTTCTCTTTTACTACGTGCTTTATGGAGAAAAGCACAGGAAGTCAGATGTGAGAATAGACTGGGTGCAGACGTTAGAATATTTGATCCTATTGAAGAGTTCTAGGGTACAGAAGTGATTCTCTTTTAGGGCTCCACAGGTAAGCAGTTAGTTAGATGAATGCTTTTATTTTCTCAGCTAATGGTGTTTTCATTTGAGCTCAAAAAACTGCAGCATTCCCAGAGGTCTCTGTTCAAGTTTTCTAGCTCTTGCTTGAAAAGGCTGGGAGGAATGACCTTGTAATATATTTCTGGCATCAGATGAGTGAGGAATGAGGTAGGATATCTCCCTACCCAAGGTTTATGACGTTGGCTCAGGAGTGACTCAGCCTTTCATCTTTCCGAAGTAAATAGAGTTCTCTGCAGTTTATCATGGGTGGTGGTTTCAGTCATGACCTTAGAAGTTTTTGTTCTCTTTGCTCTGTATTTCTCTTTGCTTTTATCGGAAAAGCTCATTGTGCTTTTTCACTGAATCTTTTCTACAGTTTTCCATCTTTTTTTTGACTTCGTTACCTATGAGACAGCCTAGGTATACGAACAAATCAGTGCTATTTGGCAGTGAAATGTGCAGATACATTCCAGATGCATGCTGTTGATGTGTATCTTTTCACGAAATAGCAAAATCACAAAGGCACAAGAAATTCACACAGACACTGTATTTCTACTTCTTCCTCTGGGCCGTCAAACTAGCTTTTATAAATTCCTTAATCTCTCTATGCTAATCTCCATATTGTATAAACGATATTTTCTGTTACATTGTGAGATATCATGATAAAAACATATCAAAGTGCAAAGTATTTTTATAATTTTACATTACTGTTGCCTAACTAGAAAACTTAGGACTCAACTAGAAAAACATTTCTCAGCCAGAATAACGTTTTCAGACTTCATTTAACTGCTGTGTGGGTTTACACATGAAACGTTGCGACCCCCTGTGAAGACTTTGTTTCAATCTGAGATAATCCAAACACACAGAAGTAGCAGGTTTTCCTTGAATTGTCTGAAAGCAAATGTTGTTTTACAAATAAAATGAGTAACAGCAGAATAAATATATGATTAGCACTGGGTGAAATATAGTGATATGAATTAATTCAGAAATAGTTGTCTTATAAGGTAGTCAGTCTTGTTTATGTGTTGCCTAAGCACAGCAAGCTTAGAGTAACTAGATTTAACTGAGAGCATGGACTGATGTCATATACGCTGTAACATTCTGTGAATAAAATTAAAAGATACTTATTGCAGTACAGTGATATTTATGTGTTCTTTTTAATGTAAGTATGATGAGAGCTCAAACTTTATATAAATCTAATATTTTTTGGCACTTCCAAAGCATGAAAGGTATAAAACATTAATTAATTCTTGTTATTCTCAGTGTATGCAAAATGATGGAGTGGTTAATCTTTAATAAAGAACTTTATAGATTCATAACTGGATATTGTTGTATACCAGGAGAAGCTGTTTCTTTGTTATTATGAGTGTATATGGACAGTTTAATACCTGTATAGTAGTCTTAATCAATTTCAGAGTAGCTCTGTACTGTAGCTTGAAGTCTAAACTTACTGATTTATACACTTAAATATGCAAATTTCCAAAATAATAAGTTTTGTTATTTGTAAAACTCTAGAAATAGAAAGGCTCCTTACACTGTTAAAAAAGACATAAAGAAGATTTAGTGTAATTGTAATCTGGACCACTAAGTGTATTAATGAGAATCTGCTATTGCATATTACGTACTTTCATATATTTCCATTATGAGTTTACACATACAAAACTCATTTTGTACATGTTCTTTTAAACACATACAAAATATCGCAGAGCAGCCTATATTTAAAGCAATGTTAAGGACAACCTATTCAAATAAAAAGTTAGTTGAAGTAGCTGTGTTTTAGGTACAGCAAGGTTTCTTCTCAATTCTGAGCTAAGAATTTTTAAAATATTGTTATATATATTTTTTCAGTTTATTAAAAGTATTCCTGTTAGCACACATTAGTTTATGTTTAGGATCTTCTTGTTCCTTCTTTCTACCTAATGCTGTGTTTCTCGCTGCCTTTTTATTTTTTTGGTTGTTTGTTTAAACAGAAAGTGCATATAACATTTATAAGAAAAGAAAGTAGTGGTATTTGCAGCTAGAATGAACATTAAACAGAATAGGGTAGAAATGCTTTTTGAAGTATCTTGTGGTATGTTATTAGTTGTTCTTGATATTTCCTTATTAGATAGCAGAGCAAGAGAGATCTTAGTTGTTTCACCTGTGTTCATCTCCCATGAAATTGCCAATCAGGGAAATGTGGAAACATTGCAAGCTTTGCATGTAGTCTGGGATAGAATTACCCCTCCCTGGAGTTAATGACTAAACAGGACAAATCACATTTCAGCTATATTCTGGTCATTTTTTGAAAATTTGCAACTAAGCCCGAATCTCCCCATTCTTGATGACTTAATATGTAGAGCAAGGAGCACATTACAAAAGGGAAGCTACTGTAACATGAAAAGGTTTTCCATACAGATCTACCACTACTGAAAGTATCCTAGTAAAGACATAGTGCATGTGAATTCATATATTATATATGTGAGAAAGGCATTATTTCTTGGAAAAGGACAAAATATTTCAAATATTCCTTAGTAATTTATGTCACTATGGGACATAAGTATGGGATGGATTTTTAGCTTACTTATAGCAGTGCTTACAAGAATATTCAAATTGAATTACTTACTGTAATAATCCATCTTATGAAACTCTAGGTACCTTCCCATTGTTATTCTCAAAACTTACAAGAAAGATGTTTTTCATTATATACACTTGACCAAATAAAGAATTTGTGTATATCTAGATAAAAAAAGATCCACAGCATGTCACTGACTTGGCCTGATGATGTATGCTTCAAGTTCATGTCTGGTGAAAAAGAACATCTGCAAGTATCTAATGTATCAGTACATAGATCTTTTAGTGGCACCTGTGAAGGACGTTGGTTTTATCCAGAGAATGCATGTTACACAAGTAAATGGTATAATCTGTGGCAAAGCTTCAGCAAATAAACATAATGACCAGATCTTCACCAATGTAAGTCCAGGTAGTTCCCTCAAGTGCTATCAATCTTTGCCCATTCAGGATTTTTCCTATCATGTAATGTACAAATGCAGTAACGGTCAGCATGCCCTGTCCTTTGGGAACTGCCATGCTAAACATTGATATAGCTCCAAGGATGCCAAGTGTCCATTAGCTTTTGATTGTATGAGGTAAAGTTGCTGTTGTTTCTTGGTTATTGCTGCTGTAAGTCCTACTTGTAATGTTATTTTTATATAATGATGTCTATGGCTTTGATGCATCCTATCCAGTTCCGTCTTCAGAGATTATGTAGCAAAGAGGATAGGAAAATCTTTTCCTTTCTGCCCATTAGGTGGAGCTAAAGCCCCCGTAAATGGAGAAGCTGATTTCATTTCTTGCCATCAAGTTGCCCCGCTTCTATTTTATTTTGATGTGCTTTCAATTATCTCTGATAGAATGTGGCCTCATTTTTATAAGCTGCTCTTAGGAAACTTCAGACACTAAAAGGTTGCTGTTTCTTTAGATGAAAAAAGCTAAAATGTTTAAAGCTAAAAAGCTGAAAATGTTTTCAGAAGCTCAGCAATAAAATTGTAAGAGTGAAGGCTTCTCAAATTCTGGATGTTGTCAAGCTGTATTTTCTACAGAACGTGAAATGTGTATCACAGTGTTTTAATACTTAGTGCTAATCAGTAGTGGATCCTTACAACCATGTTTTCTAAAAAGAGCATAAAACAAGAGCAGAGAGGATTCAGCATGTTTGTACAGCAGTGAAATCCCCCAGATCAATGTGTTTACCCATAATATTTAAGTTAAATCAATGTTTAAGCACTTTACTGGATTGGATCTTATGTATACCTCATAAGTCTGGGTTGCTGCACTAAAAAATCTGTTTAAATAATCCTGCTTATCACATGGACCTTTATACCTGTCTACCTACCCTTCTGATGCAGATTTTTTAATTGTGAAAACAGGCTAAAATTGGTGATATAGAAGGCTTTGACCATTCAAAGGAATTTAAATATGTTGTGTCCCACTGATGTTTCATTGGCTTTGCGTAGCCAGAGTGTTACTGCACAAAGATACAGTTACAATAGTAGGCCATTATTTGAAATGAGAATGTCCTAGTTATAGAAGCAAATCTTCCAATTGGTTTTATGGAGGAGAAAACTGTACTTAAGGGAAAAACAGTAACTCATTATTCTGTGGTATTTGAAGGACAGAAATTATAAACCTTCATTTGCTATAATAGTGCCTAGTACTGCTTTGACCGAGATGATAATTACCACTTCCACTGGTTGTCACTGTTTTGGAGTTTGGTTCAGAGAACACTTTCTCCTGAAGTTAAACTCTTCTGGTTAGTTGTCTCAGCCAATTGAAGGCTCCTACCCTCTATACAAGAGTCTCTTCCTGTCACTAGGCATAGTGAAATCTAGTCTGTTCAAGGAGTCTCGAAAAGTCAGGAGGAATTTCATGTGATTTAGGTGACATCTCCTTCTCTAAGAAGGAAATGTGACAGTAGCCACGTGACTAGAATTGGTCATCCTTTCGTATTTTGCAGGAGTAATGAAGATTCTTAGACGAGAACAAGTAAATAGGTATCTAGGGAAGGACAAAAGGTTTTTAAAATTAGTATGGTCAGTTAATCTTACTGTTCAGCACATCAGTATCAATATTCAGGTAAAGGGAATTAACAATTCCCTTCAGCGATTATTTTTTGGGCTGAGCTGGGCAGTAGTTTTTGTCATGCTAATATGGTTAGATTTTTATATATTTCTTATGCAACATGGTGTGCTTACTTCTGAATAATTTCTTCTTGAACCAATATTTCATTCTTGTACAGATAGTTTTTATGCTGATGTAAGTGGAATTGCACAACAGAACTGTTAACTTTCATAAGAAACTTTGATCAGACTCGTGATATTGACAGGTTTTATGCAGTGCAACTTCTGTAGACTATAACCAAAGGATAATGTACTAGAATTACTGGTAATGCCAGTGGTGTCACAGCATAACACCAGGATAGGTCTAGGAAAGCACTTTTCCAATCAAAAATTCCTTTAGAATTACAAGTAAGATAGGAATATATACATGTTCTCAGAAAAATATAAAGGATGCCACTGCAACCATGTGGATTCTGTGTTTACTCAGTCTGCAGAGGAATTTTTAAGCACTACTGTCTGGAACAGCATTCTTTCTAAAATTTTGAAGGCAAAATTGACCCTGGTTTTAGTTTGTCTAGTTGTGTTGGATGTGCTACCCAAGAATTTCTCAATATGGTAGCTTAAATGAAGATAAACATGACAGACACCTGAATAAGAGCTGGCAGTGTGCCCAGGTGGCCAAAAAGGCCAACAGCATCCTGCCTTGTATCAGAAATGGTGTGGCTGACAGGATCAGGGAAGAGATTGTACCCCTCTACTTGGCACTGGTGAGGCCACACCTCGAATACTGGCTTCAGTTTTGGACCCCTAACTACAAGGAAAACATCGAGATGCTGGATTACGTCCAAAGAAGGGCAACAAAGCTGGTAAGGGGTCTAGAGCACAAACCTTATGAAGAGCAGCTGAGGCAACTGGGGTTGTTTAGTCTGGAGAAGGGGAGCCTGAAGGGAGATCTTATCACTCTCTACAACTACCTGAAAGGAGAAGGGTGTTGGTCTTTTCTCCCAAGTAGCAAAGGGAGATAGGAGGGAAGGAAATGGCCTCAAGTTGTGCCAAGGGAGGTTTAAATTGGATATTAGGAAAACTTCACTGAAAGACTTGTGAAGTATTGGAACAAGCTTCCCAGGGAAGTGGTTTGGATCACCATCCCTGCAAGTATTTAAAAGATAGGTAGAAGTAGTGTTTGGGGACATAACTTAGTGATAGACTTGGCAGTGTTAGGTTTATGGTTGGACTTGATTTTAAGGGTCCTTTTTCAACCTAAATGATTCTATGATTCTGTGAATTTTGTTTAGCAAGGCAGGTTCAGGATGAATCAGGTACAAATCCAGGCAGAACATATTTATACCATGCCTTGATTAGATAAGAATCAAAAGCAAGAGACTGAGTTTGAATCCATTTCCTGAGCCAACAAACAGATGGTGAATGGATGCAGGCCCCAGATGATGCTTCTCACAGCTCTTTCTCCCAACAGCTGTTCTCACAATAGTTTAATCTAAGGTTGCACAGTTGCATCATTTAGACCAGATCTTGAAAAAAAGACACTTAAACCCCTAGTTCACTAGGGAAAGAGACTTCAGAAGAAAAACATGGCCAATATGGTTACGATGCTGTTCAGTGCAATTAGAGCCTGTTACGGCACTCAGTTTACCGATGTACATTTCATGTACATGTATACTAGTCTTGCTAATAACAAATAATTGCAGCATTCTGAAATCATTATCCCTGTTACGTAACTGTTTACAGTACTGACATTCTTTTCGTGTGTAATGTCTTAAAAAAAAGAATGTCTTAATATCTTAAAAAACTCATGCATCAAATGAAGTCCAATATTTGAGTCTACATAAAAATATAGACCCAAATATTGACTTCATTTGATGCATGAGTTATATTGTTGACTCCCCAGAAGCTTGCTGAACTGGACCTACAGGGGTTATGGAGCTTGTTTAATTTGTTATCTTAAAATTTTAAAACAAGCATTATTGCTGAAATTCCATGAGTGCTCCAAGCTGAGTCAGCCTAGTACTGCCGCAGAAAAAGGTGAATATAGCTGGTTTTATTCCCTGCAGCTTGTTTCTGTCCCACTTGCCTTAATGTCAGCACAGGTCTTCATGATGATTTTAACCTGACAGTAATGTTTAATGATAATTAATTCTGCAAATTAATTAACCAAGCAGTTGTCCAGATTGTTTTGCAAGAGTAAACCAGTAGACTAGTGCAGGGGTAGGGACAGGAACAAAAAGCCAATGACAAGGAGAAGGCAGGATCATCTCTTCTAATGGATGTGGCCAACTCAGATGATTTTTGTTTACTTTCAGATCTCCAGGATGCATACTCTTAAATGTAAACATCAAGGCGGTGCTGTTATAGAGAGATCTCAACAGGCTGGAAGAATGGGCCGTTAAGAATATCATGAAGGTCACCAAAGGGAAGTATGAAGCTCTGTGCTTGGGAATAACCTTAAGCAACATTTTATACTGGGGACTGACCATCTGTAGAGCAACTTGGCAGAAAAAAACCCTGGAAGTCTAGGTAGGCATCAAGCAGTGTGTCCCTGAAGCAGAGTGAGTCAATGGTATAATGCGGTGCACTAGACAGACTATTGCCAGCAGGTTGAAGGAGATAATCCTTCCCCTCTACTCAGTGCTGGTGTTACAAGGCTGGGTTTTGTATTCACGTCTGGCTTGTACCAGGCTCCTTGGCACAAGAGAGACGTGGACATCTAGTGAAGAGCCAAAGAGATGATGAAGGGCTTGGAGCATATGCCATACAAAGGGAGGCTGAGAGAGCTGGAGCTATTCAGCCTGGAGAAGAGAAGGCTAAATATAAACACCTGATGAGGGGTGCAAGTAGATAATGCTGGACAATGAGCACAATCTGAAACACAGGAAATGCCACTTAAACGCAATATAAAACTTTTTTATTATTATTGTGATGGTGGTCAAACACTGGACCAGGTTGCCCAGAAGAGTTGTGGACTCTCCACCCTTGGAAATATTTGTAACTCAGTCGGACACAGTTCTCGACAACCTGTTGTAGCTGACCTTACTCTGAGCATGGAGTGAGATTAGAAAGCTCCTAACGTGTCTGCCAGCCTCAGTGCTTCTGTAATTCTATGGAGTGTAATGTATGGTGGATGGAAACAGTAATTAGGATTGTAACAAAAATCATATTGCTTATTACATTTCTTGCTGTTATTTATGTGTATCTTGCAGAATAGGCATGACTAGAATGTGAAGAGCTCTTTTCAAATGCAGATAATGTACCATACAACTTACTAACATAACAGGAAACAAATGAAGTGCTCACAGTGACTTTTCATTTAGTAATCAACATAAAAATATTACAGAGAAGGCTGGGTGTATTTTCGCTACTTTGTTTTCATTATTTTTTTTCCTCAAAAGACTTAATCTGATTGATATCTGCAGTAAACTTTTTATTAACAACAGTGGGAGCTGTAGTAAACAAAAAGAAAAAGTAATGATTTCTTGTAACTTTTATAGTTGCTGGAAAAGTACAGAAAATATCACTAAGTCCACATGACCAAAACGTATTATTTTTAATAATATTAATATT
>VWZK01014612.1:0-47279 GCA_013396935.1 Baryphthengus martii
ATTCTATGATTCTATGATTCTATGAAAAATGCAGCAACCATTTATGAAGTCTAGAAAGTCACTTTATGATATCTGCTTCTCATAAAAAGCCATGAAAGTTGGAAATTTATGGACCATTATAGCTCAACTCATCAGGAAAACCTAGTAAATAACCTGCTTTGAAATGGAATAAATCAGTAGTTGTATACATGCAATCTGATGGTGAACCAGGAAAATTTTACAAAATATAGAAACTCGGTCAACATAATTTCATACAATTATTTGTAAATACTAATACAGAGAACCTAGTTTTCTTGACTCTATTTTGAACTTCATTTATTTGTAAATTGCTTGGAGCAAGACTCTCTGCTCCTCTATCGTTGAATAAGGCCTAACATGATTCTTATTTGCTTTGCAGTCATAACCACAATGTTAACGATAATAAAAACATTCAAAACTTCTCTAATATTATTTTGTAGAAGTATTAGCAGAGGTGTCACCAGACTAGAGGTATATATCCCAATCGAAAATAAGCATTTCCACATTTCCAGTGTGTTTGAACATAAGGTATATATTAAAACCTACTCTTGACATAAAGGAAAATAACGAGGTAGTAATAGTTTTTGTTAAATTTTAAATAACTGGCCAAAAATTCAATTTTTGTAGTTTAGACCTATTGTTTAGAATTAGAGAGGTTAAAATGAATGTCCTAACCTTTGAAGTTAGAACAGGCTTAGATACTTGCTTCAAAAGAAGATAGATGGTGAGTTTTTGCATATAATAGTTCAGATGATGAATTCTATGTTGTAAAGAAACTCCAGGGGTTTTAACTCTACTTGAGGAAGCATATGTTCTTGTAAAATCATTGTTCGTAACTCTGAAAACCTATGTACCATCTAAAATATGTTGAGACGCACAATCAAATGTGTTATCTTTTAAAGTCATATAGAAGGAACTAGACAAAAAAAAAAAAAAAGTGAGAAAAGTGATGAGGTTATGCCTGTGACTACTTAATCTTTTCAGATTTGTAGTTGTACATCAATAATACCTATGTGTAGGATATGAAAAAATTCATGAAATGAATAATCTTCAGCTGAGACCTCAAAATCTACACTACTAGAAGTTCTAATATTTCAGGTAAGTATTCTGTGTGGTTTTGCTTTCATATAAAACAGTATTCATAGTATTTTTTAAATGACATTGAAAAAAGTAAGCAACTTTTCACCTTTTTTTTTTTTTGCAAAGGGTAGCTTCCAAAAAGAATGTGCGTAAATGCCTGAAGGGAAGTATAGAAGAGATTGAGAACAGAATCTGTTTCTTTCAGTTTTCAACTGGCGTCTGTCTACAGTAAAATTGACAGCTCCATCTGAAGGACCTAATCTGAACTGGAAAATTACCTGGGTTTAATACAGTTCTTTTGAATTTTATGAAATTACTGTCAGGTAAATAGCTGCCACTTAAAAAAACTCTTATGGGATCTTGCTAACATGAACTAAAGTGAGAGAGTTTCTGGCAAAACAAAGTCTCTCTCACCTTTAGGCCAACATTCCTGTCCAAATAGGATACACCAGTGTATTAAATGAATGCAAATGTTCATTGACAGATGAATTGAAATAAGGGGAAACTTCGCTGTATCTTTAGGGATGAAAACAATGTTACAAGTTGGCCAAGAAGTAATTAGCGATAGGATCACGTTTCTGACAGCAGCAATGGAAATGAACAGCAGTTGTGTGTGCATGTGTCCCTGTGTGCATGTCTGTGTTTGTGCCCTGGACCTAAAGTCTGAGTTAGAAATACCCAGGAGTGGATGCCAGAGGCAATCACAACTTCTGCTGACTCTGAGTCCCTCAAATACTGAAATTCCCAAGAGTCAAAGGGACTACTGTTGAGGGATTTGAGAAAGGTGACTAAGATATACACTCTCTGTAAAAACAGCTTGATATTGACTGGTCCAAAAGACTCCGTATCTTTACACAGGGTTTTTTTAAGAAAACCTATTGCACTGACAAACTCCTAAGCCTCTCAGAAGTATTTGCCTGAAAGTTTCTGTATATTTCTAAAAGCTGCATCAAATTCTCAGCCGGGTGGAGAGCCAAGCAAAACAAGGCCAGATGCGAGCGCATTAGCAGCTTCCTGCTTCTGTTGCTGTCCTCTTGTTTCCAGGCTCGCATGCAAATGGAACATCTGGGCGCTTATAACACTTAAATTCAATTAATTCTGGCCATTTGCCCTGTTTTCAGGCTGGCACTGATGTGATGTGGGGAAGAAAAGGATACTCTCTCTGCATCAATGTTGTATTTGCCATTGCATAATAATATTTTACAGTAGTATTACCAGTTTTCCAACAGTCACGTTTCCTGTTCCAGACTGGCTGCTGTTTCAGGCATGGTAGTGGGTCTGTAACTTTAGACAGGAAGTGTGAAGCCTGAGCTCAAACACAACTGCAAGGTGAGAAAATGCTTTAGTATCATTTAACAATAAATTGCCAACACATACTGAGTATAGATAGGCAGGTGATGTCTGTACAATCCTCTCTCCCAAAAAGGAAACTAAAAGAAAACCTCTAGCAGGCCTGGAAAAGAGACAGGGTAGATATAGACCAAGTTCAGGTGAAATTAGTTCAGATTAAATGGTTTTGTGCCTTTTGTTAGTTTTCCTATAATCTGATGATCATCTTTACTGTCTTGAATCATTTCGAAGAGAAAAGAGTATTAAGTCAGTGAGCTGACAATGAAAAAAGGATTTGACCACTTAAGTGAATGCTATAATCTCTAAAGTGTCTTCTTATTTGAATTACCATATTGCCAAAGCCAGAAAACTTTGCTTTGTCACAGGAGACTTGTTTGTACCTGCAAGGAAAAACAGACTGTCAGCAAAACCAAATGGAAGGTCAGACAAGAAAACTGATTTAATACCTCCGTCAGACAATGCCACTCTCACTAGATTCAGAAAATAGATCAAGATGTTCAAAAGAAGCTTCTACCTTGTAGGAAGACAAATCTACTATCACTGTTGCTACCATCAACTTGCCTGTATGTGTGGATAAGCACTTCAAAGCAAGGTGCTGGAAGATGTTTTGTCACTGCTTACCACTGGCAGTGGTCAGGACACGTGTCAATGCACTTGAAGTTGTAAGGAAATTAGGTGAAGTGTGAAAAGTACGTCAAGGTTTGCATCGATACTGCACATTCAATGACAGGAAATTTGCTAACTTGATAGGACGCTTCTCCAAAGCAGCTCATAATGACCACTGGAAACTTCATAGCAGTTGTATAGAAGCTCTGGCAGCCAACACGAAAAGTATCCTGGACGATTTTATCAGAGCTTTGCCAGTAGAGTCACGTCTATTTTCAGATTCATGTAATGAAATGATTGGCAAACATGTGAGTAATGGCTGTCAAGAGAGAAGTGCTTGCTTAGTGCTTTGAACTCCAAAAACTTCTTTCATGATGATCCATTTGAACATCATCCTGAAATCTAAGCATGGCTTTGCTGGATTGTTTTCTTTCTGGTTGTTTTCATGACTAAATTGCTCCAGTTTACATTTTCAAGTAAAAAGACTAATAGCTTTGAATATGCATACTAAAACTGAGATCTCATTAAAAAAACAGTTTTGAATGTAAATGAGACTAGTATTCATCATTTTCTTAGCTCATAGTGATATAGAAAGTGAAGCAGAGTAGTACTTCTCAATGTTCAAATGCTGTTTTCTCTAATACTTCCTTGACATGATCAAAGACAGTGATTAGATAAGAAATGACAGCGCTGCTCTGGTTGCAACCTGACTGCTATGGAGAAACAGCAAACTTTTTGAATTGCCCAGCAAAAGTGGCCTGGTGCTTGAATTCAAGACCCTCTTACAGCAAAAAAATGAAGAAAGAGAACCCTGACTTGAAGAGCACATTATGTTCTTGATGCTGTTCACAGCTGTAGACTTTTGTGAAGCTGGTTTTCAGTGCATTGTCAGTGAAAAACTGCTGTCATTATAAAATATATGTAAATAGAGATATCCATTTAAAATTGCCATCCATCCTACTAAATCTTCAGTTTCTTTCTATTGAAAAAAGCAATCTCAACCATCTCAAATTACATGTACACAGAAGTGTATCAGTTTCTCCTTTGTTTTAACAACAAATTTAACCATTTCTAGATAAAATATTTAATTACAAGTACATACATTACAAATCAATTTATGTAAATAGTACTTTTCCAGATTCTGTATGTCTAAGGAATGACAAAATATTAGAAGTTCAAAAAAAACTTTTGTCAGGTATAGAACTTCTTCTGGAATAGGTGCACTTGTTTTAACGGCTTTATTAAGAGAAGGGCTTCTGATGAGCATCAAGGCTCACAAAGCTTCTGTGATACAACTGTTTTTTTCAGCTTTTGGAAATTAAGTCATTGGTTTTAGTATATCTATCTGAGACAAGGATTTAGTTTTATCTCTACTTATTGTTGCATTTTATGCACTTTTGAAAAGCACACCAACATCTTCATGTGTAAAGCACCAAGGAAGGAGAGGCTGCAAGAGGCAAGAAAAAAAGGAAGCTGAAACAAAAGTCCTAAATTTAGAGAATTTTCCAGTCTGGAGCAGGATCTCATGATTCTTATCCATTTAATTTGTTACCAAAATTTTTGTTATTTGCAGGCTCCTAATCAATGAAAATATGAATAAATACTTTGCAAAGCTTTAATTAAAAACTTCTACTTTTTAGTCACTTAGTCATGTAATTCGTATTAGCTGTAATTTTGAGGGTAAGCATTTTTTTTCTTCATATTTGGAAGCTTAATAAACCAGGTAATGATGGAAATATTCTGTCTCCTGTTTTAAATAAATTGTTAAGGAACAATATTATCCTGAAACCTGAACACTCACGTTAAAGCGGAGAGCAAATTTCATTACGTGATCCATCTATTTATTTTAATCTGCTCATTCTTTGAAGAAATGAATGAGAATTTAAACACACACAGCAGTTTTACAAGGAGTAACTTTTTTTCTAATTATGTATTCTTTACTTATTAATCAGTGCTACAATTTCCTGTGACATTTAACACAGACACAAGTCATTTTCATTCCAAAAGTTAGCAGTTCACTGTATCGCTATACACATGGCACACGCATTGCAAATGTAAATAAATGTAGGCGTCTGGGTTTTAACCACTGCTCTCAGAGAAATGTCTTTTTTAATGTGGTATAACTCGCAATCACACTGAATGTCATCACAGCTTTTGAGAGTGGGCAAGTCTTCACGCAAACTTAATTTTTCACAGAAAAAAAATCTGGCATTTGTGCAAAAATAACGAAGCCCATAAAAGAGGAAAAAGAGGAATGTAGTTAATAATCCTATTTATGTTCTTACGCACTACATTTCATTTACTAGAAATAGCATGACTAAATTCTAATAAATAAATATACTAATTGGCCATTGGATATGCAAATTTCAACAACAATCTTTAATGCAGTATAATAAAACCCATTACAAGCACCCGCTTTGTAGATGCTTTGATTGTAAATAAGAGATTAGTTTTAAATTCAGATGTGCTGAACAGGTTGGCATAATTTCAGGTAGCAGTGGATTTAGGCTGCTTGCCAATCTGTGGGAAGAGTAGATATACTAATACCTGCACTGTTTCTACTTTCATATATTCAGCCTGAGTGTTTGCTATTTGCTACATCAAATTATATTGGGTGGCAGACATAAATATGTTTTTCGTCTTCCAGTTTCTTGTAGATCACTGTTTTTACTTTTAGTAAATTCTATGGGGCCATAATCTCAGAGGTTATTTCACTTTCCCATCATGTCCAAATAATCTGTCTTGATGATCACAGAATGAGGCACCTTTTCTCTGAAAATTAAAAACTAATGTGTCATTTCCCTTGCATCTGAAATATTGCAAACATGTGCCTTCACTATCCTTCATTTTCTCTTTCTGTGGCATTGTCCGTCCCAATTCCCGTGAAATCAACAAGCAAATGTCTCTCTTGGCAAATCTGCAGATGGTCTCAACTACCCTAGCTCCATGCCAGTTTACATTGGCCAAAGGTCCTTGCCTGACATGACTTAAGTTACCTCTGAGAAAGGATATATGTGTGACACCACTTGAGTAGACAAAGATCTCGGCCCTACACAGTGCAGATAGCAGAAATTTTGGGCCCAGTGGCAGAGGAAGAAAATCAAACACTTCATTTTTTATAGGGCTGCAACAATTTGATTTATAACAAAGTTCCTCCCTAAGCTTTACTGGTTTTAAGACTTTTATTCTTCTAGGCTGTATTTCCATGACCCCAAACTTTTACCCAAGCCTCCATGGGAGAAGAGAATCTTACAGAGCTGTTAACAAAAAGTATCTTATTATCCTGAACAGTACTGCCTTGGTGACAGACAGCTCATCAGATGGTACTAGACCCCCTTGAGCTTTCCCACCCTCTGTCTTCCTAAGATGAAGAATTCAGCTGACATTTGGGTAAACACAACTGGTGAGTTTTGCAAGCCACACCTCTCAGATTCTCTAAAGCACGTGGCAGCCTAAGCTCTAAATCATGATTGTATCTATTTTATTTGTTTATACCTCAGCAATAAAAAAAAAAAATAAAGAAAAGAAAAATTTCAGCTGACTCTAAACCACTAGCCTGTGTGGAGCTAATCAATGTGACCACATGTTGCTATGATTGGTTTCCTTTCCAATCCCCCCACCTTAATTACAGTCTCACATACCCACTTGTTTAATCCTGCTTTAAATTAATTGTAAATTCTTTGGTACTGGGAGTATTTCCAGTTCTGCTTTAGCACACCCCCAAGCACAGAAGTCTGAGTAGGACCTGAGGGACTTTTGTAAAAGGAATAATTAGTACTGAAATTGGGATACTTTGGCCTGAAGGGGAAAAGCCACAACGAGGAAATTGATTGAGGTGTCTAAAATGAAGTCTGTTTTCCTAAAAAAAAAGGGTTGAGTGGCATCTCTGAGTGATGATATAACATGGTGACAGATCTTTTTGATATACCAAGGTAGCACAGTACCTAAGGTAGACAGCTTTAACATATGCTCCAAACACTTCGGAGCAAGCCGCTCCTCTTGTCTTCAGTAACAGACAGCTACCTTCTTTGCCTTGAATTTTCCCTCACATTCCTTGATGACATACAAGTTTCCTCAGGAATTTTCATGACCAAGTCCCAGTAAAAGTCTGGGCACCTTGAGAAAATCCTAGTCTGTGCACCCAGTACTTTTTCCTCTATCTACCTTGAAAGGACATTAGACCTTCCACAGCACCCTGGGTTGTATAAGAAGCATCTGTTTAGCAACATTTTGATAACGTCAAGGTTGATTTTCATAAAAGGGAATGGTAAGTTTTAACTAACTTGTGGTAAACTTTAGTACCCATGGGATCCAAAGGACAGACTGCAGTTACACAAACCTTGGACATTTGTGTTTAATGCTTTTATCACAATCTGTTGCAGACTGATCAACACTCCTGTATTTTTAATAAAATGAATACTGTGTGAAGTGGTCATATAGTTTAGTTAATCATCTAAATCTCCCTGGGGGACATTTTTCATTCTGCAGCGTCGTCTTTAGCAGTCCAAAGATCTTCACACAAATTTGTCAATTATTTGTGAAAAGAATGTTTAACTGTAGAACAACAGATCCAGAGACCAAAATTCCTCACTCATAAAAGTAAGCCAAGCTGCATGTACTTCAGTGAAGACCTGCTGCCTTATGATACTGCTGCATTTGACTGCCAGCCTTGAATATGCTGAACTGTTATTAATAAATTATCTTAATGATTGTTTTTAGCTAAAACAATAATTTGCAAATTTCCTGAATACATGCACACACAAAATTGCCACGAGGTTTTACATTTTGATCTTTTATTTCTCATATCCTGTTGAATGTCCTACATAAATTATTCATTTCTAGCCTTGCTATGTCCCTTTCTCTTAGTTATGACTTGCTAATGCCAAAGAATAAAATGTGATTCAGCCCTCGGGTGCATGAAGAAGGTCCACTGGGGCTGGCTTTAGTCCACACCGTCATTGCAGCCTGCTGGGTTTGCTCAAATAATTTAGCTTTGGGGCTAAAACAGCTAGACTAGGTATTTCCAAAGTAGTACGATATTAATGATCAAAAAACACACTTCCCAACTCTCTCCCAAGAGACCTTTTCAAAGTTGTTTTTTTCATGAGAGACTAGGGAGATCTACTAATGAGTGAAGTAATTGTTACCTGTGGGCACAGATTTAGAACAACTTCATGCTTCAGATTCCAAAAGCATAAATGTCTTTGTTACAACCGTGTTGTGTGTAGCAAACAAAGGGATGCTCACAGAATCAGAGATACGGATGTTAGGCTGCACAATACATGTTTTTCTACATTCAGAAAAAAAATCACTCAGATAAACAGAAGATTTGTTATCATAAGCTCTTATAATAGAAAAAAAAAAAAATCAAAACAGTAAGTGGAGTAATTTTCCATAAAATGAGCATGATGAAATCTACATGTTGTTTATTTACAAGCATACACAAAATTAAACTACATTTCCTGTTTCATCTACAATATTAAACAAAGGCACAATATCAGCTCCTGATAGCACTGTGCTAATTCAGGATATGCTTGCTTTTGTTTTATTTCCAATGCTAGTTCTTAATTTAATCTTATGTGTTAATCTGATATATTTATATAGCTACACACTTATTCACGAGATGGTGATATATAATTATATGAAGGACCTCAGTGCCAAGGACCCCAAGAGCCTACGATCTTTTCCTCAAAATCAGGCTGCTGCTTTGTATCATCTCTCACCCTATTTCACTGGAACTGCGCTTTAATGCGCGAAAGCTGTCCATCAGCAGCTATGCAGCACTTCGCAGGTGAGAGCAGACTTAATATCTACACAAAACTTGCTGTCTTCTCTACAAGCATGTATTGTTTGTGTCTCCATGTTATAAGCGGATAGTATTTTATAAGGGTTTTTTCATGACATTTTGGGCCAACACAACAGTTAAACATGAGGAATATGTCCAAGCCACTGGATCCACAGCAAAAGAAAAGATTCAGAGGGTGAATTATTTCAGAGATACAACAAATGTTCTGTTTTCCCCTCTGTCTCCACTTCCCCAGGTCCCCCAACAGCCATGAGATGATGAAGAAAAGGGAAGGAAGCACCTGGCTTCATGTAGTCCACTGTTGTCTCCCTCAGGAGGAGCTTTTCGGGGCCCCTGCTGTGCTCCCTTAGAGGAGAAACTCGGGTATCAGCTTCTCTAGCAAGCAGAGGCCCTTGCATGGGGGGCAGGCAGGCTTGAGCAAACCGAGTGGGGAATGAGGTGTTTCCGTAGCAGAAAAATATTTTTTTTTGCAAATCATTTTCTTTATTCCATTTTGGTTTCAATTCAGCTGCTTGTAGGTCTGTAATTGTCCCTCCTCAAGAGACAATTTTACCTTCTGGTGGTTTGAACGGTTTAATCATCATTCAAAAGCCATTACAGTGGGTTTCATCACCTTCAGGCACACATGGCCATTACACTCCTTCTGGGGTATCCAATGGCCAGAACACAAGAAGATGAGTAAGGAAAGAAAAGCTCTTATTTTAGACTAAATACCTTCAGAAGTTAGTGACAATGATCTAAAAAAGGTTTAAAAAATAGCTGTAAGTGTCAGGGCTTAAAGTTCATTATAGAATACATTTAAAAGGCTGAAGAGCTCCGGGTGCCTGCTTGCAAGCACTCAGTGGTTACAGTAGTCAAGACAGGTAGGGAAGTCATTTGAAGTGCAGCTTAGTGCAATCAAAAAGAAAAAAAATATTCCTATTCACAAAGGGAAGATGACTAAAATAACACCCAGAAAACTGATATTGTGGGTATCAGAATCTCACTCAAAGCAGCAAGAAAAGTAATTCACGTCATGTCATACGGGAAACACATGGTCTAGATTTTGCTTTTTGATAGAGCTCAACCACAGTTGTGTTTTGCTGCTTTGTGGATTTCTGATGAGTTAATGTAAGACAAGGGCAGGGCTGGCTTATGGCCAGGCGTGTGACAAACATAAAAATTTTCTCAGTGTCTTGAATACAAAATATATCCTCAGTAAATGCATCCTTGGTGTAAAGTCACTGAAATCAGGTATTGTGCAATAAATCGATTTGATTTTACAATCTACAGTTGTGCAATTTATATTCAACTGACGTAAACTGGATCTCATCTGACTATTTCACTTTCTAGATTTTTTTTCTTCCTTCAACAGTATTTCTTACTTTTGTTGTGGATTTTGCAATTTATAACCTAAAAGGAGTCATGTAAAGATATACTCCAGACCCAGCTGGGTCCCATATATCTGTTTATTAAAAATGTGAAATTATGAAAACTTTGATAAAACTGCTCCTGTGGTTGTGTTTTGGAATCTTCAGAAATGCAGAATACAATGAGTACTTGGACAAGGATTGCAAACCTTTTAAAGGAGAACCACCACTTATACTATGAGACAATTTTTTAAGTATTTTTTTTCCTAAAGTCATAGATTGTCACTATATGCTTTTGTAAGCCCTATTACAAATTTAGCTGCAGATTAAGTACCTAAAGAGGATAAAAATATCAGTTTGCTTCTTCCATCTTTTTACTTTATGTTCCTTGTTTTGGATTTATATTGCAACCACTTGTCTCAAATAGGAATGAACCTTTTTTTTTTCTGCTGAAAGGTATGAATTCCTGAATGGCAATTTAGCATGTACACTTCAGGGAAACACTGCATGACTTTTCATATGATTTACATTAACCTTTCATTAAAAAAAATGAACATGATTTGGATCCTACTGCATAAGAGCAGAAGGAAGTAAATTATAGTCTCCAGAAACTGGAGCTTTTTTATCTAACTGGAGAGACTGAGAATTGCATAATTATTTGAAATTTTTTCCCTCCTTTTCATATGTTAGGAATACTATAGTAGCTGTTAGGAGTAACAGAAGAAAGCTGGGGACCTGTGTCAGTTTGGGGACCTGTGTCAGTTTAGGGAGGTGGGGTCATAGGGAGTGAGTTGCTCACATCTAATAAAATATCTGAGATTGTAGTGGGAGAAGGGTTACATTTTAGCCCTGATCCATGTGAACCAGTTTGCCCAATAGCCTGTGTACAATCAGGAACATGGGTCTAGAAGATATATTCTTGCCTGTTAGACTCAACATCAGCGTCACTGGCTAAAATCTACAATGTTCTCACACAGAAATCCAGAGTAAGTAGGGATATTGGTCCCTGCTGGCCTTAAAATCCATGAATATATGTCCAATATAGCTGCTTTCAGATGAAGATCATCTACCATGTGATTTTCAGAGAGATTGAAGCCATGGCAAAGGTGGGACAAGAATAGCATCAAATAAAGGCAAATATTCCTGAAATCTGCATGCTATTACTTCTGCCCAGAAAAAGGGTCTGCAGGTCCAGGATGGTGGTAGTGGGAAAGAACATCTGTCAGCTGGAAGGTAACCAGAAATAAGGAACATATGGAAAAGGGGCTGTGGAGAAGCAAAGATGAGGTTGTTTCCAATACCCTGTGTCATAATGCCTAACCCCAGATTTAGTGGGGGCCACTGAGAGGGTTTGTGTGGTTGCCAGTGCTCTGTGTAGCATTGCTGTTGCTTTGTTTTGTTTCTAAGGAGAGTTACAATCTGTTACTGTATTAAATACTGGGTTTGTACATGTTTAGAGATGCATGTGTTTCTCTGCTGCTTTAAGGCATGGTTTTCAGCTTCAGAAATAATTTTCGGATTCAGAAACGTTGGAAGAGCTGAGGAAATGTGAATTGTTTGTCTACATTATCTGGGAACGACATGACTTGCTGTTTCCTAGGGAAAGCTCTATAATTTGATTGCAGATCTACATTTAAATGTGGGAGAGAGTCTAAAGGGGACCTGACACCTCCACTGTAAAAATTCAGATAATACAGACTTCAGGAGTTTAGAGTTCAAGGTATTTACATATTGATGTTTTCCAGCACTGGTACAAGCAATCTAACAGCACAGGATTTGCTGCCAAACGACTATTTGGTTTGAGTTGTGGTTTTTTTCAACTCTCATTTAAGTGCGAATTCCTAGATATCTGAATTTACAAAGGCAGGTCCACTGGATTTTCATTTGCATATTTTTGGCAGCAGTCCACCTCATTAATGCAGAAGAGAATCAGCCAATATTTTAAGAAAAACACATATGACACTCAAGGGAATTAGAAATATATTGTTAATTTGACGGAGTGTTAATAGGCCCCCTAATGTCACCAGTTTTTCCTAGCAGTTGTCTGCAATGTTTATTTCTTGTTGAACCAACAAAATCCTAGTTCATATTATAGACATGAGCTCTGCAGTAATGGTGGCTCTTTAAGAGAGATGTGTTTTCCAGTAGGTTTTCAGCACTTAGTACTCCATTTTAATCAACAAAAAGTCTCTGAGTCAAAAGGAGAGAGGAAATCAAACTCTAACTTAAATCACTCATGTAAAAGTAGATATTATTTTTGAATGATGCCTCCTGAGAAACTTTCCATTGACCTCTAAAGCAGAAAGGCAGCAATGGAGCGGTTATCAGGTTTAACTTTTGTGACCCACAGCTGAAATCATTGTAGACTAGTGGCTAGAGGGAGATTAAATTCAGAATGTCCTGTAAGCTGAAAGAAATATGAATCTAAGCAGCACTCTTTAAGAAGCATTAAAGAGAGTGTATAGAAACTTAAAATTCCTCTCTGTTAAGTTACTTGATATTCCTTTGCACCGTTGCTTTTCCTCATAGATTTATAAAGGACTACACCATTATTTTTGACCTTTTACTGCTAAGAGCCAGGAGGTTCTAAGTTTTGCTCTAGTAATTACCTATCAGTCTAACAAAGTAACCTTAATTAGTGGGATTTTTTCATACCATATATACGAATGAGGCATGGTGTGAACACATGTTATTATGATTTAACACCTTGCTCAGATCTCATGTATATTCTTTGTCTTCTGCTGTCACCACTGTAATTAGGCAGCAGAGGTGCAATATATTCAGATTTTTGTCAATACCTGCCCAAAGCTCTAAATGCATCTGTGATAGAAATGAAGGCTAATATGCAAAGAAAAGCCATAATGACCATTGGAGACAACTGAGCTGCATTTAGCTCACTGTAGTGAGCTCAGTCTAGTGCATGTTTCATTCATGTGACCACTGATTTCGGGGTGGATTACTGCTTAGAAAGAGTGAGGTTTTCCTCCTTCATTTCTGGTTTATCTTCCCTCAACTTGACTTTTTCTTAGAACAGGTTCAGGAGTGCTGCAGACAGCACCAGTATCTCATAGTCTATGGATTTTCAATTCAATTTGCACTGATTAATCAAATTCATAAACCCCAAGCAGGCAATTCCATGTATCTCTGTCTCTCCCTCTGCAGCAGCTCCGGTGCACCAGGACTTCAGAAAGCATCTTCTTACTGAATACTAGGGAGAATATTTTCCCTCTTTCCTGGTCCTTACACACCAGGATCACATACATCCATTTATTTTGAATAAAGGTCACAGGAAAAAAAAAAAATTAAATTAATCTGTGCAACTAAGTGTTGCTAGAAATACTCATTAGATAAAAGATTGGCTGGCACACAGTTTCATAAAATGTTCAAGTTCCTTCTCATTTGTATCCTGTCTAGCGCTGAGATCTCCATTCCCAGGGAGGTTCGCCCCTTGATCCCAAGAGCAAAATTTATTCACTCAGGGCTTAAGAATCGTGCTATATGATATAGGTAACTAATCACACAACTCAAACATTGACTATCAAATAATTTCCGTGAAATCTTTTCACCAAAAAAAGAAACCAATGCAAAAGTTTTTATGGAGGATATGTGATTTTTTTTTTTTTTTAAATCTGCCAAGAGACAGTCGGAAAACAGGAAAAGGGCAAGTTTCCCTGAGTAAGTTATTTATTGTAAATAACATGATGTCATCTGCTTTCTTCATCAAACATATATTGATTAGCAGATAGTACAAAAAATACCCTTATTATGTGAGTGACCTGTTTTTATTATCATTTGCTATTTTTCTTCAATGAATTACTTGGATTTATCAAAAAAACTTTACAATTGCTGCAACTGTAAATAACTTATTTCTAAGGATCTTCATTGCAATTTCTGTTCTGATAAAATAGCACTTGTGGCCAGGGAAATTTGTGGGTTACCAGTTTCTAAGAGAAACCTTCTTCTCTTCTTACCTTTTTTTACAACCTCATTGGAAATCTTCCCCCAAACCACCTTACAATATAGTTTATTAAAGCTATGTACTTGATGAAGAGCCATCTGGGAGGGAATTTTCTAACTTTTCCTTATAATTAAGGGGGAAAAAAATAGGCACTGCAGGGACAATTCATCCTATCAAAGAAATCTACAACAATCAGACAAACTGGCTGTGATAGTTGCACATGAGTCCAGACTCCAT
Source organism: Baryphthengus martii (assembly GCA_013396935.1). Lineage (NCBI taxonomy): Eukaryota > Metazoa > Chordata > Aves > Coraciiformes > Momotidae > Baryphthengus > Baryphthengus martii. The sequence continues at coordinate 14,405 of VWZK01014612.1, forward strand.
CCAGACAAACAGCTCATATGAAGATGTCCGTATTTCAAGCAGCTAAAACTAGGTGAGAGGAACTTTACCACATGTATATGCATGTTCCATCAAACACGGAGGAGAAATAAACAACAGAGGAAATAAACAGAATTTTGTATTAATAAAAGACACATCCTCATATAACTCTGTAGTTTTCATTTTTGTGATACAATAGTTATGCTGCTCAGTAGCTGAATAAAAAGTGAAAACTCTTGATATTGCAAATTATCCTTTAATGTAATTAAAAGTTAAAATTGTTAACAAAGCTTCAGGACTTATTAAATGCTTCTTTAGTTATGTCTTTCAGTCATGATATGTACCATAAAAATAGTAAAAGCTATCTATCCCAGAGGTAGGTGTCATGTTTTACTAGATACATGAGTCAATGTTCTGGTTTTGTCTAATGTTAATCTAATGAGAATTAGATTAATGTGTGTCAAAAGTTACATCATCAGAGTAGTTTAATAAAATTAATGTATCCACATATGTACCTTATGTTTAAAACACAGGCCTAAGAAAAGAAATACTGGAGTTTACAAATCTAAGGCAATAAACCATCTCTGAAGGTAGAGATGCAAGATAATTTCTTTTTTCCGCTGGTTCTTGTGCAAGTGACAATGTATTTCTTTTCCCCAATAGACTTTCTTGTCAGAAGATACATAGCTAAAAAATTGTACAGAGGGAAAGGCTTTCACAGCTTTGCTCCTGTAATGTAACAGAGCTTCAAAAATGTTTTCATTTTTATGTACCTTTCCATAGTATCCACCAATACAGTATCTCAATACTGTGCACAGTAACTAATGTACACCTAGGCACGGCTCAATTCTTACTCTGATTTCTACGAGTGCAACGTTGACTTCAATGTGCTTATTTCAGATTTTCACTAAAGGAATTGAAATTGGAGGCAGACTTCTCTTTGAGCAGCACCCAGCATTACATAGTTCAGCAGAATTTACTCAGCTTCCATTAGCACTTATTCAAAGTTGGCCACAAGTGTCAAATGAAACTCTCATTTATAGAAATCAAGGTACTTAATTAAAATCTTACCAATAAAAAAGGGATTTTCCATTGTGTAATTGGAAGTCCAGATACTTAATCCTACTTAAAAATAACAAGTACTCACACTTTTAAATAAAGAAATGCCCTTTTTATTCTACTTTCAATACTGTGTGAACAGTAAGCTCCCTATGGTTTTAACTACTGAATTTTTATAATTTAAATGTTTTTGAACTTCTGGTAAATGTTCATATTTGTCTTTTACTTTGAATTTTATTATGTCTTTTATACAGTGAAGTTCCCTAGAGCCTTGTCAGGATAGGGAAGTTTCCCTTAGAAATCAAGTTTTCATCAGGATTACTAAAAGAAGGTAGGTTATATTTTTTTTAACTAGAGTCGAGGAATATCTAACATGTCAAGTCTTTTGAACCAGCAGTTCTGGGTCATATCCAGAGCTGCTTTTTTACCTAACCATGCAAGGCAAATAATGAGTTCAAGGATGTGTGACGATGATTTAGACTCTGATAACAGCTGCTATCTAGGATTATGGGGATCCTCTCCTCTACAGATTTCAGGGCTTTGCCGTGACAATCTACATCTCATGCCCTAATTTGACAGATGAAGAAATCAAGGTATGGAGGATGGGGTAAGATATATCTCAGGTGACTCAGCAGGACAGTTGTAGGTCTCCGTGAAGCACCCAGTGCTACATCCGGTAGGTCAGGCTGCCTGAAGAAATAAAATTATCAGAACCTCAGACTCCACAGCTCCCTTTCAGGAAGCAAACAAAACACTGAAACATCAGTCCTGAATGTGGAAGACACATATTTTGAATCAACACATTTTTTTGACCAGTAGGAGCTCCAAATGCAGAAAGACCAACACAAGCCTGTATTCTAACAATTACACCATCCATTTGCAAACTTACATCCATGAGTATTCTTGCTGAGTGTCTTGTGGCACTATAGCAACTTATGAAATGATTGGGAAAATATTTATTTAGACATTGTTTAAACAGGACCATCTGGGAATTATTTTCAATATAAGCAGAAACTAATAGAGAACTTATCCTTTTGGAGCGATGCTGTGCAGGGACTGGTGTGTGCTTACATGTTCAAATTAAATTGCCTTTTTGCTTGTTCTGCATACTAGGCAAGTTATGAATCATTGTTTTTGAGTAATTTTATCTATGATTTGAGATCATTGTGCTGTGCTGGATTACTATGGACAAAGTATTTTTATTCATTGCTGAAGTGAGGGTAGAGCAGCAGAAGGCATCTCAGGAGTCTTGTAACATTCACTTTCTTGCATCTCTGAAGGCAAAACAAAGCTGTGAGGTTCCTCTTTGTAGAGAACCTCCTCCTCTCCAGAAATCACCATAGGTTTTGGCACAATTACATGCCATTTGGCAGGCTTTGTGAGGGCTTGAGAATTGAGAGGTCTTCATTTGCCAGGGGAGAAAACTGATCCAAAGCTTAAAGGAGTCAATTGAGAGCGTTCTCATGGATTCAATGAGCTTTAGAGCAAGCCTAGGTCAGAGATGATGCACCTTAACAAAATATTTCTATGCAATAAGCATGAGTTCATATCCTCTACACCCCACAGAAGACAATTTGGTTATGTCTGGTTAGATTCAAAAGACTGTCAGAGACCATTGAGTTGTTCTCTCTCAGGCGTTTTGGTTTATAGCATCATCTGGGCATTTCATCTGACATGGGAACAGCTGCTGTTATATTACAGCTGAGTGCGGTTGTAGGAACCTCAGATACTTGTGCAGCCCTTGATTTCACCTGCTGACACAGAATAATAGGCTAAAGATACAGCTGCTGGGATCCTTTGAAGAATGCTGGGAACCAGGCTGTGCTGCACAGGGATTCTTGCAGTGGATGCCTTATGGATCTGCCTAAACTGGGCTCATATGACCATCTATCGTATGGCTGTCTACAACAGCCAGCACTGGTCTCAGCAGCTAACATAATCTCTTCTAGACCTGTTTATTCTTCTAGCGGTAACACAGACCCAGTCAAAATGGACACTGGGATATTTCTGCGTTAGTGAGCTCTGGTACCTGTATGAGCAGGAATGATACACTGGACACCATACTCCAAAGGCTGGTCAACAGCAGAGATTAATCAACAGTATGATGTGTCTCAGAGAACAAGCTTTTAGAGGTATGATTTAAGGGGTTTGAAGATGTCCAATCCTATTTACTACTGACATATTTGTTCAATTTTTAATTATTCTCATGAAAAGAGCAGATAATATATTAGATCTCAAAGCATTTTCATCCTCTATACTTCCTTTGCTGAGTTTGACAGACTGCAATAAGCTACAGACTTCACTAAACCAAAACCTATGTGAATCCTTGTCAACTATCCAGAATATAGACAGCTAAACACAGTGCCTGTTTCCAGGTTCCTTTGAAACAGATGGACAGTGTTCCACAGAGATCACTGAACTTCTGTAACATTTCAGGTCTTGTAAAGATGCTTAACTTTCCTGAAATCAGGCAGCATTAAACTCGTGAGCTAAAGTTAAAATCACTTTGCTTCTTATCTGTAAGTCAAGCTGTGTGCATTGTTCTTAGTCTAGAAGCTTTCTCCAGAAGGAGTCTGTTTACAGCAAACATAACACAAACCACAACTACCATTTAGTTGATAGGATCAAAACTGCAAATATAAGAATATCTGTTGTGCTCCTATTCTAATTATTATCCACTTTCACTAGTTTTCTCCAGAGATTTGAGACTTGTTTGTTGCAGCAGACGTATCTATTATTAATCTTTAGGTAGTTAGTAGAATAATTTGCAACATTCATTAACAAGTATCACCTTATGGATTACTAAAAAGCATCTATGCTTTTGCTAATGAGCCCCAGTAGTGTAATGCTTTACAGATTTTATAGCCAGACAATTATGTGATGCCTCGCTTTTATAGTCAACCTGAAAATAAATTGTTTCAGACATACATAGCTAGCTAACAGCAGTTAGCACTGAGAAATCTTGCCTCCTAAGCTGTTGAGTTATATTTGTGAAGAGATGACACATTTCCAAAGCATTCTTTTATTATTTCTAAAACCCTGCAGCCCACAAAAAAAAAATCAAAAAAAAAAATCCACACTTAGGAAAAATAACAATAAATGCAAAGAAGAAGGAGCCAGGGAGTTTCAGAATTAAACTGTTCCTCCATGAAATGTTTTGTAACTTTGATTTTAAACAGGTTCCATCTAAAAAGAATGCAGATATTTGACACTTGTCCATTTAAGGTGCTAATAAAATCTGTATTACATCAGTAAGTAGCTGGTAAAATCATTCAGCTCTCAAAAAATGATGACATTTAGTGTTAAGCTTACATTTCACATGAACTAGTTATCTGCATAAAGTCAAGACATTCACTAATTTACGTAAGTGAAGAATTCACCCACTTTGTCTCACATTCTTCCAGGAAAAAATACTTGCATCAATTCCAAGCTGTCCTTGAGAAACAACATATTGTTCTTTTATTGCCCCTATTGTTCTAGGTTTCTCTCTTTTGTCTCTGTCCTTAAAACTATCAGTAAAACAAATCCATCACAAAGGTGGCAGTTCAGGTGTCTATCACCAGCCTGTTTGTAGGTCTCAGCACAGCTCTGGAGGGACCACTTCGAGGCATATGGGAATAATTCACTCTCAATGCCCATTAAATCTTTAGCCTCCCCTTTGAGACTGCAACAGGGGTGGCAATTAATGTCAATTGGCGTGGTGGTTTATGGGACTGGGACAGCTGTCCACAAGGAGCTGAACAGAGATCATCAGCTGAGACAGTGCAGCACTTCTCTCTGATGCTCCAGTATATAAACAATTTCACAGGTGATGAAGCAGGCTTGACTCATCACAAATTTCATTCATTACCAACACGAGTGGGATAGGAGCTGGAGTTCAACCAGAGGGGAAGACTCTGTAGCACAGCTGCGTTCTGCCGTGATCTTTTTCTCTTTCCACAACCTTTCTTGCAGCAGGGCTCACATTGTCAATTTAATTCTTTTCAAACTGACAAGAATCAATGCTTCATTGATAGCTCCAGTTTACACAGCTTTACAGTCAGGGAGATATAGACCAAGCCTGAGAAAAAGAAGGAAAAAAACAGACTTCTGTGTAAAATCAGCTAAAAACAAGTTCTGCAACAAGTGAAACATCTGGCTTTTTGCCTCAAGCTTGTTAGGCTTTCATGATGACAAGGTCAAATTATTTAGACTGAAACATCCTTGAAAAATACTTACTGCTCACCTCCACTCCATAGAGTGAGGAGTAGGTGATACCCTTCCCATGGTCAAAGATTATCCTTTCTATGCACTGCAGAATTACATTTTTTATTAAACAACAACAACAACAAAAAGTGTCAGTAAGGTCAGTCCAGTTCCATGGCAGGCATGCAAACCCCTGCAACAACTCCACAGCAGGCTGGTGGTGAACACCATCCACAATGCCCTGAGAAACAACATTCTGAGTCTTTCCTGCTCAGCTTACTGGAGGCTCCACTTGATGGATTTATAACTGCTATGTGAGGGGAAAAGGTAGAAAAATTTAATAATTTAAAATTTTTAATTAAGGTACTATAACACTTGAAAGATGCATAAGACATTTACAAAGTTCTCAGATTCCTTGGACCAGAAACTAGATTGCCCACAGAGGCATCATTTACTCTGGTAGGACAACAGAAAGGAAAAAGTAGTAGGGTTTCCTCAGATATCCCCATCTTTATATTCCTTCCTGACCTTCTGGGGGCTATATTAGTAGACCGAGTCCACAAGCACTGAAACTATAAATCAGATTAAAAAATGAATCATGGTGTATTCTAAGGACCATTAGTCTATTTAAATTAGGTTTTGACACGTATGTAATGCTGGGGTAGGGGTGTTCACAGAACACATTTGTGATAGGTTTCTCTAAGCTAGAAAGTCTCAATATTAGTAATGTCATCTACATGTCTCTCGGTGCACCAGGTTCCCTAGCTGAGCACTCCAAATCCCACAGCAGAATTGTATCAGGCAGGGCTGAAGTCTGTCTCCTCTCCTCACCATGGTCTCCACTTGCTTGCCCACTAGCCACAAGAAAGGCAAGGTGGAATCACAGCAGTTAGATAAAAAATTGTGAGACCAAATCGTACCTCTAATTATGTGAATGAAACAGACACTACCAGAGAAAAGGAGAGAAGATCTGTACTAATGTGTGCACCCCTCAGGATCCTCAGAAAATGAAGCTGTCTTAGAAAAGTTTTCCTACCTTTATAATTACCCTCAACTTTCTATCCTTAGACATCACACAGCAGTGTCATAGGAAGTCAGATTTTCAGAATTCATTTCAGCCCACAGCTAGGTGGATTTCAGTGGTGGAGAAAATGGTCTCATAACTGCGCAGATTAAGAAGGCGCTTTGGGATCCCTTGACCAGAAGCTATAAGTCACTATGCAAATCTAGCATTGTGTAAAGAAGACATGTGTTGATTAGCCTGCGCAATGTTTCTGAATACCTCCACTTTTTAATAGTCTGAATCTGAAGTACTTTGTAAAAGGTCTCACCATTTTTTTTCTATGAAAATATTCTTTTTTTTTTCCCCATGAAAAAATATGTTATTTTTTCTTGGCAGAAGGATTTTTTTCTTCCCTTTACTAGCTATTTCTTTTTAAAGTGTTCCTTTGGCCTTCTTTTTTTCACACTGTCACCAAAAAATATTTGAAAAATAAATCAAGAAAGAAAAAAAAAATCTGAGGGAATTAACTATTAAATTAAAAATGTAAAATGTCTGTGGGAAATCTCACTTAGGTTTTCAGAAAAGCAAAACATTTAACCAACTCTGGTATCAATAGATAATACATGTTTACATATGCATGCATGTGTGTATATAACATTTGAGAGTACAACTTCTTTGAGAAGTGAATTCACAAATGAAATACAACTTATATTCATTTCTCTTCAAATCTTGCTGCTTTACAGAATAGCTGTCATGCCAGATGCAAGTTATTTAAGGAGCGTTTGTTCTGTATCTCCACAAAAGCAAGCTAGAAATATTCTGGGAGTTATCAATTATTGTAATTTACCATTCCTCAAATGTTTCTTAGCATACTAAAAACAGAGCAATCGGAAAACCTCTCCTGTAAGCCTCTGCTGTCCGTGGCTCCCTGTGTTGTATCACTAACCACACCCTGTAGTGACTGGGAAGAACTGCCCACATTTTATCTTTGGGTTTCAAAAATGTATCTTTTGGCAGTGGGCAGCTAATTTTGAGAGTAGATAAGGCAAAATAAACTAGTTGGTTTATGAGCGGATGGTCTAACAAACCTTGAGCTTGACTAGACAGGCTTTTGCACCCTGTCCTGCCTACAGATCATGCTTAAGTTTCCCTTTCTGCCTCATATGTTTCTATATTTCCACTTTCTTTTTCTCAGATGTAATCGTTCACTGATTTTCACGGGACTAATATTTGGCCTCATTCCTTGATTTTCAGTGGAGACTCTGTTAAAATTAATTGGTCCCTCAGGACTAACAACATATCGCCAATAACCTGTTACATACAGAAGTGTATTCTACCCACCCAGGGGAATAACTACAGAGAAAATTCAGTGCAGAAAACTTTGTGGAGGTTTTTTTACACTTTTCCTCACTGACATGTGCTTTATTATGAAAATGACTTATAGCCCTGACATACTAAAGAACTGATTCATGTGACTGTCACCGTGTATTTGAATTCATTGTCAGTGACTTCAGTGAGATTTTATATTGTGCCACAGTATGAGATGGACAATTTTCTCCTTTTCTTCCAATATGTCCAGCTATTCCACAGTTATATTCTGTTTTTAAACTAGCCCCATCACCTCAGAATCTGAACCACTCATCTGCTATGGAAACTGTAGCATAGTAATGCCACCCTGCAATTAGTTGTACAATATAATTAGGGTATTTTCCAGGATTTCTGAGTCATGCCTTTCCAACATTCTGCAGCGAGAATTATAAAGGTGTTTCAGGCTTAGGAGTCCATGGGAATGAGATCCCTTTTGTGAGAAGCTCCTGAAAACATTACAGACTGTTCAGAATAAAATTAAATTACAGTGAGATATTATTATGGTGGATTTGAGAACCAATGCTAGATCGCACACAAAGAGGCGTATAATTGTACACACTGGAATGAAAATAGAACAGTGAAAAAAAACCTTCTGAAATGTTAGACTTTGATTGTAACAATATCAGGGAAATATCTTTATCTTCTTACAAATCTAGATGTCATTGAGGCCCTAAAAAAGCATGGAATAAATATTAAAAATCAGCCACATTAATTATATCTCACATCCCTCCAGATCTTTACCGTGCATAGTGCAAAGTCAAGGGTTGAGCCCTTCCACTATGCAGGTGTGTTCCTTCTTTCACAAACAGCAGAATTTCCTTGGGATCAGAAAACTGCAGGCAACATGGGGAAGTTGGAGCTTCCATTTTCTTATCGCTTTGATGTCAGACTCGCAGCAAATGAAAGTGGCCATCCAAACATTTGCTTCTACTTGATAGGGATGTTTAGTTGCCACCCCAGCAGTTAAACATTAGATGGGCCCCATGGAGCTATGTGAGGAGTGGCAGAGGAGTATACTCCTGTTTATTCAGTACCAAGCGTGGGGTGATCATCTGAGTACTGGATGCTGCACATTTACTGATGCATAACCAGAGTTTTTCTCGTTTAGCCAATTGCCCTGCACTCTGGCTGTGGGTGGGTAATTTGCATAATCATTGCCCAGGTACAGAACAGTGTGTGCATCCTCCTGCTCTGGCAATCAGCCACCGCTCACCCAATCAGGGATTTGCATAATCCCTTTGCAGCTCTCTCCCAGCAGCTTCACTCTGGATATGTAAATCCCTCCATTCTCGTTGGCTGCTGCAATTCCCTTCTGCCGATTGGTTTCTCTGCTGCTTCATTTTTCGGATGTTTTCCAGCAATAAAGACATTTCTTCTGCTCCTGATGCCCTCTTCTATGAAGATTGAAACTGCACTGAAATCTCCACATAGATTGGTCTCTCGGGTAACTTCCTCTTCCATTTCCTTTTGATCTTCCCTGTCCCATCATCCCATCCAGGGCAAGCCTTTCAGGCAATCAGTCCTGGTTGTGGTTTCACCAAGAGATCTCTGCCTCAATTTCCGATCAAGCTTTGCAAGTTGACAGGTACAGCCAGGCCAGGTCGTTTGGGAAGGAGTAAAGGAAAGGAGAGGAATCAGGGGGAAACATAGAGGAACTTATGAATGGATAGATCACCTCCAGAGATACAGGTCCCAACTACCCTACTGTACTCAATCTATACAATTGCCTCTCCTATTTCTGGCCTTTCTGATCTTGGACCATTGAGTCCAATTTATTTTCAGAACAATGCAGTATGTAAAAGCAGCTAGCATGAGCTCCTCAATACCAGTGTAGTCCCTGTGTCTGATTTAATATCACTGTATGTTATATAGCTATGAAATTCAGAGATAAAATCCTAACTTCATCAAAGGTAGTGAATAGTAGAAGTACATTGCATGAAAGCAACAGATGAGTGTGGCTAATTTTCCCTTCAAATCATTTTTAATTAATATATTTAACTCCATTTGTTTTTAATATGTTGTACCAATGCTCTACAGAGTCACAAGTCCATGATGAATCATCAATCTGAGAAATAAGGTTGATTACCAACACCAACATTATCATAAAGTTGAAATCATGGCTTCAATCTGGAAAAAGTATTTTAAACCTCAAGATAATTACTTTGTTTTGAAAAAAACATATTATATTAACTTCAACTGCCAATGGAGTAAAAGGTGCTCCCAGTCTGACTACTGAGGTCATAGGTTATTTGTGATATACAACACCTTTTCCAAGACCTTTCAAGGAAATAACCTCAGGAATGATGTATAGTACAGCCTAATTGTCTAAGAAGAGTCTTTTGCTGACCAGTCAAATAGTCCTGAACTCAGATTCCCCACATTTTATGATGTCATAGAATACCATAATCCATAAATCTTTGATAAATACCTACTTATCTCTAAAGCACCTATACACGTTGTTGACAACATTTTTGTAGAACTGTAAATTCTTGCTAGTTACAGGTATTTTAATGTTACTGCAGCTCAGATATTTACTGATCTGCCTTAGGAAGAAATATGCTTAAGGCAAAATTTTTTACTTTATTGCTGTCTGTAATAGGCAGATATTTTTCTTGCAAGGGATTTCCTGCAATAAATACCATTGTCATTCTTACGACTGAAGTTCTTGCCTTGAAACACCTTGTCCTGAAATACTGCTTTTCCAAACCATTATTATATAATTACTACAGATTTTGACCTCCTTACATGAAACATACAGGATGCTTCTCTTTCCTTTTCAGTAGTCCCGAGAAAGGGACATAGAAAAAATATTTACTTTGGGGGTGAAAAATGGTTAACTTAGAACTATCAGGAGACAGGTAGAAAACCCCTTTGAGTTGTGTCTGAGGCTGCATGTACTTTGCAGCCCCAGCAAACACCTGTGTTAGCAACAGATTGCAAAGAAAGACAGTAGAAATGATCCAATTTCCAGTAAGCCCATCAGACCACAGAGTGATAAAGGAATTGCTTGAAGTGATATTGGGGTATCACAGACTGACAAAACACTTTATACTGCTGTGAGCTCTGTTGTAATACACGTGCAGCAGGGGTGGGTCAAGTGGAAGGTTTCAAGATATACAGTTCTCAAGGGTCAGAAGCAGAACTATCCACCAGAGTAGATCTTTCCTGTTAAATTTGTAGAAACACAAGCAAAACAGAGGAAAAGAAAGATTCAGTGGGCATAGTGTAGCCCAAAACAGTAGTCACACTAGGCCAATTTACGTATGCTTAGAGCAGTACATACAGTCCATGTATGGAAGCTGAGGATAAATTGTTTTGGTCTCCATCTTGTCTTTATCATAGAGTTATCCAAACCCCAGTATTTAACATGCCTTCTTCACAGAGGACCGTGGTTGACATCAACACAAGGAGACCTGAATTAATCTCCCTCAGTCAAACAGAAGCATACAGTTGTAAAATTACTTTATTTGTCCTTGCAAAATACCAAAAAAAATATGAAGTCAGGCGAGTATGGCAGACGAAACCCATTCTTTGACCAGTCTGAACTGTTGCTCTCTTCTCCCGTTGCATATTTATCACAATACCAGTTACAGAATTTTAATACAATACTGAAGAATATTATATTTTTATTATGTAAAACACAAAAATGTTTTATTAGTGTCCCAGATCTCACTGCAGTCACTTAGTTTAATTTGTTTTCAAAAATTTTCTCTTTTTTTAGCCTCTGAAATATAATCTTGCTTTACAGGCATTGAAATGTTTGCTTTCTTCTTGGAGTGCTGCAGCTTCCTCTGTGCAAGTATTAGAACCCATGCTCTTTAAACTGCAGTTGTTATTAATAAAGGTCTCAATGACTGACAAGTCCCTACTTCATGCCTCTTTATTTTACCCATGGGAGATAGTTAAGCTGTATTGTTTGATTTGTATACATTGATGTTCTGATAGCACTGGCCACTTCTATTTCAGTTGGAGTGGAAATACTTTTCTTGTTGGCTCCTTATTAAATATTGGTTAGGCAATTCTTATGTCCACTGAAAATCTCTTATTTTCTAACTGCTTAAACACTGCTCTGTTTTTTTTTTTCATTTTCTAATCTCCTGTAGTCTTCTGAGTGTAGGAAGAAAAATAACTCCCTTATTTATGTCTGATTCTCCCTTAATTTGTCCAGTTCTTCCAAAACTGTCTCTGTATAATTACTGTGCTCTTAAACCACGTATCCAGAATTCCTTAGAAATATATTTCTTATCTCCCTTGGAAGTAAATCACAGTTTAATCACCTGCCAAAGCTGGTATTAAGTGTCCAATTAAAAAACAAACCTTTGCAGCTTATCACTTTATGCGGTAAGAAACAGGTGTGGTTTTAGGTGAGTCCTGGGCCAATTTCAATTGAATTATATGGTAGGACTCCCACTGGCTTCAGAGGATGTGGAATGAGGCAGATGGTGGAGGATTTGTTTGGGGTAAGGACCTGATGGATGTCTCCTGAGCCTGGATAACTCCCCCAAGGCTCATTGAAGGCTGCAGGTCTGAAATTCCTAAGAATCTGGCACTATTACGTTCCACAGCCATACAGCTGTGATTTTGCACATTAAGCAGAATGAAAGAAACATCACTAGGAAAAGCTGATGGAATAACTGGAGAATCACTGAGGGGTACATCCTAACTGAGTGTCTTCATAGTTGGCCCAGACTTCCGCATCTTGTTTTAAGATGGTGAACAGCTGTCACTGTGGCACCCAGAGATGATGTTACAGTCATTGCCTGACTGATGAATTTGACACGAATTTTGTCCTAGTTGCACCATTATGATTGCCCATTATTCATGAGTACAAAGTCAGCACATTTTTTGTGCAATGATACCAAGATGTTGTTCCAGGCAAGCATTGAGCCCGTGTTGTTGGGCATTTACATGAGTTTATACTGGAAAACCGTTGATGTCTCCCATCGCTCTACAAGAAATTTCAATGATCATGCAGGAGGGCAAAGGGAAATCAATGTAATGGCAAAGTTTCAGCTCAAGCTATAGCCTACCTGGAGTGCTGTGCCAGGGAAAAAGTGGCAGCAGTCATATTTGCCTTGCCCTTACCTGCTCATGCTTAAAAGCTGATCCCTACATGACATAGCAGAGTTGCACCAGTTCTTTCACTGGGAATTTCTGTATCAGGGGAGATAGCCAGCTGGGTTTGCTCTTTTTTGAGGTGTAAATATTCTATTACCATGCACACAGAGACACTGTTTACCTTACACTTGTGCTGTCCTATTTGTGTGTCAGTGATGAATTCCCGTACAAAGCTGTGTGTACATAGCAAGTATAGTAAGCTTCACAGACACACTGTGTGAAGTACATGGTAAGTGCAGCATCTCTTTTAAGTCCTTTCTGATCACAAACACCAGTCCAGTCAACTTCAGCATCACATCTCAGTTATTCTTAATGATGTAAATCAAGCCAATCTCCAGAAACTCTCCATTTTCTTGCACACTGTATGTCTGTGGTGCTGAATAATGCACTGCACACTCTCTTCTTGTGTCCATTCTTTGGTCCTTTAGGTGATCTTTACATATGACATATGATAAAAGATATTTTTTCCATATCCATAAATGATAACATTCCATAAACAGGTCATTTTGTCGTAAGATGGTACAAAAGGTATTTGAACTCACTTAGTAACCATCTAAAGGTATGTCAAAGCACAGAAAACTGTGGCTGAATGGAAACTTAAATTCTTCTGATCCACTCTGCTATTACAATGTATAAAACCCTTTCCAGTGGACGTTGTTGCAAATGGGCATGTCTGGGTCAGATCTCGATAAGACCTTGCCTAAGGAAAACTCCTTCTGAACTCGAGCCCTGGGTGAGAAGTGAAGTCAGACCCTCAAAGTCTGTTCAAATAAATCAGGGCTGATTATCAGTGAGTGATGAAATTGCCGTTTTTGTGCAATGATATGTACACATTTGGCTGTTTGAGTTTTTTGTAGTTACATTCGTTTCAGTCATCTTGTTAAATGAAAAACAGATGCCACCATCAAGCATTAGAGCTCACAAAGATGGATTTTCACATTTCTTTTAGTGGTTGTTTTTATCAATAATACACATGAAAAGGGCCTGGGAAGTTTTATTACATTAATTTAGCCACCATAAATCAGCACAGAATACAAAATTCATTTAAATTACTACCTTAGGGCCAATATAGGAATGATGAAGTGTTATGTTCCAGCCCTTACCACAGATTTGGTGACAATTCTCTTTTCAAACATTAGTGAAGTGATCACAAGGGAATTAGGAATGATGGACTTTGTGACAGTTTCGTTCAGAGAGGACAGGAAAGCAAAGGCAGACCTAGTGCAAGAGTAGCTCACTAGTGAAGGTGTATTATCAGTCCCTGCCAGGGCCAAGGCAGAGGAAGGGAGCTGTGACCACCACACACTACATGGTGTTCCCTCAGCCTTAGTGCAACTCATGATTTTGCCTGGGAAAGATATCAGTTTTCTAGCTGATGTGGCATCCTCTGGAGGAGTCACCATGCAAAAGGGACTAGAGCTGCTGAGGGAAAGTCAGGGGAAAGGACACGACCCATGGGTGTGTGTCACAGATCCTCCCCACCACAGTGCACCTCTAGGCAGGATGGAAGCTGCCACAGCCCCCAGCTACAGAGGTAGGACTCTTTTGGTTCATGCAGTAGTAGCTGGTGCTTTTAGCAATAAAGAACTGACAACCCTGGTTCAGTCCCTGTTGTTAGCCAAGTTAGCAGCCACCACAGATGCTTTCCTAATCCAACCACAGCTTGCATCCCACATATCAGCCCTGCTTTACAGGAATTCCATTTGGCTGTATAATTGCTGCCATCCTCAGACAATTGTATGATTTCCTCTTGTGAATTAATGAAAAAAAATAAATAACATAAACTATTGTTGGGAGTTTTTACTGTTATTAATCCATCAGTCCTTTGGCCTTCCTATGGAGATGGTCAAAAATAACTCCAAGCGGAAAACTGGTTTTTTTGAATGCTGAAATATGTATCCTAAAGCTGATATTGGGACCACTAGTTTGTTCCAGAAAGAATATGTTCAATAACTATCAGATGATCACGATTAAATGATTTATGGAGTCAAGTTAGTGGTTTAGAAGTGAAAGGATTTTTTTCGGTTGTTTTCTTTTTGAATCTGAACACCAATCCTCAGAGCCAGAGTTATCCTATTTTTGTCTCTCCATCAAGCTGTGGTTACACTGATTCATCAAGATAGCTTGAAATTCTTTTCTCTGGTCCTTTGAGACCAGAGGCTTCTTTATTCTCTAATATGTTCCTCTCCTCAGTACATTTTAGGACAGTTCTCTAACTCTGTCTTGTTAAACCTAATTGGACAGGACCTTAATCGAGGTGACTACATCAAATGTCATGTTTTCCTCTTCTCTGACCAGTACTGTACACACTTCCAGGAGCTATTCTTTTGGTGAAACTGTTTCTTAGGAAGTATAAATGTTTGGAAAATAAATTAGCTCCAAATGTGACTAGCCATTTACCCATAAGTCATGATTTGCCTATTTTCCCATGCTTTGTTTCTTGTACCAGTCAAAGAAAAACTAAAAACAAAATAGATTAAATGTTTTCGCAACATAGCATCAAAGACTATAATTTTGTCCTTTGACATAATTTAAACAAGATCAGACTGAGTGTTTGAGAGGGATTCATTTTAAACTCATAGGAAACCTAAGTATTTCAGGAACCGATGGTCTCTGTGTAAGATGGGCAGTTAGTGCTGAAGCTATGCTACAGTGTGGTTTTCAGACAAAATTGTGAAAAATGAATCAGGTTCAATAGATTCAGTCAAAATGAGGGAACATTTTGTACACAAGATTTATGGGTTTGGTTAGAAGTGAGATCCACTGACTGCAATATATCTTTTCAATGCACTTTTAAATAGGGACATCATGCTTTCCAATCACTGAGTTGTTAATGTACAAGGGGTTTTTTTTCCACTGGCTCTTCATTTAACTGAAATGAAAAGCTATCTTCTTGATCCCATGATACTTTTCAAAGTAGTAAGTACACAGCTGAGGAAATATGCACCATTAACTAATTAGTCAGTGAAAACAGGCCTATTTTTCTGCTTGTGAATTGTCTCAGCAGAATGTGACTTCTACAAATGTGGAAGCTTATAAATTCTAACACTTTGCTTACTTACAATGCTAACAAAGAAAGACAAGAATCCTTTGATCTAAAAGAAGAATAAGTTTGAAACTGAGAGCTTCCCCAAACCTTTCTGATGATGCTCAAAGCCCACAATGAAACTGTGTCCGTGTCCTGTGCCGAGGACTCTACCAAAGACAGCAGGTCTTCTCCATAGCTGCTCAAGCCCAACAAGCCTTGGCAGGCCAAGAGGCTGTGTTCAATTAGTGTGGGAGTAAGACAGAGAGACAACTGCAAGCTCCTTCTCATGTCCAACAGGCTCATCAAATCAAATATGTTACATCCGTTGCACTGGAGTCCTGGTGAGCTATTACGTCATCCAGAAGGAAAAATATTCACATTTGGATCATCCAGATGCAAACCCAGAAGCTTATTATTGAAATTGTGTTTGAGGACATTGAATCACATTCAGTTACGTCTTCTAATAATTGCCCAATCGCTTATCATACAACTTTATCCTTGAGGTATTCCACTTAAATGCCTTCACACTGCATATGAAAACATCAATTGCTCTGTAAAGGTTAAAGAAATACGTAATTACATTTCAGTAATATATTTTTCTCCAAAACAACTCTTAAAAACACTGGTAGATAAACCCATTGCCATTTAGACTGTGTATAAAACATGAGTTTTTTATTCAGGGTGAAATCCTGGCCCAAATGAAATCAATGGGAGTTTTGCCACTGACTTCAGTGGGGCCAAGATTTCTCCCTTGATGCACATGATATATTTTTCCTGACATTTAGTATGATGAAACAATCCTGGTTCTGATTAGCCCAGGGTATAAATAGTATCAGTCAACTAGAGCAAAATTCAAATCAAACCTCAAGCATCTTTGCTGATGCCGCTTTGTTTTCTAGTGCTGCATACTAGCAAAGACACCCAAATGGCTATTTGGAGTGAAGGACTTCATCTGAATCCCTTTCTGTGGATTTGTCTTTAACCATAAATCAATGCATGGGGAGCAAAGGGTTAGTAATCATGGAGGCGTCTATTCATATGTCTGGTGACATACATTTTTCCAGAGTGAATTCTTCATTAAAAGAACCCTTGATGTCTCACAGCTTGTTACCAAATTGGGCCTTGACTTTTAATATAATTTAGATGTGTTTAAAACATGCTTCTCTAAAAACCTGCCTCCATATTTATGAAGACTATATACAACAATATTGGGAAGAAATCTACCGCTTGTTTTGATAAGTTTTATTTTTCAGTATCTCATGAACGAGCATATGAATATATTTCAACCTGTTGCTTTGTGTTTGAATTGGTGATACTGCAGGAGGAGAGCAACATAGCTTGTCTTCTGAGACCATTCAATAAATTGCTTGAATGTTGCACAGCAGAGAAAAATATTTCTAATCTTTCTTTAAAATTTTGATTCCTTTTTTACAAAAAAAAAAAAAAAAGGAGAAAAAAAACTGAGATGGTGTTATAAGAAAGAAAAACTAATGGAGAGACAGTGATAGAGATGAATAGATGTTAATTCTAAAGGGATTTCTTGAAGTCATGTCACTTACTTTACAGAGTTAATCTATAGTTTCTAGGGCCTAATTGTGTAGTTTCCCTGGCCCACGCAATGCCATCCATAGAGAACCTTCCAGACGGCTCCAGCATGGTTAGGAATTTACCAGCTGGAGGGGGAGTGTCTCCCCAGCACTGGGGAGGCAAGGGCATTGCCCCTCTGCATCACTCACCTCCCGGACTCACCCTTATCGCAGCCGCTTCATTATCTGCCTCTGCAACACATGTGGGGCTGTGATATTTCATGAGACATGATAGAGAATAAGGACCTGTTATTTGCCTGCTATTCAGACAAAACTCCCACTGGCATCTATGAGCCCTTAAATAGTACAGTATGCTGCAAGTGGAATTGTTTATTGTGTTCAGTCAGAGCCGGCTACAACCAGCTCTCACTACTGACTCAACTACACAAAAACTCACCCTCCTGTCATCCCACACTGCAATGCTCACTGGGCCCAGTTCTGTTTCCACTTAAATGCTGGAATAAATGGAGTCAAGACAGCTCCACCATCTCATTCTTCTGAATGCCGGCGCTCACAAGAAGCAAGGAGTGTGCTGCAGCAAAGCAATGAAGATGGCGATGGCGGGTCAGACACCATGTTGGCGGGAAACAGAGTGTGATTTACACAGCCTTGTGAGCAACGGCTGATCTGAGTGTCTGGGGCCAGCTTTTACTCTGGTGTTCCCCTCTACAAACCAGCACATCAAAACCATGGAGTAGCCCAAAGTGAATATTGGCAGCAGGATTTGGTCTGCAGTGAGCCAAACAGATAGACTGTCCTCTACTCTCCTGCTTTGTGCTCCAGTAGATTTCTCTGCAGACGTCAGCAAACATCTAACTGTAGCTGGAATTAGGACTTGCAGGTATTGTTGCAATTTACCTGGCTTTATAAATTCTCCTTGCAGTCTTGTTCACACTTACCACTTGGGAATGCTGCATGCAGCAGTTGTATGCTCAGTGCGGCAGTGCTAAAATTCATCTGGTATCTCTTCCTTGCTAAGTGCAGGTAGATACACACTCCTGAGTGAGTAGGATATGCTCCACTAGTGAAGTGTAGAAGCAGGTCTATAGACAACTTTCAAAAGGAACCATTTAGGATAATTAAACAGCACATACACACCAGCAAGAGTTTATTTTGTATTGGAAGGCATGTGGTTAGGGAAACAATAGCAGTTTTTTCCCTGGAGAATGTTAATTAAATTGAACACCCTGGAAAACCGAACTATTCTTACCACAAATCTATAAATCAAACCGTTCTGTTTGCTTAATATAATGCTTTGCTATTCTAGTCACACTGAAGTGGGCCAGCTGCACAATGCCAAGATATTTCCATGATGAGCACATTAGAAACACTGATTGACTATAGATCTTATGGATGTAAGGCCAAACCCATATCTCATTTACTCCAGAATAACTAAGATCAAAATCTGGCCCACACTGTTCAGATTAGTACATAAATAACATGAAAGGTTTGTGAGCTCTCTAGCAGATGCATTGTGTACTTCCTGTTTGTACTATAGAAGTCCCTAGCAGCACCAGTAATGGAGCAGGGCTTTGCTGTGCTAGGTGCTGTACAAATACAGAGCAAAAGCACTAGTCTTTCTAGTTTGCCTAACTAGCTCAAAAATACCTTTGAGCATATATTCACCTCCCCTACTTACCTTACTTGAAGACAGAGCAACACTTTCTGCCAGAAGGTACCAGAGGGCAGGCATTAACAGGGTGGTCTACTTGGTCCTCTCTTCTCAGAGGCTAAAAGGGCTCTTGTTAAGAGGTATTCTGACGCTGAAGAATTCTCAGTTTTTGTAACCTGGGGCCAAATTTTCTGCTGGCATAAACCAAATTTCCCAAGCAGATAAAGGCTGGCAGATCGGGATTTGGCCAGCTCAGTAGCAGTCCCTGAGAGTATCATACCCAACAGGGCTCGGTGCCATGGTGGTATTCAGCTGCCACTCAGGTCTGTATCACAGACTGCATGAAAACACACTGCACACACAGGGGGCAGTGCTCAGGTTCTTCTGCTTGCAATACTCTGAATTGATCCAGAACTTGGTAAAATATTTTCATGTTTTCTTGAGTGGGCTGCGGCTCAGGTTCTTATGGAATACCCTTGCCTTTCCATTAAACACAGTTGTTACTCACTGCCAGAAAACTGATTTTAGTTCCAACCCACCAACTTGCTATCTATGTCTCACTTAGATGCTAAACAGAGTTTAAGTAAAGAAAAGATCAGAAATTCCAGGTTCTGAATGGACTTTCGCATGTGTTGACGAAATGAGTTTGGTATCAGGTTGTGTGTTCTTCAAAAGCAATGCATGTGAGTAAGCATGTTTCTCTGAGACAGTGGAAAGCTTTGGGAATAGTCATGTAAAGAGAAACAAAGGAGCAGCACCAACCTTCACATGTGTAAGTTGCTGGCTGTACAAATCAGCAGTGAAACAGTATCTCTGGAAGACGTTCTCCTTAAATGGAAATGGTCCAAGAGATGTATGATTGACAACGATCTTTGCGGTATACAGAAGATTTTCTGGTGCAGGTATGGATCACAGAGTCTGTATCAGTCAGCACTAAAAAAAATAAGGGGACCTAAACTCAAATAGCCATAGGAATGTAGAATCAGAACACAGTTGTACTCTGAGCACTTTAAATTCACCAGTGGCATGTCTGTTGTGCCATTAGCTGAAAGGGCTCTCCCTACAAGGTCACCTGCATGGCAACCTAGCAGTGAAAGTAAAGGCTTCTGATACCAATTGTGACACAAGACAGTCTCATTTATCTTTATTTGTAAGATAAAATGCAAAACCTTTAAGAGCATGTAGATTTACTAGTCCTTAATGTACCACCCAAATATGCTACATATACCCAGTGACATGGTTTAGCTGCTACTGGGTTGTAGTTATTTCTTACAACAAAAAAAAACCTACAGTTCTTCAGCATTAAAATAGTGTCATGAGATGTACATAGCTGGGACTTTCCAAAACATGTAATTTAGTCTTTTTAAAGGAGTTATTTTTAATTCTGTCATGTAGAAATACGTCACATTAAGGGAAAGTTCTGATATAAATCACAGCGGTTCAGCCAGCCATCAGTCACATTACAGAAAAAAAATGAACACTTCTTTCATTCTTGCATTTGACCCCTCCAACATTGTATTGTCCTGACTAATGAACTGAACTTTTTTGCTGATTTGTTACATGTAGAAAATATAGAAGCAATGAAACCCATCTGTAATTTATTCATTGATTTGGACTCAAATCCAAGTGTATTCTAAGCAGCTCTTGTCTGTGTGCATGTGTGAGAAACAGAGAGAACAGCTCATCAGCAATGAAAAAGTCTTAAACTTACCTGCTTGAAATATTTAGGAGTAATGGAAAATACCCTGAATCTCCTTGTGTGTGATCCAGAAGCCCTTTCAAAATGGTTTACTGTTGAGTAAGGGCCATCGGTCTCAGCCTTATATTTGTGGTAAGATCACAAGACCATTTCTAGGGACATGTCCCGATAATCTTTTCAGTTCAAAAAATAAAAAAAAATAAAAAATAAAAAATCAATAAATGCTGGAAAGCTGCACTAAAATAAAGCAAACTTAAACACATTTTATGTCCCTTGCTTAGTGCTGAAAAAAATACACTGTAATGGCAGTTCTGTGGGTCCCTTCTGACTCACTTTCGGGGGGGGGGGGAGAAGAAAAACAATTTTAATTTGAGGGGAGTTGTGGTTTCCACTCTGAGCTCTTCAAAACATTGCTGATTCCAAGCCACCTGTTCAAAATCTATTTTCCTTTAAGTCACCCAAGGGCCTATCTCTGCTTTTAGACACGAAGTAACCTTGTGAAGAAATTGTTTTTAAACAGTTGGGTTTCAGCCTGTTTAATTTTTTTGTTGTTGTTTTTACACCTCCATCCACTATGGATGTTTGGTCCAAGATCCAAGGGCTGTACAAAGCCTTCCACCCAAATAGTCCCATCAGTGTGAGAACAGCAACTCCTTCCCAGCTTTATTATGAATGAAAGAGGGAGTTTTATATGAGCCAAGTTTCTGGAGGGGTGAAGGCCTGTATGTACCTCCCAAACTTTCGATCACACAACTGCTTTCTGGCTGGGAAGTGCAAATACAGAGCTGCTGAGTGGAGCTCCCTGCTCTGAAGAGCCCCTCTGGTTCATCGTTTCAACAGTCTGTTGCCAAACCTTATGTGATCCAAATGAAAGAAGGGAAGAAAAAATCTAAAAAACCTGGGAGAACAAATTAAACCACAGACAATACATTAGACTCAGCAAATGGAGTAACGGTGTGTTTAAACAGAGTCGGGATTTCCCCAGAAACCCTTCTTTCTCGACAAGCTGAACATTAACAAGCTGACCAGGTCTGAAACCAGCCAAAGACTTTTTCTTCATTCTGCAGCTTTTTTTTTTTCGCTTTTTTTTTCCCCCCCTGGCTAAATGCTGATGGCAACAGATTAACAGGTCACCGGACTGGGTTTGAGAATTGCTGTCAATTACCTCGTCTCTGCTTGTTGCACTGCAGTCTAATGGCATCATTTAACATGCACTTCTCTCCCAACACCCCAGCTGGTGACACCCAATAAAAAGTGTGATTGATAGATAAGTCTGCCTGTGTACATCCAGGGGGGAGCGGAGCTCATCCTTTCGGGGGTAAATGTCATTTCGCCTTCCTCTTAGCTTTTTCCACACTCAGACAGCGTGACCAGGAGCCTACAGAGATTGCTTCGGGGAGATCAAGCCTCTCGGCCGTCCAGCCTTCTCAGCCAGGTGGCCAGGCACAGAGGGGAGAAGTGGGGCCGAGTTCGGCCGGGGAAAGCGGCCCCGACCCGGTGCATCCCTACCGCACCGGCTGCCAGCCGACGGGTTTGAGCCTCCGCTGCTCCCCCTCGGACAGCAATTACGGCGAGAAACATCTGAATCAACACAACATCATTTACTTAAAGAATTGACAGGCCTTCCACTTGAACTGGTTTGAATTAGTCGACGCCACATTCTTTTCCTCCTGTGTGTTTTGTTTTCTGTCTTTTTTTTTTCTTTTTAAATAGGAATATATAATTGCAGTAATTCACCCAGCTGAATGCGAAACAGCTCAGTGGGGGAGCGGGGAGAGAGAAAGAAGCCGAAGATACGATTGGAGGGGCTGAGCGAGAGAGCTGCGCTCCCGCGGACGACCCGCCGCCGAGCGCTCCCCACCACTTCTTTCCCCACCTTCCGCAGGAGGCTGTGGAGGGCTCCGCAGGTGCGCAGGGCGCCAGCCCCAACCCGAATGGGACTACGGGGCTGCCGTCGTGCTCTTCTGGCCCAGCCCGCGCAACCGCCGGGTGAAGGCCGGCCGTGGAATGGCCGAGGGGGCTGCCAGGTCCCTGCTCCCCGCCGTTACCGTCTCATTCCCAGCAGGGCGGGAGACGAGAGGGTGGCTGGGTCCTGGCCGAGATAGGCAATGTTTCCTGTCTTCTCCATAGGGAGTTACCTTCCAGACATGTGAAGATGGAAAAACGGGGACATTAAAATCAAATTACATACATGTATAAAGACAGAGCCCTTCGCTTGCAGCAGGAATGATCAAATGGAGCAGCTCGGGAAACCTCCTATATGAATATTTCATGTGAAATCATGAGATCCCCCAAAGGTACAAGAGCCCTCCTTAATTAAACTGGTGTAAACGTTGCCTTTTACTCTTCTTTTCATTTAAGTCACGAGGACGAGTAGGGAGACTGCCCGAATTTTACCCTTATGGCCGAAAAAGAAGAAGCGGCCCCGGGCTGCGGCATAGGGGACTCGGCCGGGGCTATAGGTCCCGCGGGGCCTGGCACAGGGACAAGGAGCTCGGGGAGATGGCGGGAGCCGATGACCCTGACGGGTGCAGCTCCCGGGAGGGCAGAGCAGGGCAGGGACCAGCTCTGCGCTGGCATCCGCCGGCCTAGTGTCCTGCCCCTGCGCATGTTCATCCTTTCCCCACCATCCCCTGCAGCAAGGAGGGGGCGAGACAGGGTTGACGGCTGGTGTCCCTCCCACGTTTGCTGGCCACTCAATTCAGGGCCACTCTCTGCCCATCTTTTACCTCCGTGTCCAGGGTGGCTAAGGCACCAGAAAGTTTCTTCCAGGCAGAGCTGTCTCCAACCTGCGCTTCTGCCCAACGACGACTGAGGCCTCGGAGGATCGTTCCAGGGAGCTGCACCCCTCTCTCGGCTGCTGTGAGGCCGGCTGGCTGGTCGCTGGCAGGACACCCGGGGCTGAGCTGCCGAGAAACTTTGATCTGCAGCTGCAGTGTTTTTCATGGCAATGCGAAGGGTGGCAGTAGGAGGGGGTCCCCGCCGCGGAAGACACGGCTGCCCACCGCACGGAGCCCCTGGCTTCCCTTCGTGTCCTCCAGAGCCCAGAATTGGGCCCATGGGAAGAGGAAAGAGACCTCCAGATGAGGGGCCGCCCTAGCCGACGGTGCTCGACGCCGCACAGGCGAAACTTCTCCTGTTGCCCGTCCAGGACTCTACGCTTTGCTGAGAGGGGCTCTTTGGGGATCTGGTTAATTTGCCAGGGAACAGACCGACCCCAAGCTGTCAGAGTTTTGCCACAGTGGTGGAAAGGAAGGGGATTTCCGAAAGCCCTTGACTCTTCCAACGGCAAATTTCGCAGCCGATCTGCTGCTGCACTCATGGCTCTTTCCTTATATCCCTCCGACAATATCCCTGCGACACAATGAGACCTCGACTTTTTCTGCCACATATGACACTTCCTTTTCCTTCCTTCCTTCCTTCCTTCCTTCCTTCCTTCCTTCCTTCCTTCCTCCCTTCCTTCCTCCCTTCCTCCCTTCCTTCTTCCCTTCCTCTCTTCTTCCTCCTATGTCTTCCTCATTCTTTCCCTCTTTATTTCTTTTTCTCGCTCTTTCTTCCTTACAGATTTTGGTGTTTTACTAATAATCTGGCTTCCTATGTTTTGCATTCCCCAGAAATTAAAATAAAATAATGTTATTTTTATGAAAAGACCTTTTACATCTTAGTTGAACAGCCATTATTCTTCCAAATCCCGTCTTCCTCTTCCGTCCCTTTTTCATGGCTCTGAGCAGTGACATTCAGCAGCCATTGGGGAAGCGGATAAGTTTCAGACTAAGAGACTCCTTCAAAAAGGCAACGTGTTTGCCGGGACGAGGAGTGTGACACGGGAGATAACTCTCTGAAAAAAAAGCTGTATAATAATTTTTGAATCCTAAACATCCCATCATGGCAAACGTCTTCTCTCGACATATGTATGCCAAATAAAACAGCCGTGATCATGTGGATTATAAATGAGACCACAGAAGAGTTTATCTGGAAATATCTCTCTTGCAACCCACAAGAATGCACTTTATTCCCTGCCTCTGATACCAACTAGCTGATCTAAAGATAAAATGACAGCCCTGACTGTATTCTCCGGCCTTATGGAGAAAGTCAAGACTTTGCGCTTTTTGTGAATATAGCAAAACCACAAAAAGGTGGTTCAAATGCCTATAAAGCTATGAACGAAACCCACAAAAACACGGGAATTCAGCAACTTCTTCGTACGTAGAGGCTTGCATCAGACGCTGCTTCCAGACGCTCGGGACTTGACAGATGAGTTTCTACATCTTATCTGAGTTTGTTTGGGGCCACATCACCAACGCTCGTTCGGTCAACATTTTCACTCGGGGATTGAAATCGTTTTGAATTATTCCTGGTTTTGGTTTGTTGTTTTACTTTTTAAACTTTTAAAATAAACCCCACAATTACATAGGGGCGGAGGAGAAAAAAAAAAGCTGCGAAGCCGAGCGTTCGTGCTCTCCTGGGCTGTTCCTTTCCTGACAGGGAACCACTGAGACTTTCCAGAGCTTCGTGGGAGAGCGGAGCTGGGAAAGAGAGGTCCACGAGGGTATCCTCTCCTTTCCAGGAAAAGACTCTCACTTGTAAAAAGGTAATCCCAATCCAGAGGCTGGCTAAAACCGCGGTTTCCTGGTGGGACGGCTTTCCGCCCCCCTTCAAGTCCCTAACGAATGTTTTCAGACAGTTGGAGGATGCAGGAGATCCTCCTCTCCCGCTTTATGGCCAGGTTGTAAACGCCTCGAGGAGGTTTACCTACACTCAAAGAGTTAATTAAGAAAACATTAAGGGTCCATCTTAAACCAACAAAATCCAGGCAGCTCCGAGTCGGGTTTCTACTTTACACGGCAGCTGCGAGACCCCCGTCCCGTCTCTGCATCCCCTCCTGACGCTGGAACCTCTGGAGAGCCTGACCTGTGCCTTGCCAGCCCTTCTTATTCTTCTCCCCTTTCACGTGGCTGCTGCTTCTGCTTTCCCTCCCTTCCAGGGAGAATCGGCACCCAGTGTCCAAACCCTCCGTTGCCTCCCTCCCTCACCCCCACCAGGATCAAACTCAGCCGACACTCGATGGATTTTTCTGGAGCACCCTCTACAGAATGGCAAAGAAAACAGCCACTCGCGGAAGGGTGTCATCGGACTTGAGCGGAGAGCCCCGCGGGGGCCGGGGTGGGGGTTGAGGAGAGGTGTTCCCGCCGCTGCCCGGCCGGTCCCTGCCACCCTGAAAGGAGGATCAGGGCGTTTCTACCTGTTCGGGTTAACGGGCCGGGTTTCTTCCCATCTCCCAGGGATGGTGCAACCACGAGGAGAGAGAACCGCGTGCCTGAGAGCTCCTTTGCTTTCCCAGGTCCTACCTCTGCCTGCTTCTCGTTATTTAACAGTTCCACGGGAAAAAAAAAAAAAAAAAAATCCGTCAGTTTTTCTGTCTGTGCAGCCTTAGGGAAGGAAGAAGGATTAACATGGGGGAGGCGACGTGCGGAGCATGAGTGGAAAAGCGTGGACTTTGTTCTAACACATGAAAAAAAGAAAGGAAAAAAAAGGATGGACACTACCTTCCAATACACTTTACTTAGCTGGTGACAAAAACTCCGGGCATGCGTTGAATGCATAATTACTCCCAACTGAAAATTCCCTATCTAATTTGATATTTGGTGCTCAGCAGAAGCTAGCCTTCGTAAATAATATACAAAGTAAGAAACCTAATCCAGCAGGCTAGAATGTTTAATTCATCATTATGCGAGCTAATTGGAAGGTGATTATATGGTAATTGCTCATTAGTGGTGTATATTTATCGCTGTACCTTATGTCAAGGCCATGGGAATTGTGTAGAGTCTGTTCTCTCATTTCAAGGATCAGTTTCAGAAGCAGGAGCAAAGCGGGCGAGATCAAGTTCTTCCTGACGTCAGGTCCAGCCGTGGGCGATGGAGAGCAGGTCTATAAATGCTCGCCCGGAGCCCCCGCATCATCCTGGGCTCCAGCCGGGCCGTGCGTGGGAGAAGGGGCTCCCGAGGCAGCAGGGCTGAGCGGCCTCGCGGCAAGGAGGAGGATGAGGATGGAGGAAGGAGACAGAGCCCACTTTACTTGCTCCTGAACCGGGGAAGCCACCTGTGAGGAGGGCTGAGTCTCCCTTGCTGGAGGGAGAGCTACGGAGCTAGGGCGGCCACAGCCCCCTCCTCGCCCTCGGGGAAGAGGGGACCGAGGGGGCTACCGGAGGGACTCCCCCGCAGCCGATAGGTCGCCATCCCTGCAACAGGCCGTAATTGCAAAAGGCTAATTTAAAAAGCGAGCGAGAGAAGGTGATTAATGGCCCTTTCGCTTTCAAGCGTGGACAACAGTCTGGGCTTCCCCGGCTGAGAGAGTGTCCCACCAGGAGAAGGGATAGCGAGGAGAGAGGTTATAGCTCGGGGTCAGGAGGTTCTCTAAACTCCTGCGTCTCCCTCGCAGCAGGACCCTTTGCAGAAGTAAATCAATTGCTGTATTCGCTCCGAGCAGTTATGGACTGCTGATGGACACGGGAGCAAGGGTTGGGAGAATCCTGCTTATCAGGGAATCCGGTCTGGCCGGAGATACATCGCCTGTTTCCTACGAAGAAGGCAGATAGGCTGTGTGCTAATTAGGGGGGACCGCTAATTTCCGCCAAGCCCTCATCAGTAACAGCGCGATTCATCAAAGGGGAGGAGGTAAATAAACAGCGTTTCGAAACACAACAAAGCACCCAAAGGCCTCTGGCCTCTCTCTGGTCAAGTGGCAAAGAGAAGGGTGCGTGGGTGCGGGTTTGCGGCGTGGGGGGTGCAAATCACTCCGTGGCAAGTGCCACTGAGGGGCTGGCAGCTGCTGTCTTTGTTCGAAGGGAAAGGGTTAAAAATCTATGGTCAGAGGACCCAGATTCTGGACGCGGAGCAGATCCAGGAAGGCTCTGCGGGAAGCCAGCAGATCTTGTTCCGACCCTTCCCACCTCTTGCCTCATAATCGGCGGGACACAGGGCAGGCCGGGCGGGGGTAGGCACCGACTGGACCCCCGGTCCTGGGGACAGCTGCTTGGCGGTGACATGTCTGAGACGGGCCGGGGGGAGGCGAGACAGGAGGTTGCACCGCCCTTGGTCGGTAGACCGAATAAAGAGATGGAGGAGGGACACGGTGCAAAACCAGCCGAGCCGATTTGCGGTCACTTAGCAGTGCCCGTGCGCGGAGAAGTTCATACCGGTCCGCGCCCGCGGGCCGCTCCCAGGCAGCGCGGCCAGTGAGAAGGGCCGGAGCCGGCCCCGGGCGGATGGGGTGAGGTGGGCGGTCTCCACTCAGCCTCCAACTCCTGCCCAGCCCGGGGATCCACCTGGCCAAATCCCCGGCGAGGAGCGGAAAGCAGCGGGCTTTCCGTGAGGCCAGCCGTCATCGGGGCGAAGGGAGGGGGTGCAGGGGAGAGAAGGTGAGCAGCGGGGAGCGGGCATCGAGATTTCCTTCGAAAGAGTACTAAAATTCCGCCCGAGACTTCAATTCGCCACCCGAAACACACACTCCCTCCCCCACCCCTCCCAGTTATTTAATATAAAATGTATTTTTAAACCCCCGCTCGGAGAGCATCTCGCCAATATTTATATTTCCACGTTGCCTGGCATCCACTGTCCCACATTAGACTCTGCATTTCTCTCCCTCTCTCTAATCCTGCCACTTTAAATAGATGAATTAATAAAGCAAATGAGGGTCTAATAAGCTGACTGTCCTGCCTATTGAGGCAGGGGGAGAGAGACTAGAAAGTGCGCCAAATTTGTTTGCAGTGGATCAAGGCTAGCCGCCTTTGCTTCACTTTCTTTATCTTAATTCCGACTTGAAAAGATATAATTATCTAGTTTGAACAGAGCTGCTATCAAATCCTTCTCTAGGCAAGGCAGGGGAGAGCTGGAGTGGATTGCAGTGTTCTGAGCCGCTTGGTGCAGCCGGAGATAGGGAGTAATGAAGTTGTGGAGTCCTGAGATACAAAGGGCATTAACCTCATTAGCATGAAACCTTTTCTTCTAACCATTGTGGGACCCTTTCAGACTCCTAATCCCCCCTATTTTCAAAGCTTGGTTTGTAATAAAGCTTTTAGGGTTTTTTTTTTTTCAAAGCTAATGGCATTCTCTGAAGATTTTATTGCTGTTACGCTACATAGGACGCTTAATTTTTTTCCCCTCTCCCTTTCTTCCCTCACGATTATAAAAAAAAAAATAAAAAAATATATATGGTTCCTGCAGAAATAAGCCTTTTATCAAGATGGGAAACAATTTCTAGAAAGGCCCAAATCTGCTGTTCAGCCGCGATCTGTTTAATGTTTGCCCATTTGCATGGGTTTGAAGTGGAGCGCAAGCCAACTTGGGCGAGTTAAGGTGAAATCTGCGCCCTGCTTGGTTCCACGATCTGCACCATCACCTGTTCCAGGAGGGGGGAAACGCAACGAGAAGTTTACCTTGGGAATAGCTGTACTAAATAATTAGCCTAGGTTTAAATGGAAGGGACTGCATTGCGACATGCGTCCTAACCCTGCCCGGGCCTCTCACATTTGTAGCACTATGGAACAGAAAGTCACCGGGATTGTCTAAGGAGCAATGTTAAAAAAAATAAAATCGATTTTTTTTTTTAAATAAATTTACATAGTACCCGATAGAGCCAACACGTGCACAGAATGTCTAATCTTAACTTTTCAAAGCAGGATGTTTAACAAAGCTCGTATTTTCGCGATTCATTGTAACTTCGCCTTATCACAGTGTAAAGGGTAGTCAGATTGTCCTAAATTATGTCCAACTAGCCCCCCTGGATCCGCGGATTAAGAGATTAAAGGAGACCACTGGGCAATGCCTCCTCTTTCCCCTTCATATTCCTGGTATGATAATTGCCTAAACTGATTTGCACTTTCACAAAAGCTTGCAGGATTCTTTGTAGCTCGAACAGAGCAGACGAGGTTTCTCTATCAATGGAAATAAAACTGATTAATGCAGTCTATCAGGCTAAGGAGCAAATGAAGCATAAAAAAACAACTGTGTACCCCCAGAAAACCAGCTAGTTTCCTCAAGGACCTGTAGCAACTTTTTTTTTTTTTTTTTTCCCTCCATGTCTTTAATGTCAGAGTTTCACCCTGTCCCCAGGATCGCTCCCTGAGAGCGGCGGGATCAGCAACGGCTAGGACACAGGACCTGTTCCTCACCGCAACGACCTGGCGCGGGAATGTAAAAGACGCGGGGGAAAAAAGAAAAAAAAAAAAAAAAAAAAAAAAAAAAGAGAAAAAATAAATCCGTCCCTCTAAATAAGACACATATTTTTCCAAGGCAAGCCCCTCTCCCTCCCAGCGGAGCGCGGCTGCTGACAACCAGTTTCACCCTCCCTTAACTAGCCGGTTCGCACTTCAATTTCTAACCAGGGAGGGGGTTATTATCATTGTTATTATTTTTTAAAGGTATTTATTTACAGCAAGTGGGTCTCTGCAGGTTATTTTTAGAGGTCGCTTTAACAACCGGTGAATTCATTGAGCAAACGCAGCCATAGCCACAGGAATTCGCGGCGCGGCCGGGGAGCGCAGCCTCCCACCGCGGGGCTCAGCAGCCAAAAACCGAGGCGGTGGTGGGGAAACTACTAGTTTCCGAGAAATTTGAGGGGAAGGGGAAAATAGATTGCTTAAAGATTTAGGGCATATTGATAAATCTTTATTGACAAAATATTGACAATGACATACTTCTTGGAAGTATATAGTGTGTTAGAATTCTAACAAATTAAACACAAAACACGAAAATATTTACATTCTGGTATAGGAGACATGAAGGAAACATTTGTCACTTTTTTTTTTTTTTTTAGTAGCTCTATGATCTCGGAATATTATAAGGTCAGTGCTTGAAAATTGCCCCAATGAAAATGGCCATTAGAAAAAAGAAAAAAAAAAAAAAATCAGTCCGCTATTTTNAACACTATGCTTTGTTACTGCTACTTCATTTAGCTTTCACAAACACTTTGACGCCAGAAGTTATAATAAAATGTTTACAGACTGCACATTTCTCATAAAATAAAATTAAAAAGCACACAGAATCTGTCTTAAAGGGAAAAAAAAAAATTACAATTCATTTCTGTCTTTAGGAACCGGGGTAAATTTTTTCCGTTTTTTCTTTTTTTCCCCCTTTTTTTTTTTTTTGCCCAGACGGCTTTTCACATGCAATTCAAGTTTCTGAAACAGGTGTGGGGTTTGGCTGCTTATGGAAATTTCTCTTTCAAAGACGGAAAAAAACTGAAGTGCAAAATGTCCTGTAGGGTGGTAATTTTTCTGGTTTGGTTGGGGTTTTTTGTTTCTTTTATTTTTTTCTTTTGAAGATTTTTTTATTTTTTTTTTTTTTTTAATTTNTTTAGGTCCTTTTTCTCTGGATCCTCCTAGCATGGGAGATGTCCCCACCGCCAAACCTGGTGGCTGGGTTCCGCTTTATTAATCTCAAAAAATAATCATCATCCAGTTTTGCAATGGGGATACAATTGAGGGCGGGGGAGGGTGTGTGTGTGGGTAATTTGATTTGAAAATAATCAATTTTTTTTTTTTTGCAGCAAANATGGTTTTAAAAGTGGACTGCGAGAAACGGAATACCTGTCAATCACCTCGTCCCGGTGTTTTGGCTTTGATTGACAGATCCCCCATTGCCAGAGCGGTGCCGACAGTGCCACAGTCCGGACCTCTCGCCCTCGCTTGCTCCCAGCTGCCCTCCCAGGCGGGAATCGCATTTTTGATGAAGATCTCCGTGGTTCTTCCTCGCACCGCCACGCCGCTGGGGGGGGCGGAAGGGCGGAGGGTAATGATCCTTTAACACTTTCTGTTGGTAGGGTGCCTGGCTTTGAAAAGTCAAAAAAGTGCCAGTTTTTAATCGTCCGACGTGACATCGATTTCCTCTGGACTAGCTTGTTTGGTGGCGATTCTCCACCGGTTAATGTGATGAGTCCCTTTTTTCTTCTGTTGTGAGTCTGAACCTTCCTCTTCCAACTTTTGCCGCTTGAACTTTGTCCGTCTGTTCTGAAACCATACTTTTACCTGCGGGAGGAAAGGCACCGGGCATTAGTCCGACGCCGATGCTGCTGCCGCCCGCTGCCTTGCCAAAGGGCTCTGTCTGCTCCGTCCTGCCTGCTCCATACGCTGCATATCTTGCCTGCATGGTGTCCTGCCTACTCCGTGCCCTGTCAGGACCATGCCTTGTCTGCACCGTGCCCTTCCTGTGCCGTGCACGGCCTTCCCGGTGTCCTGTCTACCTCATACCTGCCCACACCGTGCCCGGCCGGCTCCATGTGCTGCATGCATTGCGTGCCTATGTCCTGCCTGCTCCGTGCCCTGCCTGCTCCGTGTCCTGCCTGCTCCATGTCCTGCCTGCACCACTATCCAGTCTGTGTCACCTGAACTTCCCCGGGAAAGGCACACGCACGCTGCCCCACGCACACCAGGCACCTCCAGAGGACCCACGCGTGTATGTGTGGCTCCGCTCTCCGCTGCCGCCGCTGCAGACGGACCTGGCACTGAGGCACGGATCTTTCGCGCTAGAGTAAGACCCACGTAATGGCACCACGCGCCCCACGAGGGGAAAACAAAGTGTGGCTGCGCAGTGGTAGGCTCTCGGCATGCCAGTCCCACCGTCGGGGCACCCACCGGGGCGGCTCTTGTTACGGAGATGTCCCTCGGTCTCCAGCATCGGGAAAGGAATCCGGGGCTGCGGCAGAGGAGGCCAGGACCGTGACGCCCGACTGGCACCCCTGGGCCCAGCCCTACCAGGCCGACGGGGCAAAACAGAGCGAGGGCCTCATCCCTCCTCACAGGGCGGCGGGATGGGGTCGGGAGGCGGCGAGACGAGATCTTTTTCTCTTAGAAAAGTGAATAAAATGAAAGAAAAAGTCCCGAAAAGTAAAACGTCCGGCACTCCCCGTTGCGACTCCCTGGGACGCGCCGTCCAGGAGTGATCGTAGTGAGGCGAAACCTATTAAGTGCCATCGTAAATATCCGTCTGAATTTGTACAGCGCCGAATAAATCTGACTTAACCATCCGGCAGCTGACTTCAGTGCTTTAATCACAGATAGTATTGATCTGGGGGCTATCCCCAGGGCTGGCCACACTCCTTGTAGCGGCCAGAGGTAAATATTTTTTTTTTTTTTTTAAAAAAAAGGCAGTTTAAACTCTGGTTCTGTCTGAAAGTGCCTGATAAAGGCCCCAGCAAGAGGGGGGGGGGGGGGGGGGGGGGGGGG
>VWZK01014614.1:0-23415 GCA_013396935.1 Baryphthengus martii
TACTCCAGGTGGGGTCTCATGAGAATGGATTAGAGGAAGACAATCACCTCCCTCAACCTACTGGCTATGCTTCTCTTGATGCAGCCCAGGATAGAGTTGGCTTTCTGGGCTACATTTGCACAACTGCCAGCTCATGTTGAGTTTTTCATCAACCAGCACCCCCAAGTCTTTCTGCTCAGGACTGCTCTCACTCCATACTTCTCCCAGCCTGTACTCATGCCTGAGATTGCCCTTACCCAGGTGTAGGACCTTGCAGTTGGCCTTGTTGAACTTCTTGAAGTTGTCATGGACCCACCTCCCCAGCCTGTCCAGGTCCCTGTGGATGGCATCCCTTCCCTCCAGCATGTCAACTGCACTGCACATCTTGACATTGTCATCAGCAAACTTGCTGAGTGTGCACTCAATTTCACTGTTCATATCACCAACAAAGAATTTAAAGAGCACTGGTCCCAGCACTGATCCCAGAGGAACACCACTTGTAACTGGTCTTCACTTGGACATCGAACCATTGATCAGAACTCTCTGAGTGTGACCGTCCAGCCAATTCCTTATCCACTGAGTGCTCCATCCATCAAATCAACGTCTCTTCGATTTAGAGACCAGAATGACATGTGTGGCAGTGTCGAATGCTCTGCACAAGCCTAGGTAGATGACATCAGTTGCTCTTCCCTTATCCACTGATGCTGTAACTCCATTGTAAAAAGCCACCAAATTTGTCAGGAAGGATTTGCCCTTGGTGAAGCCATGTTGGTTACCATCAAACACCTCCTCTTTTTCCATATGCCTTAGCAGAGCCTTCAGGAGCATCTGCTCCATGGTCTTGCCAGAAACAGAGGTGATACTGGCTGGACTATAGTTGCAGAGGTCTTTTTTTCTCTTTTTGAAAATGGGGGTGATGTTTCCCTTTTCCCAGCCAGCAAGAGCTATACCAGATTACCATCACTTTTCAGATAGGATGGAAAGCAGTTTAGTGACTTCATCTGCTTATTCCCTCAGGACCTGCAGATGGATCTCATCTGGTCCCATGGACTTAAACCTGTTCATTGCTTATGGTGGGCTGATCATCCTTCTACCAGTACCTGCCTTTACCTTCTGCAAACTGGCAGGTGTGGCTAGAGCCCTTTCCAGTGAAGACTGACACAAATGAGTCATTGAAAACTTCATCCTTCTTCATATCCCATGTGACCAGGCCTCCTGTTTCCTTCTGGAGAGGGCCCACATCTTCCCTATCTTTCCTTTTATCACTCACCTACCTGTAGAAGTTTTTCTTGTTATCCTTGATGTCGCTGGCCAGATTTCATTCTATCTGTGCTTTAGCTTTCCTAACCTGATCCCTGGCTGCTCAGACAACTTCTCTGTAGTCCTCCCAGACTACCTATCCTTGCCTCCACTCTCTGTAGACCTTCTTTTGGCATCTGTATCCAAGAGCTCCCTGTTCATCCCTGTAGGCCTCCTGGCATTCTTACCTGCCTTCCTCTTTTTTAGGATGCATTGCTCCTGAGCTTGGAGAGAAGTAGTCCTTGAATACTGACCAGCTTTCTTGGGCCCCTCTTCCTTCCAGGGCTGTCTCGCATGGTGCTCAACACTTCTTAAAAATGTGTTAGAGTAGCCACAGATCTACTACT
The DNA here is from genome assembly GCA_013396935.1 of Baryphthengus martii. NCBI lineage: Eukaryota > Metazoa > Chordata > Aves > Coraciiformes > Momotidae > Baryphthengus > Baryphthengus martii. The sequence goes on from VWZK01014614.1 coordinate 1,626, forward strand.
TGGGACCAGGTACCAGCTGTCGCATGAGCATCTGGTAAGAGACAGCTCCTGCACACAGACTTTTGCAGCTTATGCCAATGTGGCTTGCCCAAAGCCAGGAAGACGAGGCTGCATTACCTCCAAAGGCAAGCACTGCTTCTGTCAGGAAACCTCTCTGAATTCCAGATGTGAATCCTCTAAACTTGCCTATATCATTTTTGCTGCAGTGTAGTTCCAGGGCCGGGCCTCCTATTAGTTTTTCTTTTTCTTTCTGTGGAAATTCCTGAATGTCTTCCAGGAGGTTAGCAAAGTGTTATCTTGCAGAACTGCAAGATATACCAGGTAGAGAAAATCTTATGAGATCAAACAGCCTGTAGAGCTTCCTGCCAGCAGCTGCTTCTGAGAGCAGCTCAGTGCTGATGTCTGTGAACATGACCTCTGGTCTTGCTTTGGTCTCAGTCCAACACTAGAATCATCACCTACACCTAATCCATACCCAGCCTGAGGTTTGAAGAATATGGTCTGATTATACTCATGCATATAAAGGAGTAAGAATGCATATGAAGGAGCGAGAAATTGTTTACATTTTTGAAGAACAGTTTCCCTTGTGATTTTTTTTCCCCTGAAATTAAATTAGTAATTCCCTTTGGGATTTCAGAATCTGAAAACCCGAATCAGCTCTGACACTCACACATCATAACATATTTTATATCCTCATTTAGGGCCAAACACTAATCCATGTGCTGAGTTTTCAGACAGACTGTTTGTTCCTTGGCATAGCCTCTCTGTTTCACAAGTACCCAGGCAGAACAGCCTGTCAGCCAGAACCTGGCAATCCTATAGGTGATAGGATGAAGAGGGGAAAGAAATGTGATTTCTTGATTGCCAGTGCTGGAAGTAACTCGGCAGAGCCAGACTGGAAGACAAGGAGCAAACAAGGAAGAACCAGAATAGGGGCAAGAGCTGGTAATTTTTTTCCCTAGGGTGAAGGTGTGGAAAAATAAAGTGATCTCATGACTCTGACTAACGATCTGCTCCCAGGCAGTGTAATTCAGCATTTTCCCTACTAAAAGTTATTAGCAACACCTTCCTACATATGCATGTATGTAACACTGATTGGTTCTGAAGGTCATTAGGTATGGTGTCCTTGTGTCCCGTTCACAAGCAAGCCAGACCCTTACTGGCAGAGACTCCCACTTGATCACTGGAATTGCTGATGCAGATAAGAAAGAGTAATGCTCATACCACTTCTCCCAGTGGGAAGTTTAGTAAAAAACTTCCTTCCATATTTGAGGCAGTTCCCATAACCAATTCCCTTTGCTGTATTTAGGCACTTCCTCGTTTTGTTTTTATTCGCTGTGGTGTTAACTCGTAGCCAGATTTTTAAAACAAAAGGGAAACTTTAAAGAGATGCTGTCCCCTCATTGATGCAACATTGCTAGTTTTGAGGGTTTCTCTTGTTGCCAGTTTACCTCGCAGACCCCAAAGCAGGAGCATGTGGGAATCATTCTGGCCTCCAGAACAGCTAGTCTGATATATAGAGATACACCAGAGGAACGAGTCCTCTCTGATGCTTTTTCCCTGACGTTAAGAGGACTCATTAGTGCTGAACTTTAACATGAGGAAATCTTACTTCCTCCAAGGTGACGAGCAAATAGAAGAGCCAGAGCACTGGCCTCTTCCGCTCTGCTTCCTGAAAGAACATCATATTCCTTATGAGGCCCCCAGGTCCACACTTGCTCCTGCGAATGAGCCTTTGTCACATATTGAACTCCACAAGTGTCAAGCCTGATCTTTGTTGATGTTTCTGTTTCCTTTTGGCCTGCTTCCATTCACCTCTTTGCCTCTGTCCTCCTGCAAGTTTACCTCATTTCCTTTTTCCTGCACCAGGCACCCCCTAAACTGGAGCAGAAAAGGAAAACAGTTATCTTGTAAAAATAGGCATGAAGGTGGGTCATAACAATTAAAAAAGCAGTTAAGTAGGGTTGGACTTGGTGATCTTAGAGATCTTTTCCAACCATGGCAATTCTGTGATTCTCTGATTTTCCAGTTGAGGTGTTGTCAGGTTATAAATTTGCTATTAGACATGTTCATGGTAGTGCAAGCAATCAATAAATGAACACCATTGAATTGCTTTTAATTGCCACTGTTGCAATTAAAAAACCAGAGTTTTTTTTAAAAAAAAAAAGAAAAGTTATTCTTGGAGTGCTCCAAGTAATACAGCAGTGCCACATCCAAGCTCTGTCATCAAACCATGAAGACCACATGGGGAGAAGAGGCCAGGGAGAGGTGAGCAATGAATTCTTATGTAGTGCCAAACGAGGCTGACTGGGAAGTGTATTGACAGACCTTGTTCTCCCACCGGGTTTGTGGGCCCCTGACTCATATAACTATGGAGTCCAGGTGATTCTTCCTAGACCCCTTAGGAAGCAAAGGTCTCCTCACCCTGGCAGGTGGGACAGCTGGGATGGTAGCCTTCACTGAACCATCAGGCAGATCGTGCTGGAAGCAGCTGAGTCAGTCTGAGCATGCACCCTGTCTCTGCACAATCAGATGTGGTAGCTGTTTGTAGGTGGCCTCAAGCATCTCCAGACAGTAGAGCATGAGCCAACAAATCCTATACGACCAAACATGAGCTCCAACTGGTGGCCATGGCAGGAGGGTGTCCCAGTGGATTCTGACGAGGATTATGACAGATTACACCCTTTTATCCTCAGTGTTTGGTGACTCGCCATAGAAATTGTCTGAACTTTATCAATGTTTTCTTATTTTAGTACATCAAAGTGATTTAATTCAATTTGTAGCAGAATAGCTCTGACTTTCATCCCTATAACAAAGGTCAAAGTCAGACTTGCCCTTGAAAAGTTGCTCAAGGATTTTGGTTTATCTTCTACAGCTGTTGGATATTTTGCTGACTTTTAACCATGTCCAAGTGTGTCTTCCTTGATTACATGCCTTGCTGGTTTACACTGGTCACATCAAGATGTAAACCAGAGGCTTTGGCTTTGAAAAAGCTGTGTGGTTGAGTGAGAAGGAGTCTAATAAAATTTAATTTACTGGGTTACCTTCTTTATTTGCATTTAAGAGGCTCTTTTTCTAGTTGGTGACATTTGGCAAGTTTTCCCTCTCAAACCATGATGTCTATTTTTAGACTCTAAGGTCTGCGGAGCAGGTGGTGTGTTTTCATTTGTGGTTGCTCAAACTGTGTCGCTAGCCTACATTTAAATAGTAATGATCTAGAGGTGAAGATGTTCAGACAGAACTTGGACACGGCCACAAAGTAAAAATCTGCTACTTTGCTTATGTAGATTGTGTTTTCACCCTCTGTCACCATCCAGCAGATTTGCCAGGGACTTCCTTCCTAAACAATAAGCAAAGTGGGTACTTTCTTGTGGCCAAAGACTGTCAAGTTGCTAGAGAATTCAGAAAGAAATTATTAAAGGTGTAGTACTGCAAAGAAACAGTTTGACTTCTTTATTAAAGTGGTTAATATTCTTGGCTTGGTGCAAAAACTTGGTAGAAAATCGTTTGCTTTTGGATCCCGTCCTAGGTATTTGCCATAGGCGCTAAGCTGTGGTAGCAGTCTTGCACTGTGTAGCCATCAGTAAATGACTCTGATGTAAGACTGATCTGGTAGTTACACAACAAAAAATAGGCAGCAACCAGTACAACTGAAAAAAATGTTAAACTTTCGTAATAATGAAGTTATAAGATAAAAAGTTTTGTCCTGGAAACAAAAAAAGTTAATTGTGTGCGAAAGCACAGGTGAAAGGACAGTATCATTAAGAAGTGTCCCATTTAAGTGCTGTATGGGTAGAACAGTCTAATAACAATCTGCTGAAATATCTTGCACTTAAAGCACTGCCTCAGATAATCTCCTGCCCCGTCTCTTTTTTCCTTTTTTTTTTTCTTTTTTTCTTTTTTTTTTTATTTCGGTGTAAAACTAGACGAACTAATTACTCTTAATCACCCAGCCCTAGGACTGGATCAGTGTGCTACTGTCTGCCATTCTTTATTGCCTCTAGAGACCAGGACTTTTATTTTATTTTATACCTCACGGGTCCTAACACTGTGAAGCCCTGAGCTTTCTTGTGGCTTCAGATGTTACTCTTACAGACGGACTGTGATTGGATTTTGTTTGGTTTTATCTTTGCGCTGAAATCTTCTGACCCAATGCAATCAGGGGATGAGTGCATCACGTCTGCTGCTTATATGCTGCTTTACGATAATTCAGCTGTGTGAAGGAAAGATGGCTCACATTAACACAAGCTGTCAAAGTGGGAGCTTTGAAGTGGGTTTGAGAAAGGAGCCTCAACCGAGCATCAAAGTGGGCAGCAAGAGCTTATAGGGTAAGTTTGTGACAGAAAGAATAAAATATGGGCTTTACACTGTCATTTTTTCCCACTGGCAGAGGTCTGTTCTGTGAGCTGTCACATTTTCCACAGTGTCTGACTCTGTCTAATAGGAAGATACCTTTGCTACCACTTAAACAAAAAAAGGCTGGCAAATTGTGAGCGTAACAAAAACACAGGAGCAACGGCATGTAGATGAAGTGGGCACTGCATGCACTGCAGTAAGTTGCAGAACCAAAAAGCCTCTTTTGTACCCCAGGAGGAATAAAAGATCAGCTTTCTTCTCCTTCTCTCCCTTCTGTCCTGCTTTCTTTGTGATGCATATTTTTATGTCTGTGGTAGGAGAAACCCAACAAATTAAAGTTATTGAGCAGGCATGCATGACCTGCCCTTTTAGCATCTGTATCTGATGTAGATACTCAAGCTGAGTGAGCTATGAAGGGGAAAGCACTCTCTTTCACGAGCGATACGGACAGCGGGTTTTGCAAGTTGCTGAGGTGCTTTCTGAGGCTTTTTTATGTTCAGAATGTGAAATTTCTGATGAGGTGGTGGGAACGCTAGAGACTTGTCCAGTCTGAGACAGAAGGTGTACAGTGGTAATGCACTGAAACATGTGTTACATCTTTCAATGCACATGACAGCTAGGAGAAAGTCTGTATTTTTTCCCTGACTTTTTTCTATTTAATTGCAATTCCTGAGGCATCTGGGACTTACTTGAAAGTCACTAGATCCAGGAGTTATGCAAATTCATGAGAAATTTTGGCAAGCACCATAAAAACCGCAAAACACATAAGGCAACTATATCAAGTATGCCAGCGTCATCATATTTCCAAAGCTACTTGTGGACCCTTGAAGACTGGGAGTTGGCCTCAGGTGTGGTTTATTCCAGGTGGAAGTAATACTAGAGAACAATGGATTTACCATGTGCCTGTTGTGTGCTGTTAATGGTAGACCAACCTTCCCACGACAATTCTCAGCTTTCTGACTGGCTAGGCTGAGCAAGACATATGTAATTTTTAACTTTTCTTTTTTTTAAAATAATAGTAATCTAAAAAATTTGTCATCTTTTTCCTGCATTCTGTGACATATTGAAACAGAGGCACAATTGCTTATCCAGTGGAGCCATATTCAGCCCAAAACTAGGTAGCCAGCTGCAAAGGCAGCTCAGCAACCTGCTTGAACTTCCTCCTGATGCACTTTAAAACAAGCCCCTTGAAGAGCATTGAAGTTCAGATGGATTGCTTGCAAACTGTGGAGATGGCTTTCTACCACCTGATGGACCCAGGAAGTCGCAGCTGATCAGGGTCCTTATGAAGCAGAAGCTGAGAGGCCGTGCTGTGCTGCTGTGGGAAAAAAACAAACAAACAACAGGAAGAAAGTAAATTTCTATTGTGCTAATAGGGTTTTCGTACACAGCACACCCAAAGCAAGTCCCTTCTCCACTGGATGGCAGCAGTACTTTATGCCATTTTGGAAACTGTTCCCAGTCCACAGGACAACACTAGAAATAATGAAAAGTCTCGAATGTGGTAGACTGGCAAAAATTGTCTCTGTTGAGACTAGGAGAGATTCAAGATGATTATACTTAAGATTCAAATACTTAAGAAGGAGAGGGAGAGAAAGAGAATAAGTCTCCGTAACTGGATAGGTGATACGTTCAAGCTGTGGCAATGAAGCTTGGACTAGACCTGAAGGCAAACATTCCTGCACAGTGAGGCAGTAGGAGAGGTGGTAGGGCCTCTGTCAGGATTGCCTTTAAAAGCAGGTTAAGCAAACCTTCATTGGGAACAATCTACTTATAGTTGAGTTCATCTTGGGGCCCAGAAGATGGTCTTGATGGTCTTCTGCTGTCTGTCCAAAAACACTTTCTTGCCTTTTGGTAGGGGTGATGGCAAAAAGTGCAACTTTTGGGCCATTCTAGATAGGATCAGTTGATAGGCTTAGTTTGGAGGTCAATGTCAAATATCCCTTTCCCTCTCTCACCAGCTCCTCCTTGCATAGTGTTGGATAGACCACACACCATGGGGCATACTACTGTGTGGCTCATTTGTCCTTCTTTCTAAGAGTACAGATGAGCACTGTGTCCTGGGCATAAAGAGCTGGAAAGCTACTCTGCACTCATTTAACTAAGGATGAAATGGCAGCAAGTCCCTTGGGTTAGGAGTGGCTGTCATAAAATGGATCAGTCTCCAAAGCACTGAAAGGACTCGGCAAGCTGAGTGTGTTCAAGCTTCACACTGTGCTATTACGCTGGTATTTAACAGTGACTGACTAGCAGCACGGCAGTGACAGCAATTGCATTAATGCCTGTGGCTTCTATCACCCACCAGCACAAATATTTTTACCTTTGTTATCTTGAAAATAATGTTTTAAATACATGAGCTCCGTCTAGAGAAGCTGTTGTCTCATTGCAGGTCTCTGCTGCAAAAAGCACTCTGGGTTTCACCGATTTGATACGCTGTGCCTATCAAATGGAGATAATGCTTCTGAATTCCTCAGTAAGTCCTTAGTGCTTGAGAAGCCTCTTGCAGGATACAGGAGTGGAGGCAGTCAGGCAATGGTAACGATGCTTATACCAATGCTGCTGATAGCTTATGAAAAGGCAGACCTGACTGAAAAGCAGTGGTAGCACATCAGCGGAGAAGGGAAGAAAGTCCTTGATGTTGTTGTTCTGCTTTCTCTCTCACATTCCTCACTCATTCCAGCTTATCACACTTCATCTAGTCAGTTCTGCAGCATGGAGACCATGTCTCTCTTCTATGCTCTGAAAAGCCATTTCAGAAACTGCTTGCCCAGGCCAAAAATAACATGAAATGCCTGAATATCCTTCCCCAGTGAAGGGTATCATATGAAGCTGCCGAGTGTGTGACAGACACCCTGTTAGCATCACCTTTCTGATAAATCCCAGAAGTTTATGAGCTTCTTCAGCTCCGCTTGTAAAATCCTCGAGGCCCTGGATGGAGCACTGTGGTACCTCCTAAGGAAGTCTGCAGCCACAATCCCTCTTCCTCCACAGCTCCAACTGGATTGAGAGCTGGCACTCAGGTCTTACAACTCACCATCTCATGGCATCTGAGCACCTTGTGGGCATGTTTCCTTAAAGGATGTGATAGCAGCATTGGTTGTATCTCCTTCACTGGCCTTTTGCAAGTCAGCATTTGAGTTCCCAAAAACAGCTTCTCCTTTGCACGGATACTTTACTTTGCTGTTAATAATTCATTATGGATCACAATCACACCCAGAAGTGGCACTGATCCACTCTTTACCTATCCCAACGAAGAATGTTTACGGCAAGAGAAGAAAAATACAGACAAAAAGTTACGGAGTCTAATTTGTTGCTTTGCTTGTTTATTTTCTGGAAAGTAATTTAAGCAAAAGAACACCACTTAAAAACCCTCAGTTTTGCTAGTGCAAATCTCATTTTGCTTACCAAAATGTCAATTTTAAAGTAAAGCTTCTAATTTTCTATATAAAGTCAATCAGTTTTCAGTCCTCATTAATATCAACGCTAAGTGTGGTGGGCTTATTTTTTGTTTTCCTCAACTATTACAGAATTATCTTTAACTTTTTTTTTTCAAAACTCTGCAAGGAAAAGCATGCCTATCTCCACCACATCTATCCAGGTCTGCTATAATTACAGCATCAGCTAGGATTTTTTGCATTTATGTGTTTACTACATTACAGTTATAATGAATAGCAATCACAGTTCCCATAGGGAACTGTGAAGTATTATTAAATTATAAAAGAATTAATTTGTTATTAATTAACAATAAGCTAGGTCTGGGTCCGCATAATGCAAACCCTGGGAAGAGTCACTGGGGAGCTGGCAGGGAGGCCTGCAGCAGTGGGTAGAAGCTGTCCTCAAGATCCCCTCTGCCCTCCCCACACTACCTCCACCCCAGGGAAGCCCTGTTCCCGTTTTGAGGCGTAGTATGGAAACCATCCATTCTTGCTGCCTGAGCAGAGGATGAAAAAGCCCTAACACAGGGGCTGGGAGAGTAACCCTATGCAACAGCAGTACCCAAAACAAGGTGGGCATCAGAAGGGATGTAAAAATAGGTATTAATGTTACTTTGTTCTGTATTTTATAAAGGAAAAAACCCCACACCTCTTTACTTATGGAAGTTCCTCCTTGATCTTGCAAAGGAACACAACCACACACTGGTGCTTGGGACTGTACTGAGAGAGTGTGACATACGTACAACAACTACACGTGGTAATTCACTGTGTTGACAAAGCCAAGAGGGAGAAAACATTCACAAGGGGAGTATCTTCCCTGTGGATAAGTTGTAAGGAGTTTTGTTCAGAAGTCAGCAAGTCTGTTTCAGAGTGAGCCTGATTCTCACTTGTAAACTATTTCCCCCTCTCATCTCACACTGGTGAGACTCATGCTGGTGAGAGTCTCAGTGCTAGTAAGATTTGCACTGGCCTTGAATGAAGAGTCTGCCAAAAGATTTGAACCTACTGTAGTGGGCTAACCTGGGCTGGCCACCAAGTGCCCACCAAGATCATAGAATCATAGAACAGTTTGGATTGGAGGGAACCTTAAAGATCACCTATTTCAAACCTCACTGACAGGGACAGAGGCACCTCCCACTAAATCAGGTTGCTCAAAGCCCCATCCAATCCAGTCTTGAATGCTTCCAGGGATGAGTCATCCACAACTTCCCTGGCCAACATGTGAAGAACTTCTTCCTAATTTCTAATCTAAATCTACCTTCTTCCAGTCTAAAGCCAGTATCCCTCATCTTATCACCACAAGCCCTTATAAAAAGGCCATCCCCCGCTTTCTTGTAGGATCCCTTCAGATAATGGAAGGCCATTCTAAGGTCTCCCTGGAGCCTTCTTTTCTCCAGGCTGAACAACACTAACCCTCTCAGCCTATCCTCACAAGAGAGGTGCTCCAGCCCTCTGATCACCTTTGTGGCCCTCCTCTGGATCTGCTCCAACAGGTCGGCATCCTTCTTGTGTTGGGTGTTCCAGAGCTGGACACAGTACTCCAGGTGGGGTCTCATGAGAATGGATTAGAGGAAGACAATCACCTCCCTCAACCTACTGGCCATGCTTCTCTTGATGCAGCCCAGGATAGAGTTGTCTTTCTGGGCTACATTTGCACAACTGCCAGCTCATGTTGAGTTTTTCATCAGCCAGCACCCCCAAGTCTTTCTGCTCAGGACTGCTCTCACTCCATACTTCTCCCAGCCTGTACTCATGCCTGAGATTGCCCTTACCCAGGTGTAGGACCTTGCAGTTGGCCTTGTTGAACTTCTTGAAGTTGTCATGGACCCACCTCCCCAGCCTGTCCAGGTCCCTGTGGATGGCATCCCTTCCCTCCAGCATGTCAACTGCACTGCACATCTTGACATTGTCATCAGCAAACTTGCNTTCTTGGCCACCTGGGAACACTGCTGACTAAAAAATCCTTTTAAAAAAAAAAAAAAAAAAAAGCAAAATTCTAGTCCTATTAGTTGGAGAGGGAAAAAGTATGAAAATCAAAATTGAGATGATAATGAAAAGAAACAGGCAGTGCTACTCATTAAGCTAGATGTGTTAGCGGACGACATGCCCCAAAATCCCAAGTTCCACTCTGCCAACCTGTTTGTCTTCTTTGTTTGTTTCCTGCATAGTCTATAAGAGATTACTAAAAGTATTAAACTGTCAAGAGAAAATGGGCTTGGGATATTGAGAGGCCATAAAGGAAAGAGTAAAAGTCTGAGAGTATAAACTTCTGCTTTAGATATGATAATTCAAGATCTTTCACCAAATCTTTTCCTCTAAAAAAAATAACAAAACCTGCAACTCAGACTGATCAAATAGCTCAGGAAAGGACAGATGGTGTTCTCTGCCATTCCAGTTAATAATATGTTGTCAAGACTGAAACCAGTAAACAGCTCCAGCATCAAGGCTATCAGGATTTCTTCTAAACCTCCGTCTGCAAAGCTAAGTATGTCAGGACAAATGCCCTGCTTTCTTTCACTGGGCTCCTTCTCAGCTGCGGCCTGTTGGAGTGGCCTGCCTCTCTCCTATCATTCACATTTAGGAGAGATTTGACCCTTTTACCATTTTATTCCTATTGATTTTTTTGCAGCGTATATGCAAAGCAGCTTATCATTCCAGATTGGGAAAATTGCCCGGTTTTACTGCCACGACTGAGAAAACCTCTACATCACAGATTAATAGCAAGGCTCAAGGAAATGCAGTGGGGGTGGTTTTGGAATGCATAGCCCACATGGGCATGCAGACCTCTTCCTTCACCTTGGTCGCAGTCAACAGCCCAATGCCTACCCTGATATGCATATGTGACTTTTTGGTGAGGTGAAGAGCAAAGTCAACAAGTTTCAGTGTCAAACAGGAAAAAAAAGCCGACATGGGCCTACTCTTTTCCACTGAGGGGCACAACCACTACTCGTGCTCTTAAGCCCTCATAGAGACATGCTCTTTGTCATGTTCAGCAATTTGTAGACTGTGCAAAATTCAGAGGTGTGTACGAATACACTGAAGATTTAGAAGCAGGAGAATATATTTTGTGTTCTTTTTATTTGCCTTCTGGAAATTATAGATGTATCCCCTACCCTTTACCTGTATTACCAGCGTATGTTGACTCTTCTTCAGCTGTTTGCTATGTCACATTGGGAACAGAGAACACAGTGGAAAGCATCTTGATATCCATGCGTGGACAGAAAGATGCTTTCCACTGTGCTCTCTGTTCCTAATGTGACATGAAACCTATAAAGCCAGAAAGTGACCGTGATGTAACACAGGCTACACTGACAGGACTGAGAAACCTTGCTTTACATTAAAAGCTCTTCAGGGCAGTATGTTTCTCTTTGCTCAGGGGTATAAAAGGCCTCATCCCAATGATCCTATGGTATTGTTTGGGACCCTCAGGTAATGCTGCCATAAAGATAATGGGTGTTCTGTCCTGTTCAAACAAACAGCTAGGAAATGAGGAAAAACAAATGACAAAAAAAAAACAAACTAATAGATAATCCACTGTAAAACTGGGAAGATGTGCTGAACTAAACCAAGCAAGAAACGGCTCTATTAGAGCAGAAAAAAAGTTTGACCAACATGTTCTTTTTGAGGTTTCTCCAAACCTAACCACTTCTCCCTTTTCACTTACCACATGGGTAGATCTTCCCAACCACATGGCTAGGAGAAATGATGAGACCATCTGTTTCATCTCAGCCAGATGAGAAAACTCTGCATACAGAGCAACTTGTCTGCCGAGCAGAGAGGTGGGCAGGGTTTGGTTTGTCTGGCCATAAATGTACCTACATTTAATAGCAAAATTTAGAAGGAAATCTCTTAACACAAATATGCACAGCCTCAGGGACTTTCTGGAGGGATTCCTTCCCTAAAACTCCATGGGGGATTTGCATGGATAATTTCAGTGACCTTCAGCACAGTGCAATCCATTGAAATCCAATGCAATGTAATGCTCCCCGTGTCTTCGCTGTCCTTAAAAGTACTTCCCTTCTGTTACATTTCTGTGTGCTAATTTCTATTCAAACAGTAATGGAATAAAAAGTGGCACTTGGATGCACAATGAAAAAACCCAAACAAGATCCTTAAAATGGGCAAAGCCAACATCAGCCCTAAAAAACTTTGTGGATGGTTGTTCCTGCCTTTTTTGATGTGGATTTAAATACTTCAGCTATATGAGAGTGGGACTTCTTTTGCCACTCAAGTGACAGCACTTTGTTGCCTTGTATGTGCACATCAGATTTTCTTCCTCTGATATTTGAAGTTACCATCCTGATGAATGCAGTAGCCTACTAGCAATATGTTCTCTTTGCATACTCACAAACAGTGTAATTAAATTTCATTTCTCCTTTTTTCTCCTCTCTTGGAGGAGTGACATCTAGAGAGATAGTTGGCTAAGCCTGCCATGTGGACAAGCCTTCCTGATTTTTGCAAGTAGAAATGTCAGAGGTTTAACAACACAATAAATCACTGTTAAATGTTGTCGTATTAGTGCTTGGAGAAGAGGGGCTGGAAGGAAAACATTGGTGCATAAGTCAATGATCTGAATACTCCTCAAAGTCTGCTGGGGCAGATTCAGACACAGTGCATAGCACCCGTTTGACACACAAAGTACATTGAGAGTGCTGGGCCCTGCTTCCACCCCACCTTCCTGCAGCCCATGAGGGAAGGCTAAAAGACCTGTTTAAAGTGCACATAAGAAGACAAGGGGATCTGGGAAATAAGTCTTCAAATACTCAAGAGATTTTCTAAGTGTCGCCAGGAATAAACCACTCCCATTGGCTCACCAAAATAGAAATAGGAAATAGGTGGAAATTGCAGCGAGAGATTTGGGAATGACACAGTGGGAAACAAGGAGAGAGAAAGAGCAGAAAGCACCAGAACTGTTTCTTGGGGTTTCTTTTTTTATAAAGGGTTATGGCAGATGGGGAGGGCTGGTACAGAGAAATGTACATTGGGAGCAGTCCTGATGTGTTGAGTCTGATGTAGGAGATCAGCATCTCCCGTTTGTCCCTGGGCATGTTTTTAGATCTATACAAGCCAATGGAGGTGCTTGAGTTTGTCATTGCCTGTCTCTTTGATCAGTATGGCTACAACAGAATTAGAGCTACCCTAAACAAGTACTTCAAGACTCCTGCCAAAATAAGAGCACCTCACCTTCCACAGAAGCCAGATGAGTCTCAGTGGACTGTTTTGGATGTAAGGGAAAGGGGAGAGAACCCTTAAGTCCCAAAGGAATGATTGCGCATCAGTGGTTTAGGGCAGGATTATCCCTTCTGTGCATACATGGTCCAAAGCGTGCCTGTAAAAATCACGGAGAGGAACAATTTTCAAGCACTGCAGAAGGGAAACAAGCAGATTCAAATATTAGAAATGACTGTACACCACAGAGCTATACTGAGTCATCTGTCCCACAACCAAATGGCATGAGGAAGCAGTGAAGGGGCAGCCAGGCGCTAGTCACAGTTATGACCACAGCTCTGCAGGCACATGGAGTGAGAAGTCCACACCAGACCTCATTCCAAAGCTTGAAGGCAGGAGATTTGTGGCCAGGGATGGGAAATGGCTGAGGTCATGCAAACACTCCAAAAAGGCCGTGTAAACATTTTGTTCAAGGTGACATACACCTTGCCTGAGCCAGGAGGGCTGGACTTGGCAGGCAGTAACAGCTTTACTAATGTGGATCTGTCTCTGGGGATTTCTAACACAGTGGAACAGTGGAGAAACATCGCTTTTCTGTATCAAGCAAAGCAGAAGGCACACGACAGGCATCCACCAGCACCATCCAGAGCTCCACCACAAGTCTGCTCCAGGCCAAGTAGGTCTCAACAGAAGTAAAAGGGCAGACATTTCTCATGCCAGCCAAGTTGGTCTCAGCACCCTCCTCACCATAACTTGGTGTGAGACAGGTAGTTATACCCTCAAACAAAGGAAAGGGAGGAGGCTGATCATTCAAAGTGATGTTTTAATCAATCAGTCCGATGATTAGGACAGGAATATGGGAGCAGGTACTCTAAGAGTTAAACTTCCTGAGATTCATGTGCTTGGCAGACAGCTTGAATAAAAATGAGTTCCCTCTCCAAACAGTTTTCCCAAGGTTTTACAGCATCACAAGACAAAAGAAGGAGTGAGTGATGTGAGGTAAGTGATGCAGGCTGAGCAGGGTGGCATAAAGAGGTGGAGGCTGGCAGGCTATTCCTGAACCACTCCTAGCACCTTCTTCCAGATGTCAAGAGTCTTCAGGGGTAAGGACTGGGAAATGTGGAATGACTAACCTTCAGTGTTGGAAAGCCGGGAGCTGCTACACAGGCAGCACAAGGCTGACATGAATGTTTTGAATCTGGAGCTGAGCAACTGCTTGATTCCTGAAAAGGAAGCTTCCACACAGATGCCAAGAGCCCTGAGGACTCTGGTGGCACATCACATGGAAACAGCAATGAAGCTAAGGAGACAGGGATTCAAAATTAGCAAGCCAGAGATTCCCAGTGGCTGAATCACAAGTCTAACATCCAAGTCTGCATTATTATTTTGTAAACTGCAGGCAGCCTTTGGACTGTGAGGATGCCAGGTGGCGGACCCAAGGTCACGATGGTGTGGTGGAAGGACCCAAGCCAGACTGAGTCTAGGGAAGGCAAAGGCACAGATGTGGGGCCGTGGTGGCGTGCGAAGGCATGCTGGACAATAGTTCTGGGAATAAATACGAGACCCAGCCCTGAATTTTTGACACTTCATGATTCCAGAGAGAGGCAGGGAAAAATGCTTCAGGAAAGTCTCTCATACCAGGTTTCCTCCTACCACTTCTCCTGGGATGTAACACGATCTCGTCCTACACTGAGATCACCTACACAGATTGAAGAAAAAAGGTTTGTCAGGATAGCTCTTAAACGGGCCAGAGAAAAAATAACGATGGAGTTCAGTTAAGTGCCTTCTAATTTCAGTCCTTAGGAAACTGCATCCAAAGGAGGTAAAGAGAAGATTTTCAAATGCTGTGAGTTTCAGCCTAACTTTAGTCTCACTGAGATCAGCAGGAATTTTACTCCTAATTAACAATGGAAACGTAATGAAGTCAGAGCTGAGCAAACCCCAGCTTTACAGGGCAGTATTGTTCCTTCCCTCCAGAGCTGAGCAGAGGCATGTTCCAGATAATCAGCAAGAAAACCTGCATTTAATGTCAGCTGAAGGAAGGAAGGTGTTAGAAATCTCAGAGAAGTCCTAGGACATAGCACCGGAACAGGAGTGTGCTCTGAGTGATGGATGAAAAGCTAAACAGCGGACATAGTGTGAACACTGACTCTGAGAAAGAAACATGAAAGGAGGGAAAGAGGGAGCAGGAAATCTTGGGGAACAAAAGGGTAGACTCTGCTCTTACTCAAGCTGAAACAAATCCTGCTGAACTCTGTAATAACTAAGTATATCTCTCTGGGAGCAAATCTGGGGAGGATGAAATCACTTGATTTTTCTTTTGTTTATCAGAGCAGAATGCCTTTATATACCTATTAGGTGGTATAGCTGGGTACAGTAGATAAATATTCTGTCATGAAAGTGAAAAAAAGAAATCCAAGAAGTGCCCTTTACCAAGCCATAAAGATAACATTAACAAGACCAAGTTGTATACACCTTAAAAAAATAGTGACACTTTCTGACTTCACATCTATTACTATAAGGCCCCCAGAGCCACGTTACTTTACATCATTACCTCAACACTAATGCCGAACAGTAATCAAAAAAACTAAAATTCAGAGAAGAAAATGCATTACTTGCTTCTTTCTTTTGTATTTGTAGTGGTGAATAGACCTCTAGTGGCAATAGTAAAAATATCCTAGCAAGTATAAGTAAGTTCTTGATTAAGAAAAAATACTGTAGAAAAAAAAGCATCTGGACAAAGGTGAAAGTGGGGAACAGGTAACCTGAGTAATCAAACAGATGATTTTTGCTTGTGAATAACAACATCATAATTATCTCTGTGTGCTATTAATTGTCCAGTGATCTTTGCCAATTTTACCACACTAAATAATACTAGTTTTTAATAGTCGTAAAAAACAGCGGAAAGTTTGCTCCTAATAGCTGTAATTCATTTTGTACCTCTTATAATGATTATATGTATGCAATTGCATAAGATTAGCTTTTGTTCTTGAAGATTTATTTTAAACTTTTGAAATATGAGAGTCTGAAACAGTGCAGAAGACAGTAAAAATTCAATCCATATTCGTGTCACTGGGACAGCATTGCAGAGTTACCCAACTGAAAGATTTTGTGTACATTACAAATCCAGGTGAATGAAGTGGGGAAAGGTTAAGATAGAAACCTAGATAAAAAGATTTTTACCTCCAGCTGCTTCCTCTTGCCCATCAGTGCAGTAACACATGAGTTTCTCATTAGGAACAGAATTGTCCTGTGAGTCCATCTCATTAATAGCACTTTGAAGATAGACAGTTTATGTGTCCTTTCAAAAAGATTATCAGAAATTTAAAATCGTAAGTCGTATTCATTTTCAATACGGCATTACATTCTCAAGAGGTTAAATCATCTTTGAGAATGATAGCGAAGCATCTAAGATTTTCTGTTTAAACCTCCAACCATCAAAAGTCCTCATTTTCCACTAAAGAGTAAACACAAATATTAGAAGAGCACTGCTGATGACAGCAGGGGCATGTGTGAACTAGGAAAGGGAGGCAGAATGTAAAGCAAACACGAAGAATGGAAGATGGAGAAAGATAACCTAATGGAAACGTAAATACGGCTAAACCTATGCGTACATGTACTCTAAATGAAGTGTTCGTTTGTGCCAGTTTGGCTATAAGCCAAGGGATATTGCCTCTCACTAATATGAACCATGGACCATTTTAGGGCCAGGCCGTTTTAGACCAAACCAACAGGGTCAGATTACAAACTGCGTCACACATAGTCGTGAAGAGAAAAAAGCTCATGCACAGGGTTCTGTGAGCTGTGGTAAGCTGGTGTTTTCAGGAATGTCATTAACTGATCTCACCACTCTGTTTGTTAATGCTATTGAAGCAAAGTGGAGTAGGAGAAACCCGGGTCCTCAGGGCTTTGTGGACAGCAGTGCAGAGGGATTTGGATCACAGGAGAGCCTTCATCACTGTTCTTCCAACTTCTTCTCCTCAAAGTCCCTGGCTGGGTTTCTGCCATATTCTTCTGTTTGGCTACAAAATCTTTGAATGTCAAGGGGTTTATCTCTGGTATTCACCTCAAAAAACACTCCCTAGATCTCCATGTGAAAAAAGACTCCTTTGAGCTACCAAATCAGCAAAAAAACAGCCACCAAATAACAGAAGAATAGGCCCAGATTGTCTCCATTAGATTGCTAATTGAGATGCTGTGAGGAGTCCTACTGCAGCATGAACAAGTCTTGAAGAAACTGTAATGAGCCCAGCTCTTCTTAATACTATTGTGCCTCCATGGCAGGGTCTGAGCACCTCACACATTCCATTTTTCTTTCATTTTCACTACGATGGAGTAGGGACAATATTCCCTTTTTCAAGTAGGGAACTGCTGCACAAATGGACCAAAAGCCACATGTGAAATATCCACGGTTGGAACAGAGAGCTGAGTTGAGGTGTTGGGTTTGCCCCATCCACCAGTGCCATCAACCTCCCCAGCCAGCACCCCAGCAGGAGCCACAGACATCAGCCACCTGCAGTGTAATCACCTCCACTTTCAGCAGGATTATGCAAGCACCCACAGTTCCTCAAGCCACTGAATGGCTACTTGGCAAAATATTTGCATGTTTGAATTGCAGGCACAGTTCTGCACAGTATCCTTTCACAGGAGTGGGGCTCTGGTGATGGTGCTTGTGTCCATGCCTGATAAAGAAGCATAAGCTGTAACTCTTTTGGCTTTGGAACCAGCATTTAAACAGGGCATGTATCTGTCTCTCTGAGTGCTATTAGTTCAGTTCACCTGGCTGTAGACATAAAAATTCTCTCAACACTTTGATTCTAAAGAGGTCAATTTGTCTTTGCAGCTAGAAAGAGCTAGATGTCTCTCTCTTTAGTGAGCAGCACACACCAGATGCAGCATATGCAATGACAGGCTGCTCTCCTCTTGGCATGGCTTTCCCTTCTCTGGCCCCTTTTCTCTCCTCCTGTGGCACAAAGGGGTGAGAGTAGAGCATGGTTGCCATGTTAGGGATTCCTGAGGGATAGCAAGGTCTCTCAGCAGGTGCAGGACTGTTTATGGGCCAAGCTCTGAGGCTCCTTCCTCCTCCTAGTTGAGGAGCAATTCGGGGAGGAGGGGTCTGCACTCATGGTGTAGCTGTAGTTGGCTGGGGCTCTGCTGGTACCTGACCCCTTTGCATCTCCATCCAGCCTGGGCAGCTCAAGGTGCCCATCCAGCCATGTGGCACAGGTGTCAGGATTGGCACTTACCTCAACCACAGTTCAATTCTTCTTGAGTCTTGATCTTCATCTTGGTGGGCAGGTAGTGTGCCATGCGACCTTTGAGAGTTTCACTCTGATTTTCTCCACATGAAAAATATGCCCAAGGTCGCATTGTGTACATCCAAAAAGAAAAAAAAATAAATAAAAAGGAACACAATACCTTCCACTTCCCAGCCCACTAAGTTTGAAAGTGTTGTTCTCTGTGTTACATCAGTTTTAACCCTTACGCTATGTGTTAGGACGTATGCGGTGGCTCTTACGAGATTACTTGGCAGACTGGGAGGGATCTTTTTGGTTTGCATTTACTATACTATATTACTGTTGGAAATAAGAAAAGCCCAATATATTGTCCTGATTTCAAAGAGGTGTCAAATGATTGCAGGTGTCTTTGATTTATGAGAATTGGGTGCTTTCAGAAAAATCAGGTCAGCCTGGGGCTTCTGTGAAGTAGATTTCCATTTTTTTTTTATTTGTCTTTTTTTTTGATTGAAAGGAAAAAATTCCTTCCTTATAAAGATTAATCTGTATGCAGGGTTTATAATCCTTAGCATGTTGCTGCCTTGTTAAGTTGCTGGCTGCAGAAGGTTTTGCTGCATCTTTTAAGTTGGTAAGCACACAAAGGCCGTTTCCTCACTGAAAGCTTTGCAGCACTTCTGAGTTGGTTTTGTGATTCTGGAACTGGGCGAGAGAGCAAACACCAAGTTCTCCCCTTGGGAACTGTCTAGCACAGCAATATATGGCTATGAAGTAATCTCTCTGGAATTAGAGGGGATTTTATCTACACTGGTAGGTAAGCAATGTGAGAATTTGACTCCACATCTTATGAAGTCTGATGGCAGTTGAATACAATGTAGGGACTCTTGGGGCACTGTCAATCAACCCTTCCATTTCCAAAGCATTTTCAACTCCCTTAATTGTGTAGCTTGGGTATGACACTGATGTGGTTACTCTGATGCCAGAGTGAGATTGGTTGACACCAGTTTGAACATCTCTGAACTGCACCTAACTGTGTGATTCAGTGAGCCTAACATCTCTCACACAACTGGTTACAGCACCATAGGCCAGAAAACTGCAAGAGACATGCCAAGTTCAGATCCAGTTACACATATGAGCCCCATCTTTCCAATGTTTGAAGTTGCAGAGCATTAGACTTCCACCATGATACATCAGTTCATCACATTTTACCACCAAAATTCAAGAAGGCATCCACAGCTTGAGTATTGTTTCACACTGTATTGATCATATTGAATGCAAAGTTGCATCATCCTTCTGCCATTTTGTCTGAATATGTGGATTTATGGAGTAGGAGCAAGTTCAGATGATCAATACCAGTCATTGTACCTGACATTTGAGGTGCTGGTGGTAGAGAGCGGTACTGGTTATTCAGATAGCAAACAGTTGAGAGACCTACCTGACCTTCTACTTCCTCAGCAGAGAGACAGAAGTTTGTTTACTGCTTGTTTTTTGTTGCTGTTGTTTTAAACCAGAAACCTTTCCCACTCCCTTCATTAATCAGGGCTGTTAAACTAAGAGTTGCAAATGGGTATACAACTTCAGGTTGCCACCATGCACAGCCTTGCTTCCAAAACCTGCAAGGATCCTATAACGAAGGTTTGTAATGATCGCGTTGGTAAGGAAAATGCTAGAGAAAACTGTCTACTTGTCTAAATTTAAGATCCAAAGATGGTGTGCATCTTTCTTTGCCTTCTCTGTGTGTGGAGTAATCTCAGTTGAATGTTTGCACTTCAACATTTGCATACCACCTTTTGCTGGCATACGTGGGTACTTTTGCATGTGTGTACAGGTGAGAATTGGATCTCCTGGTACTGTTAAAAAATACAGAAGCATGTGATAGCCACAGGGTCCTGGCTAGATGCTCCCTCTCCAAAGCACATTCCTGGAGCTGCAGCTGATGCTATTACACACCCTAGGAAAGCCTTGTGTTTGTGCAGAATGACTAGTTGGTGTTAAGTACCTGAGCTCTTGGTGAGCTACTCTGGGGTCCTGCAAACAGTGTCCCCTGAAGACTACTGCTCCCTCCTCATTTCAGTTCAAAATAGTTGAGGTAATAGATGAGGTTTCCTGGATGGATGAGTGTGACTCACCCAGCTTGATGTACAGAAGGGAGAGGAAATGAAGTAAGGGGCCAAAAATAGTCCTAGAGACATGAGCTTAGAAGCAAGGCCAAAACAGACCACAGACTAGAAAAGAAAAGACCTACAGTGATGTGACATTAAGACCATCTGGACAATGTTTGGCAGGAGTTGAAAAGCAAGCAAAGCCCTGAGAAGGGTTTCTAAAAGTGATGGGAATATAAATGACAGACTGCCCAGCAAGCCCTTAGAAAGCATTGAGCTCTTCTGATCTATCTGCATTGGTACATCCAATTTTGAAAAAGGGTAGCCCAAAGGCAAGAAAAAAACTGTCTCAGGGAGTATGACAGTTTTAAGAGAGATTCAACCAAGTCTTGGCTTGCTTATACTTAGAGAAGCTCTTTGAGAGAGCTCTTTGAAAGGCAAGTAGCCATAATAAGACTAACCAGCTACGCAAGTAAGTCCCAACAATAAAAGAAGAGCTCAGTGGCTGACACGCAGAACAGTGTTAATGGACTAGTGCTAATGTTTGCATAACATTGCCAAAATGATTGAGGTTGCTAGGTGCTACTGCCAGAGAAATGAAGTAATAGCGATGGTATCAAATGCAGTGTAAGAAGAACTTCAAAGCTTTGAAATTCTTAAGACAAAATAACACTTTTGGGGTAGTTCTTGACAGTTGCTATATTTATCAATTTGCTTTAAACGTGACAATGACTGACCACCAGAAATGCTGTATTTGGAGGGAAAGAAGGGGTCGTTGGCTGCCTTTCTGTGGGTGGTTCCTTACTAACTGTTTCTGAAGAAAATCCCAAAGCAGAAAATTTGCTGTGTTTTTCGGACTAGTGTTTTGAATTTCCCCCCACCCCGTTTCTTAAAAAAATCTCAAAAATGTATTCTAGCCACAACTTTTCAGACTGTGAGAGAAAAAGATAAAGGAGAAAGAAGAGATGCTAGGAAAAAAGCCGTTTGGTTCCTCCTCCCCCTTCCCCTGATAACACTCGTTTTGATCGAAGTGCCGCAACAACACTGTTGGGAATGTTTCTGCTATCTCTAGTCCAAAATTAGAGTGAGGGAACTTTGCTGACAGGCAGCTAAGGTTTATGTTGGGGAAGCATATCTGTGTAGATGATCATGAGCTCTGCTGCTTTTGGACAGCAGCTAAGGATGTGGGCCCTTATCCACCCAGACTGATTGATGGAACAGAAGTTTTCTCATCGAATGATTGCCATAAATTGGATCAAGTCCTTCAAACCACAACGACTACTGATGTGGATAGGTGTTTTTCTGTAAACAAAACCAGCTTTGGATAGGATGACGGTTTGCCTTCCTTCCATACCACGTATGCATTCCTCCCTTATGTCACTTGAGGAATCATAAAAGTGAATATCAGCTTTGGGATAAGCCATATGTTTTGTGGGTTTCTGGCTGCTATTTTCCTCTCTCTCTCTCTCTCTCTCTCTCTCTCTCACTCTCTCTG
>VWZK01014614.1:23635-49748 GCA_013396935.1 Baryphthengus martii
TTTTTTTTTTTTTTTTTTTTCAACAGGAAATTCCTCCTACCCTTTTCTTCTGACTCTGTTCTCATCTTCTCAGCACCGGTTTCTCGATCCTCCAATCACACAACCCTGCTGCAAAGTTCCTGCTTATCTAAAGTAGCTTCTGGGATCTTGCATCTGAATGCCCAGCACAAAGGAAATGATCCACTGCAGGAACACAATCCACAGGGTTCAGACTGTTGATTTCACACTGATTTCTCTACAGCTGGCAAGCATGCCTGTAATTTCCGATTTGGGCACTCCTAGTTACTAGACTCACAAGAACCGGGAGTAGGAGTTGAATTATGTGAGGATATTTAGGAGGGGGAATAAAGGCTCATTAATTACAAATTAATTTCTACAAAATATAAATGAAATTTAGAGCTCTGTCTCCATCTAGACCTTCAGCACTGAAGGGGAAGGAGTGATGTGATCTTTCCAAATGTGGCTGTCCCAGGGTTTTCAAGCTCTTCATGAGTAAATAGAGCTGGGGAGGTAACATCAGGATAGTTGGGGCTCAAGAACATGACCAGCCACAGCTTGAGGAGATGCCTCATACCAGCTGAGCTATGGTAACTTGTTCCAGCAGAGAGGTCAAGCTGGCCGGTTCAGATTCCTCCTGGCAGAACTATTCCCTTCCTTTTCGTTTTACTGTGGGTTAACCCGACACTGAGCAACTCACTAAGCAGAAGTAAGGTCAAAATATGATTGATCCTGGAGACTTCAGGATGCCTCCACCTCTCATATCATGAGGATGTTTCCTGCACTGAAGCCACCATCTTCAGCTGTGCAGTCTCCAAACGAGAGGTGTGCTTGCAGTGATCAGATGACTAGAAAAGTCTGCTCTCAGGTTGTCTGCAATGTGAAATCCACAAATGAGCCTGAGAAAAATGAAGTAAATCTGGGCACCAGTAACCAATTCATACAGTGAAGAGTAAAATAACCTTCTGATTAAGGCAATTTACTTTAAAAGTCAATTTGTAAACAGGAAACCACAGAACACAGGCCTGGAAGAGGTCATCACTGTGCCTCAAGGCTGGGTAAATCATGCCCAAGTTATTCAAGATTGTTTGTCTAATCTCTTCTTTGATCCCTCCAGAGATGGAGGTGTGATGCATATACTCTAGGGCCCAGTTTTTCCTGCTGTTTATACGTTTATCTCCAGAACTAAGGACCTTTTCCTGCTATTCACAGGATAATTTAGTGTCTCCTCTACAATGTAAATGGAGGAATTCCATTCTTCCTCAGAGAAGCTGAGGGGTACTCTCATGCCTCCTTTTGCTCTCCTCCAAGCTGAACAACCACCAATGCTTTCAGCTTGTCTTTGCAAGTCAAGTTTTTCAGCCTTTCAATCACACTGTTGCTCTTCTCTGCATTTGCTGTAAGAGATTCACATTTTCCTTGAAATTTGATATCCTCAAATTCCAAATGAGTAAATACACATCAAATTTTAGCAGTGTGAAGAAGTAAAGGGACAACTTCAGATGTCTCAGACATAGAATCATCCGGGTTGGAAGGGACCTGGAAGATCATAACAGCTGTATTCCTGTATCCAGGCATATATTGTCTATATTACTCTTGGCTTACATTTAGTTTGTGACAAGCTATAACCGCTAGGTATTTTTATCCTGTATTTGTACTGTTGATTATTCTTGCCCAATTTTCTTTACTATTTTTTTTTAAGGCAATTAAGGTACATTTAAAATCCTTTTTCCAGATTAATTTTCTGGTTTGTTAAGATTAGTCTGAATTCTCAGCCCATTTTTCAAAGCCCACAGGCCCTCTCTCTTACCATCTATGAACTCATGAACATACTTTCAAGTCCCTCAAATCAATGGAAGTATTGAATAGTAGAATGTTGAACACAATCTTCATCTGAATGTTGTTGCAAATTGACTTTTTATTATGCCAAGATAATGCCTGTTTCACTGACTAACTTCTCCCTAAAAGGAAGCAAGAAAAGAAGTCTCAGTTTTGCCTTATGAAGGAAAGTACCCATTTCAGACATGCATCATAGGAACAGGGATTTGTATAAGGAAAGGAGGTAGAGTTTACATGCAGACCTGGTTTACAGCTGGGGTTTCACACTGGCTTTGTGTCTCAGCAAACTCGCTAAAGACATTAGGAATCTCTTCCTCAGCAAGCAACCAGGAATATGACTTTCACAGACTGTTGTAGTACGGTGACTCATTGAAAAGTGACGAAACTTTAAAAGTGTCATTCCTTCACTTTCTTTTACTAGTCTTGACAGTGATTTAAAATTTCCTGTAATATTCACCAATAATTACACAGACTGCCCAAGAATATCCATTAACATGAGTATTTCATACACATAATACAAAACTTTACGTTCTTCACTGCTTCTATGAATTTCTTTGATTCTTGAATCCATTCTTTTCGCAACAGCCAGAGGTGGAAGGGCTCATTTAAAAAGGGAAAAGGTGATAATGGATGTGCCTGCATGTTCTACCAGGCAAAGACAAGGCCTAAGAGACCTATTTATTACTGATTATTTTAGCTGATGCTTTGTTATATAAAAGACCTCCAGCTTTTTCAGGACTTAAACTAGTTTGCTCAAGTTCACATCTTCTTTAAGTAGTGGTATCTATGTTTTACCTCACTTTCTTAACAAAATGCACTGAGGTATAGATCACAGAATCACAGGATTTCCTGGATTGGAAAAGACCTTTAAGATNGCTGAGAGCAACCGAGCAAGGACCCCCAGCAGCCAAATACGGCGTCTGTGGGATGGAATAGCCCCTTGGTCAGTTTAAGGGCACCCATCTGTCCACTTCTGCCTCCAGGTGCGGCTTTTACTTTCTGCACCCCCCAGCATGGTACACAGGGTCTAGCAGTGGCCTTGGTCTGCACACCAGTCCCTGGTACTAACTCTAAACGTCAGGTGTTATCACTGCTACGAGCACGTGCTGCCTGCGAAAACATGCTGCTAACTTCAGAATGTGTAGTTAGTTAAAGGAACTGAGCTGGAAAGTAAAATCACTGAACAGAATTGTTCTGTTCTGACTCAAACCAGGACAAGCTCTGAAGTATATATTTCATTA
This sequence comes from Baryphthengus martii, assembly GCA_013396935.1. NCBI lineage: Eukaryota > Metazoa > Chordata > Aves > Coraciiformes > Momotidae > Baryphthengus > Baryphthengus martii. The sequence goes on from VWZK01014614.1 coordinate 26,713, forward strand.
TAGAAAATTTTTCTCCTGATGATTAAACCCTGATTTCTAATGGGTTACTGACTCAATCAAGTGTATCTTGAAGGCATGCAGATGTGTTTCAAAAGTCCTGGTTTTGATTTATGCTGGAATTTGTCTTCTCTGGGCTTGTGAATAGCCACCCTTGGAAAGCACACAGGCAAGATTTCTGTCTCTTAAAACAACTTGGGCTGGAAAACTGTCCTGAAGTTGGAAATGATGTCACTGCTTGGGAAAAGTGTTTGGTGCCAGCACAGGTAACTCTTCATAACCTCCTTTCATTGTACTCAATGCAGCAGGTAGATGGAGTTAAAAATAAGTGAGGGACAAATAGTGCTTGTCTAATCTTCTGTTTCCAGCAATTCAAAGTTTTCTTTAGGGTCTACTAAGGACTGAGACAGCGTGTGGTACTTTCAGTAAGAAAGCTGCCTTAGATTCCATAAGCAGCAGCTGAAGTGCCCCATGACAAAATGCACTGCTGTTCACACCTGTGGTTGCTGTCCTCAGGAGAGAGGTTTGTAACCCAGCCGATACTGACTAGGCTGACAGCCACTAGGCCACTAGGCTTCAGCTGATTTTATCCACAGCAGTGGCATGGACCTAAGTCCTCATGGTGCCAGCTCATGTTTTTGCTCACGAGAGGATGTCAAAGAGGAGGGGATTTATTTTAATCTAGTTAATTTCTACCCATCATGAACATAAAGATTCTTCCAGATATTGTGAGCTCATCCTAGTTTTCTCAGTGAATTCTACCTTTAATTTGCAGACCATTATTTACTGTGGGATTTGGGATGTTGTTTGATTGCTTGTTCTCTTGCAAGAGTAGGAGTGCTCTTACAGTATTAACGGTGTTGCCCCATTTTGGTTAACTACCAAGCCCAAAAGAAAAGGCTGTTCTTAAGTCCAACAGATCCAAGCACAGGTGGAACGAAGTCTAGGAGGCTGGTCATTTAGACCAGCACTTTTCACACTACAGCCGTGTTTTAGTACAGTCTCTGCACAATGTTAGTCACCTCCCAGCACTGGAACTAGATGTGCTTTCATCGAACATCTTCATCCTCTCATGATATATGCAATCCTTAAACGAATTATCTAAGACGTCTTGGGGACCTTACCTACCTTCTTGCTTGTGTCTTTACATTAGAGTGAGCTTTCTCTCAATTTTTTTATCTCAGAAACTGCTGGGAAGAGGGAAATACTTTACTTCCCATTTTGTAAATAAAAAAATCACGTAGAGGACATAGATGAAAGAAATCTTGGCCTGACTTTGGATTTCTAATTTTCTAACATGGTCATCTTTACAGTCAACAGACGGTGCAGAAGAGAATCTATGAATTCAGCCCTCAGTCAGGAGGGATGCCTGGGGCATAGCAGAGGAGATGAACCGGGGTCTGTCCCAGAAGAGTGGGTTAATTCCCAGGCTACTCTTCCTATCAGGTTTTTGGAGACAACCTTTGGCTGGGTAGAGAAGAGGAAGGCTTAGTGGGTAATACAGTAGGTGGCTGTCCCCTGGGCATCTTTTAAGTTATCTCCAACAGCTCTAGCTCTCTTGTGTGCTACCAAACCATACTGCTGTCACCATGTGATGAGCTCTACCTTGCTCTTAACTTATGTCAGCGGTAGAGGAAGCTGACCCACATAAGTGAAGCCACATGGAGAAGGAAGGTAGTGATGGCAATGTTGCATGCAACAAACGAAGGGTTGCTTTGTTATATATTTGAGAGTGGCATCATCGGGCCACACAAGGAGTTGTGGATGTGACCCTATGATAAAAATCAAATTAAAAATAGACACTAAAAAGTTTGATTAATTAGAATGTGATAGTGCAGTCAATTCTTGTGCTCTAATTTGTGCCATGTTGAAAGTAACTGCTTCATCCCTCTCCTCCTACTTATAAATAGATCATAGGCTTTCTGGATCAACTCATGCAATTATATCTTAATTGTTTCTGGGAGGAAACCTCATTACTACATTAATTGTCATACAGGGATTTGTTCACTCAGGGCCAGATTCCTGTTGGTGATATTTTAATTATTGTTACAGTGGAAACACGAACTTCAATGACTTATTAACACTAGAAAGTTTAGTAAACTTGTATCAGTAAATATCAAAAAGGGTGTTTCCTGTGAAGAGTTTGGTAACTTCTTTGTTTATTTCTCTGAAGAAGCTGGAAATATGAACAGGTCTCAGAAGCATGATTTGGGTATTAGAGATACATATGATGATGAATCTGACACGACCAACCCTTCAAGGGTGTTTAACATGCACTGTATGCTTATGTAGTAGATACATTGCAAGACAGATAGCAGGAGGCATTATTTTCTCATTTTGTTACAAATACATTTTTGAAACGTAGAGGTTTACAATTAACATCTAGTCAGGTAGGTGCAGATTTAAACTGAGGTTTAAAACCACTGAAGTAGGCATTGAAGTTCTGAACTCCCACTGACATTCAATGTGGTTTATTCTTCTATATCACTTGGCACTGTTGAATCTGCACCTTTTCTGTGTGTATTTTAGAATATGCCAATGACCTATGCGGTTAAAGACAGAGGATAAGTGATGCTGAGACTTGCAGTGTCTTATCTATGTTAGAGTTTGGTAAGCCCGGAACTTTGCAAAAAATAGGTCTTTACACTTAGTTTTACTGGCCATGTGGCAATATTTAAAACTCTACCTTTTGTTTGACTGTTCCCTTATAAAACAAAAAGTAGTGGGAAAACACAGACGTGTTTTTCACCCTCTCTGAGAAAGGTCCTTTTCTGGGGCTGAGAGGGCCGTCCACTCAGCCCATCCTCTTCAATGTCTCTTTGTGTTTGGATGACAACAACTATGACAGCTGTTTCATGACACCTGATGCACGCCAGGAAGGTCTTGAAAATATTCAGGGATGGGTATCAATTAATCACAAACTGAATCTAGACTCTCCCAGTGTGCTCCCACTGTCAACCACATTATGGCATTCACTGTCTGCATCATGGCAAGAGTAGAGAGAATCAGCACCTGAAATATTTATCATGCTATACACCCTGTCCATGAAAAAATCTTACTGAAAGATGTTGGAAAATGCTTGTTCTCATTCTGGTCTTTCAACCAAGCTGGCCTATTCTGTCTTGTAAAAGGAAAGGCTTGCTGACACGAGCTTTGCACTAGGACACCTGGTTTTGGGCTCCTAACTTGATTCTCTGTGCGGCTCTGTGAAGTGCTCTTAGCCTGAAATCCAGCTCCATAAAGAACTCATCCTCACCTCTCATTTGAGATGATTCAGGGAAGGAGAGCATTTTGTACGGGGCTTAGCAAAATGAGGCCATGTTCTTGGTTTAAGGACCATCTGGGATACTTCACTCTGTTGATTAATCAATAGTAATACAGTTGGAAAATAAGATGAAGAAGAACAGCAATCTTCAGTGTGTGGCAGCTCTCTGGCTTGCACAGCTATGCACATGATGCAGCTCCCATGAAGTCAAAGAGTGAACTTTTTATCTAAAGCCTTAATACACTATTATTTTCCTTTCAGTAATCCATTTGTAGATAATCAAATAAATGAGGTATGAGAGAGGAGGGAGACCTATTGTTGCTGTGATAACTTGATCAGGAAAGCAAGACTGGAGACCAATGATAAAGAACTCAAACCGCAGAGATGGCCACAGGAACTTATCAAAGCCACATTTATTTAAAGAGATATATTTTACAAAATTTAAATTAAAGGAAATTCAGAAATATATACAACGTTGGGGTTTAAAAATCTTTCCAATCCCATCCCCATTTCGTATCAGGTTGTGAGTAGTAGGGGTGTATGGTGATAAAGGACTGGAACTAGAGAAACCAAAATCCTTAGGCACAAAAATTGACAACAACCCTGACAACTCTGGTAAAATCCTTAAACTCTAGGAACAGTTCTATGTTGTACTGTTTGGCATCTGGAGCCTGGTTCATGGTCTTGGATCCAACCATCCTGGATTTTTGTGCCAAAGTTTCAGATAGCACCTCCCACAGGAAGCATCAGCATCTGCGCAGGCGTTCCATGTGAGAAAGCACATGTAGATGCAGAAGAGTACAAAACCAACAAATCTGTTGGCCAACGTAATTCAGCCAGCGATCTCAGCACAACAGAAACCCACGCATTCTGAAGTGGGGTTTAGAGGACTCTAGCAAAAGCAGTTTCAAGGAAGGATTTGGAGTAGAAGAGAGGACAGTTTTGCAGCCAGTGAGAAAGGTGTGGGAGAAGGCATCAAGGCTCCTAAGCAGGAGTATGGGTTTAAATGGGTTGTTCAGCAGAATCTGAGAGGCAGGAGAAGAAGCAGTTTTGTGCCTGATGCTAGAGAGTAGCTAATGACAAGGTGCAAAGTCAGTTAAATAGCTAAAGAGTCACTGCAGCAATGGTCTGGACAGAAATGGGTAAGATCGAGTAGTATTTGTTATAGTCAGAGAAATGTTTTGATAGTAATTGACATGAGAGTTTTATTTGCATGAGTGAGTAGAAAAGGCTGATTTTTGAGATGTTATGCACACTGAATAGGCTTGAGTGCACAAGTCTGGTGAGAATCCCAAACCAGAAATGCTTATGAATGTTTTCTCTCTACCTCTATTATTATTGTTTATTATTGTTGTTATTATTATTGTTATTAGTATTATTTCGTCAGTTCAAATGGTCACATTTATTCTCTATCTGTCAGGCAGCTGCTGCAGAGCAGGGATCCTCTGTGTATACACAGCTACTTTTTTGACCCAAGAAATTATAGAAGTACTCCATAGCTTTTTTTCTTCCCTAGGCACCACGGAGATGACATCCCTGAGACAGCAGGATACAAGTTTGGTCTGTGACTGTGGATTGTCTCTAAATTGTTTCCTGAGCTCCTGTCACCACCCTGTAAAGATTAACGCGAGTGGAACAGAAAGCAGCATTTTTCTCTCAGACCATTCGCTTCTGTTGCTTACAAAGGAGGATGAACACATTCCACGTGATCTCAGCACTTGAGGTAGAGCACACAAGTCTGGCAGGTGAGAAATAAATGGCACATCATTGCACATTGAGGCGTGGGGGATGGGAAGGTCATCAGCAAACTGAGCATGCAACTCCACAGTGCACTTCTCCGGGCACATCTGAAAACAGAGCCATACTTTAACAGGGCAAGGCCGAGCCTTGGCCAGGGACATCTCTTTGTCAAGAAGTATGCATTTCTTGTTTCCGCACCAGCTAGAAGCAGAATACAATGCAAGTGCTACCATTGTCCTACTGTGCATTGAATACTCTGTGTCAAGTAGCACTCAACCTCAGAAGGCAACGCTCAGCCACGGTTGAGTCCATACTACTCCTTCCACTTCACATACAGACGCTCAGCACTATTACATGAGGACCCTTAGCTTAGCAAAAACTTCAGCAGTACTCTGTACTTTTGAAATGATCTATGCAGCAAGCTGTTAAAAGATTCTCATTTTTTTGCACTGCAGATACTAGGAGCAACGACTCGTAGACCTTCGCAGATTTATGAGCCACAATTCACTTCACTGCAATCACTGTTAGAAACATTAAAGAGCTAGATCTAACTAGCTATTTATAGAGTGACATCTGAGCACCTTCCAAATCACTGAAAAAGTTCAAGGATGACTCATTTTGTCACTGGAACCAAAGGATGGAATTTCAAAGTACCTTACCATGAAAATCTGCACCCCTGCATAGCCAACAGGGCAGCAAAGGGTAGCATACTCCTCTGTCTGGATTCTTGTGAGGCACAAAGGGAGGTAAATCCATCAGAGTCAATGGAGAGGTAGGTGCTGATTTATGCCGGTAGAAGAGCGGATGCCTTAAGGGAGCTTAAAAAATGCTTTGGTCACACATTCCAGTTCATCAGAAAATTTCTGTTGCAAAGACACTGCAAAATGCATGTGTGTGCATGTGTGAAGCTAGCAAAGCCACCTTTTTTTGATTGGTTTTCTGCACTGGGTGGGAGTAGCTTTATCCAGGCTGCTTGTGCTTGTATGTCAGCTATTCAAGCACCATGTCTTCCCTACCTTCCACTTTCATGCTCTAGTGTCCCCATCTTTCCATGTTCATGATCCCTATTAAGCATGTACTTACTGGACCGTCGCCTTTCTCTTTTTTCCCTGCCCAGTACATCTTAACATTGCATTCTGCGTCACGGAATACCACATCTTTGTCATGCAGCTCTTGTCCTGGCTATGCCTCAGGCACCGCAGAATATGATGTGGAACAAAAATGTAAGGCCACAGACACCCGCATCAGAGGTTAGAAGTTCCACTGTCACTACTACAGGTTGGGAAATATCATTTAGGAGGCGTCCTTCCACTTCTTTCTTTTTAAAAAACTCTTCTGATAGCACTCAAGGTTTTAGTGTATTTATTCAATCTTCCTGGAGAAAATTTGACAGAAGTCATAATCTTTTTCTGCTCAGCATGAAGTGCCCGAGAGGGCAAGAAATGACCAGTGTGGATGAGGAAGGAGGTGTTGACAAAGCTTCTGGTTTGTTTGTTTTTGCAGTATTCTTCACTGCAAGGAACAGGCCACAGATGTGCAGTTGAGCAAGACAGATGTCATTGTAAGGGAATATAACAATTCTGGGCATCGCGTGATCCTCAGCCTTTCTGAACTAAGGAAACCTGTGTGTAACAAGAAAGAATACTGAAGAAGAGCTAGTCCACTGACAGGTGAAAACTCCATTTATTGTCCATATTTATATCTCTGACAGGGCACAGAGGAATAAAAACCCTCCAATTTTCAGACAGGAGCTGGTGGCAGAAGACAATAGGGAAAGTGGACAACTACATGTTCTATGGCATGTTCCAGCTCCCTGACACGTCAATATTTTTCATCAGGATAGTGTGAAATGCTTGCACTTCTTCAGGATCCACTGCCCATGTGACTCCCGGGTATTCCTCTTGGACTTTAGAAGTCAAAAAAACAAGCCTAGTGATGCCGTGGAAAAATACCAGGGAAATGTTTCCTGACATGCTCTGCCTTTCCTCAGCTGTGCTGTTCCTGTAGTCCTGACCTCACGCTTTTCTCTGGTGTCCATCCTGGATCCAGAGATGGTAACAGAAGCTTGTCGTCTCAGTTGCTTGCCACTTCACCTAGTATTAGAGAAGTTGTGAGTATGAAGGCATTGAATCCCTGCCTCCTCTGCTGCTGTGACTGAGATGTTACCAACCTTTATACCCCCCTTCTCCCTGGGTCTCCACTCCGGGTTCACAGGGATGAGATAACACAGATTTATTCCCTCCTGCTCACTTTGCTCCCATTTGACGCCCTCTCCTTCTGCTATGCCTTTAATAGAAATTGGAGGACATGGATTCCTACTGGAGAGTATCTATTTCACTCTAAGTCTCCAATTATTAAAATTTACTGAGTGTCCCCTGCTTCAAGTCAGGCAGATTTGTGCAAAACCCAACAGGGATGTTTGATCAGGGGTCGGTGAGAATATTGTCACAGAGTAGAGCCTACAAGAGGACCTGCTATAGATTAGACTACCTGCTCCCCTGGCAGGGATGATTTGCACTGCAGGCTGTGGCATCTTCAGGGGGACTTCAGCAAGGGAAGGCACAGACTTTCGAGTCATGTTTATTGCGGGTACAAGGCAAAATGTGATCTGACATCCACGATCTGTGGTGCCACTCCCCAGTGCTCCCCAGCTCCGCATGGAGGGGGCTGGAAAACTCCTGGGTAATGCCCATGGCAGGCATTGGGAAGGAGAAACTGGAGTCCCCAGCCAAGCCAAAAGCAGATGCCAAACCAGAGGGAAAGAGCAGCACCAGCTCTGCAACAGGTCTGAGCAGCCAGCTCTCTCCAGCCAAGGAGCATGCCAGCCCATGCGGCTGGTGTGCAGGCAGGGGAGCCATGCTGTACATCCACAGAGTGAATCCTTGGGATGGCTCTTAATGCTCCACCACCTTAAGATGGAGCTTCCACTCCTCACATATGCTGACAAACAGCTAGAATCAGTGAAAGGTGATAAGGTCCCTCCCAAAGAGGAAGAAAGAAAACTTAGTTTCAATGAAAACTAAAATCTTCCATTTCGAATTGAACTTTTAGAAACATACTGTTTCTAAACAAAGACTATTCCTTTCAGGACTTCAAACAATTTAAACCCATTGTTTGGATTCACAAGGAGATTCCAGACAGAGCAATGCTCTTGCAGGGGAGGTTCTGCATTCACTGAATCAGCACCTCCTAGCAGAAAACCTTGTCTTTGGAAGGTTTCCAACCATCTCTGCTCTGGAAACAGTGCTTAGGGCAAGTTGCACTGACACATCAACACTTAATCATAGTTCAGATGGAGATAGAAGCCTAGAGGATTTCCAGAGCAAGTTGTTTCACCACACCCTTCATGCAAAACCTTTTTTCCACTTCCAGTTTTTCCAAAGAGCAATGAGCATTGTTGTAAGCATTTACATTGTTGCTCTCTGCCAAATTAACATGATCACTCTCACCACCATAGGAACTTCTGGGTAGTGTTAACTACTTTCAAGAAAAAATTTTAAAAGCACTGAACACAACCAGGGTAAATGGTTACACTTAACTATACCTCCGGTGGAAAACTCTACTCCATCAAACAAGCTTAAACTGTAAATTTTGGAAAAACACCAGAATATCATATACTTCCCAGTCTTGTAAAAGGAAGTTTCTTGAAGTAAGTATTTCATTGCCTTTTGCTCTTTCATACATCATTCCGTGGTCACTGTTGTATCAGAAGGTAGGTGGTGAGCAGTAAGCAGAGAACCACATAAAATACCAGTCGATGTCATGAATCGAGTTTACTCAGATCATTTAGTGATCTTTTCAAAAGTCACGCTTTGCCTGCCCTGAACCTCTTAAAGAAATTACTTTCACCATATTGCTGTCATGTAGAATAGTATTGTCTCTACTGACCTAAATATTTGAATCATGGTGTGGTGTAGAAGACTGAACACAGTTCATCTGAATCTGGCCCCCCAGTCTGACCTTTAAGATTATTTTCCCTCTTTCAGTTGCATGTAGCAGATCTCAATATTAACATCATCAGTGGGAAATATGTAACCACTCTGAAGGAGGGAAATAACGGTGAAACATGTAACTGGGACAATGCAGAACTGCCAGAATCATGGGAAATTTAAGGTTTGACATTATGCACATCCAGGTAAATTATCATTTTTATATGCATTGTCCTGTGGGCACAAGACCTAGCAGAAGCATGCAAGAATTTTATTTACTATTATCATTTTGTGGACAAAGTATTGAAAGCTCTGTTTCATCAGTGACTGTTTCTGGAAGGAGAAGAGAACTGATCAAGTCCTCCCAAATGCTCTGAAGTGGATTAAATGAAGAAATTCCTTCAAAAATGTTAAATCAACCATGATAATACATGGAATTACACAAACCCTTAGCCTGCCAGAACCTCTTTTAAATTAGCTTTTCCAAACTTTTCTAAAATCTTCTATTAGCTTTAAGCAACAAAAATAACGAGAACCTAAACATTGTAAGTGTTTCCATGCTGAACAGTTTATGAAAAAAAAAAAAAAAATACAGAATGGGAAAAGCAGTGGAGCACCAAGAAACCCCCCTGTTTCTTTGGGGGCAACTCCTTACACTTGCTCGTGGCTTCAGCAAAACTTCAGATCAAGCCCTGAACTTTGTCAGGCAGGTTCTTGGCTACTTCTTTAAGTCTCCAGCAGCCTGTAAGCGAAAACACTTTCCGTGCTGCTTCCTGTTGAGTGACTTCGTGCAGCTTAGCTCAAGCCAGAGCTGCATAGCCCCAAGCCTCTGCTGGAAAACACAGCGCTGCCCAAGGCACTGAGCTTCCTAAGTCTTGTTAAAATCAATGTACCCTCTACTTTGGCTCGAAAGTTTTGGCCAAGCTTCATCAGTGAGATAGGATGAAATATGCCATTTTGTAGTGGAAACATTAATTAGTTACTGTTCCTGAAATGCACTGAACATGAAAATCTTTCATGGTATTGTATCTCTGTCTTTTCTTATCTGCAATATGGGCTTTCTGGCCCCCCTATCTACCCCAACCAATATTTTATATAAACATGGAGTACAAAGCCTGCACTGACATCTTAGAGCATGAGCCAAGTGACTATCATTCCAGTACTTTTTTTCATGAGAAGTCAGAACATTTTGCACTTTCTTCTACAACTCTTTCAAAAGCAGCTCATTTCTTCTTACTGGAAGAGCGCCCATTGTTCGTTTGACGCTAAAGATAGGGCTTTGCTGTTTTCTTTTAAGTCAGCGATTGGAGGGTGGAGAGCAAAGAGAGAGTTAAGCTTTATTATCCTGCCTTGTCAAAAGGATACAACATTATGCAAAAGGAATGATGTGGAACAAAAAATTGCTTTCTTTTCCATGCACTTCGCTCTCGCTAGCATACAGATTTCAAATGGTATTCTTCCTTAGCTTTACCTGGTAGATTGCATTTCAAATGGCTATGCCAATTAAATGGCAGGCACTTTGAGCACCTTGCTGGCTCAGTTCTTTAGGAAGCAGCAATCAGTATTCTGTTGCCCTCAAAAATTCCACATTACTGGGGCAAGAAGGTGGTACTGTTTGTCTGGGTTTAAATCTAAAATATGTATTTGATCCTTTTAGTGTCGGACCCTGTAGTCCAGAACGAACAATGTTCCCTCAGAGTAAAGACAGGCAGAGTATGACATCCACAGAAGGGTAAGTGGGGCACAGAGGCACTAAGTGATTTGCCTGGGGTCACACTGAGACTGCATGGAGAAGCAAGGACTCAGGCTTACGGCTTCCCTATCTTTAAACTGGAGGCAAACACAGAGGGACTGTGTGATCTACCGAGAAAAAAGAGGACAGCTGGTTGCTTTTCTCTGTGACCTCACAGGATAAACCAGAAAACAGTGAGTGATACCCCTCCCGATTTGTTTTTCTAACAGTGTGTCCCTACCACCCGGCTGCTTGCCTCGCCGCAGCATGTTGTGCAGCAGGATCATTTTATAGCCAATGAAGTGTTTCTTTCTGTGTGTTTATTATCGCTGAAAGTGGAATCCCTCATGGCCGAATGTAGCTCGCACAGTGTGCAGTGGGGAATGCGTGGCAGGCTCTCAGCGAATTCCAGTGTTGAATGTGATTAGCTTCCCTGTACCTCTGAGGAATAGTACCAGGAAATTGCTAACACTGTAAATTGTCCCAAACACACACTTACTAAAGCCTTTAAAGAGCAATTACTGTATGTTAACTGAACACCAATCAACTGTAAAAACAGCAGTTATGCGGGTTTAATAGGTATGTAAAGGAGAAAATCTCACCACCCTGCAATTAATTCTAAATCACATAAAAAGTGTAACTTGTACACTTATTGCTTATTAATACATAAAACATGTACAGCATGTTAAAACATTTAATTAGCACTTACATAACAGGCTAAAAGTTAAGTATCAAATTATCACTAAAACACTGTTGAGCTCTTCATTAACCATGTGAAACAATCCCCCAACATGCAGGGCTCAGGTCGTTCTAGCAATTAGGTGCTTTCTGCTACCGTTCAGTGATTTTATATCAGCTGTGTCCCATGCTCTGTTGAGAACAATGACATAGTGTCCCATTGCACTGTCTCCAGTATCAACTTTCTGATAATACAGGATGTTCCTGAGAAAGCTAGAAGGCAAAGAAGGGACATCTGGAAGAGATGCTCCTGAGCAAAGTCCTCCACTCTAATCTCTGTGAAGCTGTGTTTAAAAATCTGTCCAGTAAAAGATATTAACAATTAGATACTAGTGAAAGTATATTAGTTAATGGCAATTCAGAGTGTGGAGAACTTAAATCAGTAGCTATAAGTGCATCAGGAGAGAGAGGAGAGCAAATCTTCTGTGAAGGTCTGCACATGGAAGAGGAGGTTAGTGGTAAATAACACCAGCAGGTGAGCTTGTGGCAGAGGCCGTGGAAGAGGGGAGCCAGGAGGATAGTTGAGTGACTAGATATCACAATAAGGGCTTGAAAAAGTAGAAAAAAGGCAGGAGGGGGAGGGAGGGGCGCCTTAGACTTGACTTGCAGTCAAACTCAGTACTTATTGCAAGATGGATCCCAGAGGGAAGGAAAATAACAGCCGATATGTGCCATTGGGAACTTCATCCAATCATGCAGTCTGTTGACAGAAGGAAACCACAATGTAGAATTACCCTTTGTTTAGTCTAAATCAGCTGCCAGTATGCACATATACCACATAAAAGGTGAAACCTGAACAAGTTCCCAGAATGTCTTCCTGAAAAAGCCATCTGCTGCCCAAGATAATGTTACCATCCTCCAGAGCACAATGAGTTTTGAAAGGATAAATTCCATTTTCCAGGCAAGATAACATCCTTACCTCAGCAACATAGCTTAAGGCTGCCAAGTGCAGTCAAGAGACTGGTTTCTTCACAGAGTCTCTCAGCCATTACATGCAGACTTGCAGACTCACAGAAGAGGCACAGGTGGAGAAGAGGTTTGCATGCAGCCAGCATGGTCCATCACTCTTGCAGGCTGGTGAAGAGCTGTGAGTCTGCACCACAGCTTTGGAGAAAAGGAGGGATTGCTAATGGTTAACACAGAGGAGGGCAGAACCACAAGTAAGTGGTTATTGGAAGGAGACTGCTGTTGTGCTTTTTCTCTTGCTGGAGGTGGTAGAAGAAGGGCATCTAACAGGCCACCTGACTTCCGTGAGGTCTGTGTGAAAGTGTCTGGTCAAGGTGAAGGTCCAAAAAGAGAGGGCCATCTCTTAGCCTCAGACAAACAGATGCATGGTTGCTTCTCACCAGAGATGGTAGAAAAGCCTCTCTTTCTTCAGAAGCACCATTTAACAGATCTGAAGGAGGTGGTCACATCTGTTCCCACTCAGAAAAAGTGTTCACTCGCTATTTTTGCCTGAATTCTTTGACAATACTTGATTGCATTTTTATTCATCCAGGTAGTAAATCAGAATTCATGGTACCCCACTAGAATATTTGATTGCATTTTAATTCATCCTGGTAGTAAATCAGAATTTGTGGTACTCCACTAGCATTAAAGATATATCATACAAAAAAAAAAATAAATTGTGTGCCTTTCATGCACAAAAGTTTTACTTAAAGTAAATATTTAAATTAAAATACTTTCCTTCTTGATATAGCTATATCTGTGCACTTACCAGGAGGACAGATTTAAATGTGAGCAGTTGTGGGACCAAGAGATGAATAGCTCTTTACAGTGGGTTGAACTAGGCTGGCTTCTAGATGCTGACCAAACTGCTGCATCACTCCCCTTCCTCAATAGTACAGGGAAATAAAATATAACAAAAAAAAGTCATGGGTAGAGGTAAGGATGAGGAGATCACTTATCAATTACCATCATGGACAAAACAGACTCAACTTGGAGAAATTGAATTTACTGCTGATTAAACAAAGTAGGACAATGAGAAAACAGAGATATCTAAAACCACCTTCCCCCCATCCCTCCCTTCTTCCCATCCTTAGCTTCATTTCCAGCTTCTCTATCTCCTTCCTTCAAGCAGTACAGGGGGATGGGAAATTGGTGTTGCCAGTCAGTTTATCGCGTGTTGTCACTGAGGCTCCTTCCTCCTCATGCTCTTCTCTTGCTCCAGTGTGAGCTCCCACTCATATAAGAGAGTCCTCCATGAACATGTCCAACATGAGTACTTCCCATGGGATAGTCCTTCAGGAACAAACTGCTTCATCATGGGTCCCCCACAAGGTCATATGTCCTGCCAGAAAACTTCCTCTCCATTGGCCTCATTTCCTGCCAAAGGACAAGTGCTCCTTGAAGACAAGCCCTCCAGCACAGGCGTTTCATGGTTTGTAGCTTCCTTCAGGGCTCATCGACTGGCTCCATCGTGGGGTCCTCTATATAGTCTGCAGGCAAATCTCTGCTCTGGTACCTGGATCACTTCCTCCTGCTTCTTTTTGACTGACCTTGATGCTCTCACATTTCCTCATTCCTCTCTCACAGCCACTGTTGTGCAGTTTCTTACTTTTTCTGAAATACACGATGACGGAGGCACTACCAACATCACTGATGGGCTTAGCTTGGCCAGCGGTGGGTCTATCTTGAGGCCAGCTTGAGCTGGCTCTGTCTGACATGGGAATACAGAAGCCACTCCAAAAACCAACACTTCTCACAGAAGCCATCCCTGTAGCCTCCTCACCCAAAATCTTGCCACGTAAGCCAAATACATTCCAAATCCCTGGAAACTGATTTATGTCTTCAATAACCATCAGCAAGAGTACCAGCCATCTTGGTATTGCCTAAACAGTAAAGTAACTAACTTGTGCTCTTACCAAGAGTTAGGGCAATATGAAGCTGTTCAAAGGAAACAAATAGTTTGCAGAAGGATCATATTTCTTCTATCTCCCGGACCCGGATGTGTCTTGAAAGTCACTGGAGAAAAATGGATCTTTTTACTCTACAACACAGCATGTCAGGTCTATACTTTTCATTCAGGGGTTGTTATTTTTGGCCTGACATTTGTTGTCTAATTCTGAGGTGGGTTTAGTGTCCTACACACAGGAGCAGATGTTCAGTGCATTTTTCAGGGCTGAACCAGCTGAACTAGTTTTATGGTTAGCTTTGTTTGGCAGGATCCAGCTCCACGATGCAGACGGTCCATTCTCATTTTACATTCTTATTCTGGTAAAAGAGAAGTGAAGGTCTTCAGGCTAAGGCCAAGGCCAAGGACCCAACTTAGCAGGATTTATTTTCTAGTTATGATAGGCTTCCCCAAGACAACATCATTTTCTCAACTTCCTATACCAGTTCTCCATCTAGTACATGGAGACACTAAAACCCCATTCTGCTCCAACAGTAAGCCACAACTCGTTTGTTCCTTAGATGGCAGGATTTTTTGGTGAAGGGTTTCTGCTTTGTTCTTACTATAGCAAGCACTACAAAAATACTTGCATGACGTGGTTTCTTTATGCTACTGTCATGTACCAAAAGACTAGCATCTTGTTCCATTTGTTATTCCATTCTCTAACTATAAATTTATCTGTTTGAGAGAGCATTAGCGACAAAAGGTACTAGCATGAAATACTAACAGGCTCTTGTTCCGATTATGACTATCATTAGTGAAAAGAAACATGTCACTTACAGTAATTGCACTATTTCATTAGCAACAGAAGCCTTCTTAATGTTACGGATCCTCCATGAAGGGGAACTTGAAATGGTGATAGGAGACATTTATAAATAGTTTTAAGCCCTTGTCTGTCACTAGAAAATAAACAGGAATTAAAATTTAGGAATTTGGAGTGTAAGTTTGTAGAACTCTTCCTGTTTTGAGAGGACTCAAAATTAAAACATCATAGACTTAGTGAACATTATTCACAACACACACAAGTTAGTCAATAGAGGACTATCACTACCTTTAAAAGAAAGAAATCTCATCCTGAAATTAGACACAATCTGGACTAGATGTGGAAGAAGCAAGCAGGATTCCTCACTGCTTACAGAGAGGTAAAGACATCCGGAAAACTTTGTGCAGAACGAAGTAGTCCAACAATGAAACAGCTGCAGAGAGGTTATTTAGGAACCATCAATTTAGATGTTTAGATTAGAGTTGGATCTGAGCCATGAAGCTTTGTTCAGAATTCAGACCTGCTGTAAGCAAGCTTTCAGTCTGACCTACCATAAAGACTGGACAGTATTCAGCTCCTGACTTCTCCAAAGCTTATGCATAATTTGGATCTGAGAGGATAGCTTGTCTCTTGCTCTCACTCCAAGAGATCAGACCCCTTACTGTTAAAAAGAAGTACTTGTGTTGTCCCTTATTTCATCCTTGGTCTTCAGGTCTGTGAGGAAAAGTACTGTATCAGCATGGGTGGTAATTACAGATAATCCTGTGGGCCGGAAAAAAAATAAATTAGGAAGCAAACTTGTGCCATGACTCTCAAGTGTTGCGTTTTCCCTTTTCTATCATTACCTTTCAGATGACATTGGACATCTGGAAAATATAAGCATAATGACCAAGTTTGAGAAACACAAGCTATCTTGATAAAAAGGCAAACTGCCTACATATGCATAAGAACCAACCACAAAATGGAGTTCTTGTTATGTGCAGAAAGTGTGACTAAAAAGCACAGAATCAGCCAGTAAACAATCCTAAAGCACCTTAGAACCTCTGCTAGTGTTCATGTCAGAACAGAGCTCTCTGAAATTTTATCTGAACATTTTTTATCGAGAATTCCTGATGGCTCATCTTATTTAATGTTCTCCTTTTGCATGAAAGTCAAAATCATCACCTCTTCCCTGAACAGATGAGCACAGAACTTTTCCATTGATGACTTGTCATGGTATCTGATCATTCTTCTACTTGAATGAAGAGTGTGTAATCACAGAGTGTGATCTCAAGGATGACATTGATGAGGTCTACTTTTTTTTTTCCCTTGGGCAAAACCAAAAGATCTGCAGTGGATGACTGAAGTCCTCTGCTCCAGGTGAATGGAGACTTCCCATGAAAAGTGACTCTTCCATGCTTGCACTCAGAAAGAAATGCCAGCAAATCCTTTTGATCATCTGTGCACTTGTAACACCAACCCCAACATTAAGTTCTAAACTCACACCTCCTGCAATGGGAAGCATGACTTTCAGATGTTTTCAAAACCACTCAGATGTCAAAGGATGCCAATAGGCCCCCTGAGACTTCTGAAAGTCCCATGCTGCCATTATCAATGTTGAAAGGCAAGGAGGCTTTCCAAGGAAGTAAAGCATTTGCTTTATCTTTCCACAATGTCTGTAACCAGCATATTGGTTTGGAGAGCCTTATCCTTTATTCCTCTTTTCCATCTTGCTCTAAGACTCTCCCAGACTGCACAATGTCTCTGGGAAAAGCCTGCTCACTCAGGGACAACATTCAATTGATTAAAAATTAGTGGGAAAAGTGCGTCTTCTTGTCAGATTTCCAATTAAATTACATGGAAAGAAATCTAAGTTACAGCATGAATCCCTGCAGAATGAGGTCCTAATTGCTAAATATGTGCATTAAATGGATTAAATAACAACATACATTTAATCTGATGACAAGAATATAATTATACTTTTGTTGCTGCAGTTAGTTGAGTCAATTACATGGGATATGATATCTACATCAGGTTGCCTGTCCTTCCTGCTTTTGGTGAGTAGGACAGAAAACCAACAAACAGTTCAGAGAAGGATCACGCAGGTTTAAATTTGTTCACCCCAAAAAAAGCTTTTTTCTGTGACTAAACTGTAAAAGTACACGTCCTGTTTGCACCTCCCCTTCAGAACAGATCATATGGACTGATGAAGGCAAGTACAAAGATACTCACATCACCAGATGGACTATGTCTGGTTTGAACTGAAGCCTAGCAGAGAAGTCTGTTTTCTTGCCTTGCAGTTTGCTCCTCCCTTCCAGGCAGAGACTGTGTCTGTATAGTCTCAGTCATGCATGTACATGAGCCTGGGCTTCCTCTAGCACCAATAACCACAATAATGTTCTCAGTCTCCTAAATATAACAGCCCAACTCCTGGCAGCTCCAGCATGGCCAGAGTTTGTCTTCTGGTTACTAGGAGCAATCCTGCAAAGAAAGATGGAAGAGGTGACTACAGGAGCAGCTGAGGAATGCGGGAAGCAAACTTCATTTTCTAACCTGTTTTCCAGGAGAAGACTCTAGTAGCAATAACAATAAATACCCTGCAGATGCAGGAAGATGGCTCGAAGATCTTACTTCTTCCTGCAGGCAACATGACATGCTTTTAGTGCTGTATATTTATTTACCTATGGGAAACCAAATACTTTCTACTTCTGAATGACTATTTTTACACAAATCATGGTTTCTTTAAATCGTGTGGTTTCAGCAATCACATACCTAAGAGCCCTGAAGAGTCTAAGCAGAAGAAAACATTTTCTCTGGAAATAACACATCGAAGACTCATGGCTTTACAGAGCTTGCCTTCTAATTATCTACAGGTTCATACAGATCAAAACTACCAATGTTTTTACTGTAACACCTCTGCTAGATGACTTTGATGACTACAATCTAAATGATTCCACAAAAACTTGGAAGAATCATTTGGCCCAGTATATTAGTATTATTTCCTTCAGTCGCAGAGAAAAGAAAATCTCAGTCCAACATTTTCAACACAAGCTAAGTTAATTTGAGGCATAGCTGATAAATACATTTTTCTCTCTAAACACTGTTGAGAGCACAACAGAACAGCTGCAAAGAGACATATTTCACTTAGATTTGGAAGTCATGCATATATAGTTGGCTAGACCGAGCCAAGCTCTTCATTAATAGAAGTATACACTCAATAGAGAATTCAAGAATCAAGATGAGGCATAGTTGCTTTTACACCAACTGTTCAAAGAGGCAAATTATTTGAAAAGAAGAGAAGCATGTCTCTTCTCATTCCAGGAGCTGACTTCATTTTTTCCTAAGCATCCTAGATGAAATTAATCAACTGAAATTCTTTATACATTATTTTATCTATATGAAAAATGCATTTTATGAATAACAAGAATAACAGAGATCACAAAACTAACTTTTAGGAAGTGTTTGTTTTTAGGATAATAAAATAACTATCTTTTTATTTAACACAAAAATATTTTACTTGACAGCTCTCATTCGAGAAAACAAGAGTTCAGTAAAATTTCAAATAGAACCAGTGACGAAAGTGCTGTAGCTTATATTACTATAAGATAAAATGAATGTGAAAAAGGCAGGACCCCTTCTGCTTCTGTGCATAAATCTATCGTCAAAATGGATTAAGATGAGACTTTCATTAGAGACAGATTATTTCTTTCCTACTCACCATGGGATTTCCTACTTTTTCCTTCATGAGTCAGACACTGAACTAGAGAGGGAACAGACCTGATCTGATCAATTCCACATTCTTCTAGAACAGAATATATCTACCTATCTCAAGTGCAGTAAAGGAAAAGTCAGTAGTGTTACCTGACACTCAGTGACACACTCCATCTGTTGATACATAATAGAGTGCACTACATAAGAAGATTTTTCATGTTGTTTTCCTCATTTTTTTTCCAATTTCACAGAACTCTGGTTTGGGTTTGTCCAGTTGTAAGAAGCAAGAATACTGTCTCAATCACAAAAGTAGAGCAAAATCAAACCCCCACACACTGGCATTATTTTGTTGGGTGTTGATCTCAGAGGTCTTTTCTGGCCTCAATAACTCTGTGATTCTGTGATTTGTAGCATATTGTGACAGTGCTGGAGAAAAAAAAGAATTGTAGGATCCAAGTTAGAATGGATTAAATAGTTTAGGCCAAGATGAAACACAGAAATACAGGCCAACATCTTCTCCTATATAGCAGCCATTTTCTATATCTAAGAGCTGTTTGGTGCTGTTCCCCACTAATGATGCATGTAAATCCACGGAGAAAGTCTGATAGAATTTGCTTTGATCCTGCTGAGAGATCATTGCCTTAGGTACACGATATGTCACTGACCATACATTTAGGTAGAAGGCATGCCTTTTGTCAAAAATAATTGGACAATGAACAGGCAGAAATGCTGACCAGAGAAAAGTATGTCAGTGAGCACATCCTTGAAGTAGTACATACCATGAAAAACATAAGACTTGCAAAAAGTCAGACAAGCTGGAGAAACTGAAGGTTAACAGAACACCAAAGCAATAGGAAAATGGGGAATTGAAACTGGAAATGAGTCTGGGAGGGAGTTCTGGAAGTCTCTGGTCCAAGCTCTTGCCAAAAGTAGGATTATTGCCAATATTAGGCCAGGTCAGTCATGGCTTTTTCTTTTTGAGTCCAAAAAAACCACCAGTGGTGGTATCACATGCTCATGGATTGACCTGCCCCAGTGCTTCACTGCTCTCCCTGTAGAAAAGCTATCCTGTTGTCCTACCCAAATGTCTTCTCCCTTTATAGCCACAAACATGTATGCCCTGCATGTCTAATGAATCAGGTTTCCTTTTTTCCTTCTACCCTTGCAAAATATGCACTGTATTTCCACACAGAGTTAGGTAACTGTAAGCACAGCAGGAAATGCAATGCCTTCAGCTGGGTTCTCTGAACACCAGTTTGTCCAAATAGGCAACAGCCTTCTTTGCCAAGAATTAGGACAGGATGCTCTTTGACTTATGCCACCCAGCATCGCCTTTGGTTCACAGGGTGTTTGCACCCATCTGTTCACCTGAGGACAGATTGGTAACTAACAGATGAGAAGACAATAAAAGGTCTACAAGCTGCATCCTAAAAGGACTGTAGCCTTCAAGACTAAACTTTGTACTCCGAATTGCTTGAACAGAAATCTCTGTTTCCAGTAGTGGTTGGTGTCAAGGATGTGGAACAAACCATGCTGCAAACAAGGGAAAGGTTTCTCTAACATCTAAAGCCCATTCTGGACTAAAACATTTTCTTTTCCAAAATCTTCTTACCTAGAATCACTTCCTATTCAGTAATCTTGCTGCTTTGGAGCCAGATAGCTTTCATGGTGGAAAAGGCCTGAGTTATCCTGTGTTCTTGATACTGAAAAAAAACTTCAGGGTGAGGAAGAGTAGAGAAACACGGGGCATGAAACATACTGAACATCTGCGATTGTATTTATGTATATTTTCCTGAAGCCCGGAGACTGACTTTTGCTACTTAGGTTCACATGAAGCCTTCTGTGTGGCATCAGTTTCCAAGATAACTGGGCCACAAGCATCTATGTGCCACACAGTCCCTCTCTCTCACTTTGCAAAGAGAGGACTTTCCACTGGCAACCCTACCATTCCAGACCAATAAACCTGGCTTACTATGATGCTGCCAATTGTCCCTGTGGGTCCCCAAGTCACAGGATAACCTCACTGCTCAACCCTTCTCCCAGAGGTCGTGTTTGCAAGGGAGGGAGATAGCTGTCTCCCTTTCCATAGCAACTCCTGCAAAGCCTTTGCACCAGTGTGAATATGAAGGCATCTTTGCATGAAGAGCATTCAGGCACTGTACCTCTAGAATGTCAACGGTCAGCTAGCAATAACGCGGCAAACATTTACCCAGACTTCTTAAGAAAAGGAAGGACAATGAGCTTGAGAACACAGTGTGTGAACACCGATTGTCCCACGCTGCAACTGCTTCCTGTGAAACCCAGGGCTCCCAGTTACAAGAAAGAGAATTGTCTGGTAAGGCAGAGAAGTAATGAAAGTAAAGGGTCATGCCAGTAACTATTTCCTTTGCATGTTCCCTCCCACTGGCTTCTATTTCAATTCAGCAGAGGAATCTCAAGGCCGGTGATGCAGCAATGTTCAGCTAGAAACCTAAAACTGGGACGATCAAGGGCTGTTTCAAACTCACAAAATCCTGTCACTGAGGTGAGCAGGATAACACAACTGTAATACTCTAGAAATCATCCCAGAGTCCTTCCTTACATTAGTTATGCAGTTCTTGTTAGTGGTGTACTACCGAGCAACTCTTTCTCTTTTGAAATTGGTAGAAGTGCACATTAGCTCTGGGCTAGAATATGCAATGTGCAAATTATTTGTTGGTCTCCCTCAAGAAAAGAGGTTTCCAGACGCCACTCTAAAAACAAAATGGCTAACAGTCTAAAACTCTTTTTTTTTTTTTTTTTTTCCCCTCTGGAAACAGCATAGCGAAGTCTTTTAGCAGAGAAATATTTTGACTCCTAGGCAGAAAGTTGGAACCATGTAAAGCAACCAGGTGATCAAAAATTTCATACTGTTTAACATCATATGCATTAAGTTGATATCCAGATCCAGGACAATCAAAAAGCTACTTAAACTGGAAATAAGATCTGATTAAAACACACTCAAAAAAACCCAACCCAACATCTTCCGAATCTGTGTTTGAGAATCTGTATTTAGAAAAGGATTCCAAGACAACGTCACAAGCATCTCTTTAGGTTTTCAATGGAGAAAGTGGAAAAAATAATGTCTCCTGCTCCATCTTACTGGGTGTATATTTGACTGCTGTTAAGCACAGCCTCAATGCTGGATCCCATAGGTCATCAGGTACTGGAGCATACAGTTTCCAAGCTCATGTAGAGACCGAGTTGATAATCCCAATACCAGCCTGTCTCCACCTATTTTGAACTTTCAAAAGAACAAGCAAAATTCCTTCCTTCTTATGTTTGGGTTCAGGAGGGGTCGGCAGACCTTGGCAGTGTGCCCTTGACCTCTAATAGATGTTGGGTTGGTAGATACTGAAGGCATTCTTCGGGCACGTGGCAGATCTTAAACCTGTGTGAGCTAAGGGAAGTCACTCCCCTCAACCTGTAGATTCAAAATTGCCAGTGAAACAGGGGAGGAAAGGGTGCAGAGGGAGAAAGGGTGCTCTGCTTCCTCCCGGAGTTGTCAACTGCAGAACCAGTCACTTGTATAGACCTATCACCAGAGTAGCCAACAAAAAAAAACTACACACACACACACAATCAAACACTCTTAAAAAGTTTTTATTAATTTTCATTGTTTTGTTTTTTTTTAAAAAAACAAACCCGTCAGTGCAACAGTTCAGTATCCCCTTCCTATCCCCCATCAGTAAGCAGTAATTTTAAAATGAGGAAATACCGAGTGCTGAAGCCAATGGGTTAGCATTTTGCTATTATGTCCTTCTGTCAAACTCTGAAAAAGTCCTCTGTATAAATTAAACAATGAAAAAAATGTTACTTTGAATTCTATGTCATTACAGTCAACAGAATCATAATAATGCATCTAAAATGTGTGTCCACAATATATCAGGTATACATTTTTGGGAAATGAAAAAAAGGAAAAAAAAAATATGACATTCTAGGCTTGTTAAAAGGATAATGGTCCCATATTTTTTATTAACAGGTTAGCAAAACAAAATCCAATGGATTACAATATTTACATGTTATTTGAAAAATAAAGTAGTGATAAAAGCATGTCACAATCATTTTTTTTTTTTTTTTTTTCATTTTTGGTAACCGTTACAAACACCCAATCCAGGTATGGAACTGTTTAAATACAATTGAAATGAGGCCAATTAAAAAACAAATACAGACACAAAATGTGTATTTATACTTGTCCCTCCAATGTGTTTTTCCATGACATTCCCTCCCTACTTCAAAAAAGAAAACAAACAAAAAAAACCAACAAAAAA
>VWZK01014615.1:41614-52712 GCA_013396935.1 Baryphthengus martii
AAAAAAAAAGAAAGAAAAACAACCCCAAGAATATTCATAGCCCTCTGTGGGCAGAGAAAGCCGTGAGTTTGGGAGCGCTGCCGCATCCTCCCCACCCTCAGGAGCGGGCAGCAACGGCTGGATGTTTCTGGCTTCAGAGGCAATCCCAAAAATCTTCCGAAGCCGCAGGAAATGACCCAGCGGCGGCAGCGGGGAAGGGGGAAGCAGCTGGGGAGACGCCGGCGTTCAAAGGCTGGCGGCAGGAAAGGATTAAAACGCTCGATTACAGGATTCCCTCCGGGAACACGTGTTACTGCCAGAACCCGCTCCCTGCCCATCGGCCAAGCTTCGAGCCCGGAGCACGCTCCCCGCACACCAGTAAGGCAGACCAGTTGGCTGCTGGGCGAGGGAGCAAAAGTAAATACTCTAAAAGACTCCAGAGTCAAACTCCAAAAGCAGATCAAGGGGCTGGGAGAAATCTTAATACGAATCACACAGGCCTTGGGGTGGGGGGAATCTCTTTTCTTCACCTGAGCGCCCTCCGTTTGGGATTCTCAGTTTCTGGGGGTTAAAAACGAGCAGGGTTTTGTAGAAGGAAGGACAAACAAGCAGCACATTTGCCATTAGACCCAGACCTACGCTCACGCAGCAGCGAGGGGAAGCAGAGGATGCTCATCATGCAGCATTAGCAGGGAAGGAGACGATGAAAATCATCCCAGGAACGCACAATAAAGCGATGCACGTGCTTTAGGTCAGGGGGCTGTTTGGGGCAGGGGCTGCTCAGAGTTTTTATTTTCCCCTCATTGTGCCGTTTGTTGTCTTTTTCCTCCCCCTCCCATCCTCGAGGGTATACAAGGATATGTTGGAAGGCTCTTCACATTCCCACCTACACTCCAAGCTCATGCCTATTTCTGAATCCTTCCTCCTCGTGGGCCCAAACCATCTTCCTGGGTCCCTTGGCACCCTGAGTGACACCCATGGGAACTATCAGATGGTATTTGGGGCAGCAGAGGGTTGGGTTTCAAGCTGCAGAAGGGGAGGCGGGGGGGCCTGGTCCGTACTCACCGGTCTGCAGGGTCTGCCTCCCCCCCGAGAGCACTCCCAGGGGCAGGGTACCTGTGGGGGTCAGGCCTTTCAGAGTCAGCACGCTCTCGCTCTCCTCTCTGCAGAGAAAAGGCAAGAAAAACAGTTACTGAGAGATGAGCGTGATTTATTTAGGGTTGAGGTTGTTGGTGGCGAGTGGTGTGAAAACCGGAGTCTCCTCCGCGCTGATCCCAGGGCACTGTCACCACACATCAGAGCTACCGCCCAGCAAACGCATCCTGAAAGGGTTAATTATACCAAATCAGCAGCTTTTCTGCTGGTAAAGGTGCTGGAGCTTGAGATGAACGTTTCTGAGAGTCAGGGGTGCAGAAACCACCACCTCAAGCCTTTGCTATCTGAAGCAAGAGGCTCATAAGACAGGAACAAGCGCCAGGACAAGAGGAATTTGCCTCAAGTTGCCCCAGGGGAGGTTTAGGTTGGACATCAGGAAGGATTTTTTTCACTGCAAGGGTTGTCCAGGCCTGGTCCAGGCTGCCCAGGGCAGGGCTGGAGTTCCCCCGATCCCTGGAGGGGTTTCCAAGGTGTGGAGCTGTGGTGCTGAGGGACAGGGCTCAGCGGTGCCCTGGCAGGGATGGGGATTAACAGTTGGACTCCAGGAGCTTCAAGATCTTTTCCAACCAAAACCCTTCTGTGATTTTTCCCAGCAGGGCTCTGCCTGGTGCATCCTGAGCAACACCCCCAGCTACCCAGACCCCAGATGAAACAGCCCTGAAATCACGAGCCGTTTCCTCACCGAAGGACGGAGAAGACACGCGCCATCTTCCCAATGGCTCTGATCTTATTCCTGATGATCTCTTTACGGACTGTTGTCCCACCTTAGGGAGAGAAACAAACAAACAAACGAACAAACAGAGAAAGAAACAAAGAAAAAGCAGCATGTTTAAGGTTTCCAGGCACAGGTCACGTCAATATGAAGCAACCTGCCTGACTCCAGGAAAAGAAAATCATGGTTTACAGATTGACAGCTACACTGCGGAGAGAACAGCGGCTGCGAGGATGGCGCTGAGGACGGCAGCGAGAAGGGCAACACCAAGGCAGATGACACAGGGATTTAAAAAAACCAAAAAAAGAAAAAAAAAAAAAAAAAAGGTCTAGAGAGAGAAAGAGAGAGAGTAGAACCACCGAAAGGCAAACGGATGGGGAAGGTCTCGTTGGAAGCTCACCAGGTCGGATGGCGCTAGAGGGGACGGAACGCCAAGGACTCGGCCACGTCCAGGTGGCTTTGCCAGGCGGAACGCGGACGGAGCCGGCCGTCGGGAAGGCCGGGGCTGCGCTCACCACGGGGAGGAGCGTCAGGCAAGCATCAGCTTTTGGCATCCAACGCGTGCAGTGACAGGCCAGGCAGGAGCCGGGCAGCTCCGCTTCGACCCCAAGGCAAAGGCAAAAGTGAGATGCGTGAGCTCCCCCGTCCGCTGCGCCAGACCCGAGAGGAGAGAAAAAGCGTGGAGGGTAAACTGGAAACCAACCGAAAAAAAAACCCCAAAATTAAAATAGAAATTAAAAAAAAAAAAAAAGGAAACAAATACATCTCCTCTCAGCTGCGATTCCTCACGTGGCCCAACTACAGGTCAGGACAGTAGAAGCCAACCCGGAGGAGGTCTAACATGCACCGATGGCTCGGCCATGCACTAAGTGGCTGCATTCAGAAGTCAGATCGAAACGTGCTCCCCGTTTTCTCAGCGGTTCCTGGAGGAACGTGGGAGGGTTAAAAAACACCCGGCGCTTATGTTAAAACTGAAAAGGGGATGAAGAGACTGCCCGACTAGTCAGCTATTCAAATCCACTCCGAGGAAATCTGGTGGCACAGGCAGTGAAAAAAATTAAGCCGGTAGCAAATTCTAGCTGGGTACCTTTCGGATAGCTTGAAATGTAGTGATCTTCAGGGAGAGGAGACACCAAGAAACAAGTAGATGAAGACAGAGATAGAAGAAACAAATTTAATTTTCATGGGAGGGAGGAAAGGAAAAAACAAAACCAAAACCAACCAACAAACCAAACCAAACAAAACTGGAATGCAATGGGAGAAGCGGGTTAAAGTCTCGACCTGGAGGCGGAAGCAGCGGCACCTTGTTGGACCCCAACGGGTGTTCTGCTGCTTCTCTGCGGGACGGATGGTCCTCCACCCTGCCTGGACACCCCCCACATCGGAGCTTCTGCTCACTCTCAAGAGATNCGTCCTCCACCCTGCCTGGACACCCCCCCCTAGGTGTGCTCACGGCCCCGCATCGGAGCTTCTGCTCACTCTCAAGAGATTCCCTCTCCCACCCCCTGATATAAACCCCACAGATCAGCTCCACAGCTGCTTTGTCCCTTTCATGCAGAGCTTGAAACCAGGGCCCAAAAGCACAACTGACTTTTATTTTTTGGAGGGGGGGGATATGACACAAGAAGCCACTTTGCAGAGTTGTTCACTGCAACAGAGGAGAAGATTGGGTAGATATTTTGGTGCAGAAAATTTGGAACTGGGGGGGAAAAAACCACCCACTTGGGCAGCAGCCTGTGTAAGGAGCAGGAAACGGTTCTCCAGAGGAGCCGGCAAGAAGCGTCTGTCGCAGTGAAGGGAATTTCATTTCTCTGACTGAATGGCGAAGGGAATTGAAAAAAAATAACGTTTCCTACCCAGAAGCACAGAAGGGTTGGCCAAAAAGGAACTGGGCATCCAGCTCTAAACGAAGAGCCGATCGCTCTCAAGCTATCATCACACACCTTGCCCCACCTTCACCCCCTCCACTGTCACCAGCTCGGTCGTAACGACTTTTTTTTTTTTTATTTTTTTACCTTCCAATGTCTCATCACCATCTGAAATCAACTCATCATCGGAGCATATGTTGAGGATGTTAACGAGCATTTCTGTGACTGGAAGAAGCACAGAGAAGAAGATTAGAGGGGCCCGGGGCGCGCGCTTGGCAGACCGAGGCGTGGAGAGGACGAGCCGGACCAGCGAACGATTTCAAGGTCATTTCTACTCTGGAAGCAGAAGCCCAAAGATACTTTTAGCCGAGTTCTGCTGGTCCCTCACAGCAGTACCCAGAGCAGACGACACGCTTTACACCTTCTGCCAAGGAGGTGGATGTGATCCAAGCACATCACAGATGAAGCAGACGTGGGGAGCGGGCTGCCAACGTTCCTACAGAACAGCCTGGGCTCGATGAAGGTCCCACCTCCCCGCCCTGCCCCGCACAACAGGCCACCTGGCTCCAAGAACGTCAAATCTGGGGTTGGAATTCAACCTTTGGTTCCTCAAAGTCAAAAAAAACCCAAACCCAAAACAAAAACCCCTCGGGCACTTCAGCCCTTGAAGTCCTACTCCAAACGTACGACGCCGAGGTGGAATTTAAACTCGCTGTGAGATGTAAAAAGCCTTTTGAAGAGAAACTGAGGCGAAGTCTTGGTGGTATTTTAAGCTGCTTTCGCCTCCTTCAGAATGAAATAAGCCTTGAAACTGAAGCGAATGCTTCCTTCTTGGTGGGCCACCAGCCAACAGGGGATTTTAGTTTCTCTGCTGCAAACCCAGAGCAGGAGAAACGTCTCCACATTCCGAGGTGAGGCTACACCACCCAAGATCAGCTCCCCCAGCGATGCAGAAACAGGAAGAAAGGATCATTTTTTTTGGAAAAAGCTTCCTAAAAATTACTTTCACCAGAACTTTACCCNGTACGACGCCGAGGTGGAATTTAAACTCGCTGTGAGACGTAAAAAGCCTTTTGAAGAGAAACTGAGGCGAAGTCTTGGTGGTATTTTAAGCTGCTTTCGCCTCCTTCAGAATGAAATAAGCCTTGAAACTGAAGCGAATGCTTCCTTCTTGGTGGGCCACCAGCCAACAGGGGATTTTAGTTTCTCTGCTGCAAACCCAGAGCAGGAGAAACGTCTCCACATTCCGAGGTGAGGCTACACCACCCAAGATCAGCTCCCCCAGCGATGCAGAAACAGGAAGAAAGGATCATTTTTTTTTGGAAAAAGCTTCCTAAAAATTATTTTCACCAGAACTTTACCCCAATAACACGCAGATCTCCTCAAACCAGAGCTGCTTTCCAGGGCTGAATGAGTTACAACACTCTCCCAACACACTGAGCAGCCCACGGGACAGGTTTTAAAGCTCAGGGTACTACAACCTGGGCGACTGATGGCAGAAATCCAAAGATCTCTTACCCTTCTCCCCCACGAAAGGCAAAGACCATGTGAAGACGTCCATGAAGTTTGGAAGCCAGTAGGGATGAGGGGAACAGTTGAACTGCCTGATGTTCATGACGTTGTTTTCATATTTCAGTACAGCAGCTGGGTGAGAAAAAGGAACAAAGACGACACGTGTCCACAAGTACCCTCAGCTTCCCCGCGCTAACGAAACCTCATCATCAACAAGAGGTTGTGCTCATGGAGAATCAAAACTAGGACTTCTCCAAAGCTGAGGAAGGGTCTCCTCCTCCTCTACTCTGCCCNGTTTAAGCCGTATTTCTGCAGTTTACCCATGAAGCTGTTTCACTCAAGCTTATGGCAGCAGTGAAGCTCAGTTTAACCAAGCTGTTAAAACTCAAAGGAAGTGATGAACACAGAGGCTGAAACGAGGGGGAAAAAAAACCCAGAATGAGGGGTCAAAAAAACCCATAATTGAGGCAAATTCCTCATACAGCTTTAGGGGCACGGGGCAGTGAAAGTTTTGCCCACATCACCTCCTCGCGAGCGCTCAGTTGTCACGCCGCTGGAAACCCAAGCATTATCCTGGGCTTTATAACCTGACAGCTAATTGCCAGAGTAATGCACGAAATTTCCAAGAGGCAGAGAACTCCCAGCTCCCCAGCTGCCATCACTTCAGCACAGAAAGCTCTTTTTTCACTTCAGGCATAAGAACGTGGCCGGAGGAGAGGGCAGAGCGGGCGAGGGAGGGATTTCTGGAGCGCTGACGTCCGATGGGCCGCGGAGGCCCAGCCCCTGCTGGCCTTACCTTTGTTGTTATAGACATCTAGGTAATTTGGTGCAGAGAAGATGGTGATTAAGGATGGAAAGCCTGTTGTCTGGCTCTTCCTGTACATTCGGTACCTGCGCAACAGGTCAAGGGTTAAAACAAGTCGGGTCTTGCCGAGGATAAAGGGGGTGGAGGGAGCCTGCTCAGGGCAGCACTCACCCGGCATCCTGAGCTTCGTGAGCTCGGATTACGGATAACAAACTATTGTTCTGCAAAAATTCACAAACTGCAGGATAACTGGAAAATAAAGAAGAAAAAAAAAAAAAAAGCAAGAATACGTCAGCACGGAGAGCAGCCCTTCCCAGGAACCAGCCCTGCTCAGGAACCAGCCCAGCATCCCCGAACAAGGCCCAGCGTGTTTTAAATCACTCAAAAAATTAATCGCAAAGCATTCTGTTCAATAGACCCCTGGTGCCAAATCCTCCCCACCAGCCGGGTTACAAGTGGCCTGTCAGCACAAATGCTTCTCTTTTAGACAGGAAAAGATTATTTCCTAGAGCTCCTGGTAGCGCCCAGTGCCTGAAAACCACTCGGAAGGCTCCCTGCCAGCCGCAAGCAGCAGCTCTGCCGGCCAATAGCACCATTCCAGAAAGCAATGGATCCAAAGAGAGCTCAATAGTACGGGAGGAGAAAAAACAAACAAGATTTTGTGCGTTGGAGCCAACTGAAGATGATTTCAGAGCCAGGTACGCTGCAAAGTCCCCCAGAGTGATTTACAGAGCAATTTATCTCCCCAGGTATCTCAGGGGGAGGAAGCTCTGGTGGCCCAGAGCCCTCCTGAAGCACCACTTACCTGTAGAAATAGGAGCAGCCTCGAACAGTGTTGTGGGCGAAATGCTCCAGCGTTTTCTCGTTGCCGTAATCCTCCGACGGGTCGGACCAGAGCAGGTCACACATCGGACCGAAAGCTGGAGGCTCCTTGAACCTGTCTAACTGAAAAACGTACACCAAATCAGGAGGAGACCGGCGGAAACGGGAGCAGCAGCACCGGCGGTGTCCACCCACCCACGGCACGGACAGGAGGAGCACCAGAGCCACAACCTGGAACTCCAGGCAGGGATGGAGCGAGTGCCAAACCACGGGATGAGTTACAAGCTGCGTGGAAGGAGCAGGGAGATGACTTACTTTCCTAATGTCATCTAGACACGTGATTTCTGGGGACAGTCCTCCGTGGACGCACAGGAATTGCTGGTTTAAGAGGGCGGCGAGGGGAAGACAGTCAAAGGTGTCCATGCACGCGTCGTACACTCGCTCCGAATACTTGATTCGACCTGGGAAGGGGAGGAAGAGAGGGAAGAATTGAATTAATTGACTCATTTACACAACAAAGGCTGCTCAGGCTGAAAGCAAAAGCTTTTATTTCTGTCAGCTTTTCTTTTCAAGGGGAGTCATTCACCTATCCAAACCTACACCTTCAGCAAAGCTTTGATCGGCCAAAGTGCTGATAAGTAAGTTTGAGGAATTTCACTCCTACTTTCAGGAACTTAACCTCATCTCACCTTCAGATGGGAACTCTCTGGCTATGACCCACCAAGTCAAACTCTACACCCGCGTATTTGCAAAAATACCTGTTGGACGCCAAGGTCAAAAGGTTCTACAGTGACCGGCCCTCCTCAAAAGTCGGTCCCCATTAAAAGGTCTGTCCCCATCTTTCTGACAAGCCCCTTGAAGTCCTGAAAGGCCCCAAGAAGGTCTCCCCTGGGCACAACAGGGTCTCATCATCATCTACCATATACATATATATATATATATGTATAAAATGCTGCACGAAACTCTCTCTAACTCGATTAAAATGATCTGAAAGGTGATGATTCTCCG
This sequence comes from Baryphthengus martii, assembly GCA_013396935.1. Classification (NCBI taxonomy): domain Eukaryota; kingdom Metazoa; phylum Chordata; class Aves; order Coraciiformes; family Momotidae; genus Baryphthengus; species Baryphthengus martii. The sequence continues at coordinate 49,476 of VWZK01014615.1, forward strand.
GAGAGCAAACAGCCAGGAGTAAATCCTTTATTTGCTTCCAGTTTATTCGCTTCCCAGCTGCACAATCCGGAGCTGAAAGTCATTTGGCACTAATTACACGTCGCCCGGCCTGAGAGGCAGAGGCTGGGGTGGGGGGGGTGTCTGTTGTGCAGCGAGATAAGGAAGATGCGTTCAAATTTCTTCCACATGGGCAGGCTCGTGGCGCTTTACAGGACTTAAAGGGATTTGTGCTTTGGGTTTTTTTATTTTAGCAGAAGAGCTAAGAAAAGATGATGATGGGTTCTTAAAGATCCAGAGGTAACCGATCTCACTGGCGTCGAGCGCAAAAACGAAGCCCCGCACCTGGTCGCAACGCGGGAGTGGACTGCAATTCTAAAATAAATCTAAAATAAATATTTAAAACCTCCTTCTGCTACCGATACTTACATTCCTGCTTAAAGGTGAAGTATTCTGTGAGGTGCCTGCACTCGTGGTTCCCTCGAAGGAGGAACAACGTTTTGGGATGATTTATCTTTAAACTCCATAAATACAGCACACACTGCAAGAAAAGGAAAGAGGAGAGGGGCGCGTAAGAAAAGCCTTTTATAGGGCACTAATCACCCGTAGGCTTCACTCAAGTGTTTCTGGGAAGACGCCCAACAAACTGAATTTCCGAGCGGAACCCTGATAGAAGCCCAGCTCCATAATCGGCAGCAGATCTTATCTTGGCCAACCTCGGAGCTGGGGGGGGAAAAACCACAGCGAGAGCTTCTCTATATTAGGCCTGAGTTGGAGAAGTGACAAATGAGATCGTGGAGTTCGTCCGAAAGCGGCTCCGGGCTGGGTGGGGGCAGCTTTTCTGAAGCTAAAAGGGCTGGTTTTCCAAGCGGGAAAAGTCCGAGCAGCTGAGAAGTTCGCTCCCCGCGTCCCGCCGGAGCCGCGGCAGCCGAGCACGGCACGCGGCCGTCTTGCAAAGGCCTTCATCGGCCGCGTGAAACATTAGAAAAATTCATCTTGATCTTCCCCTCCCCACTTGTTTTCCTGCTTACGTTACGGTCGTGTGAAGTTCAAGCTCAAAACAGGAAAAGCCCGGCCGAAAAACCCGACCGAGCAAAAGCTTTGAAGAGGCCTTTTCGCATCCCACGACACCTGCGCCCAGAGCGGCTTTGATAAACCAAACTGCCGGCGGCATTTTTACCCAGAGATATTCGCTGGTGGCTTTCCAAAGAGGTTTGGAGAAGGAGGGGAGGGCTGGAGAGCTGTGCTCCACGTCGCCGAGCCGGCGGCTAAACCAGCAGGTACCTGGTACCGGGAAACCTTATCACGTTTCCCTCCTTGGGTTTTGAGGGCTGGAAGGACAACCCATAATGACAGCAAGGTTGAAGAGCTGGATTAAAACCTCTAAGAGGAGCTTACCCTTCCGTCTGGCAGGCTACAGGCACTTGGAGAACGGGAACTGGGGCGTCTGGCAACAGTTTTACCCTTAAAACCGTGGCTGAGCTGGAGCACAGGTCTCCAGCAACCGGCTGCTGCGGCACAGAAACAACCTCCAGCACCAAAATCAGCCGGTTTGAAGTCAGATTCCTGTCCAGACGCCTCAGCCACGCGGGTGTTTAAGCTCCCAGAGCGCCAGGTAAGCTCGATGTTAAGTCAGCTACAGGCAGGGAGCTCTAAAACCCGCCAGGAGTGAAGCAGCGGCCTGCGTCCAACTCAGAATTCAGAAAAAGGCTGGATTGGTAAATTCTGAATCGGAAAACCAAACGGAACCAGAGGCAGGGAATTGAAGCTGCGCTTAGGGCCGGCAAAAAGAATGTTTTATCGTGCCTGTTAACAGGAGGGACGCTCCCAGCAAAGCCATTTATGATTATTCTGTGATTTAAAGGTTTAACCTCCCGCGTTGGCCACCTAAATGCCACTTCCCTGGGTTAGTCAGAACTCAAAATTGAAAATTGCTGTAAATGACCCAAACAACTTGCCGAGAGCTGGAGAAAACAACCCACCCCGGTTCAAAGCAACAGAAGGAGAGACAGAGCATCAACAAACAGGATTTGGGAGGTACAGAAGAGTCAGCAACTGGCAGAAGAGAGAGTTAAAACCACACTGGAAGTGTTTTTAAGGGAACTGGAAGCAAAGGGAGTCAACTCAGCACCACAGTCCCTCCCGGACACCCAGCAAACGTCGGGAGCTGAGGTCTCGGGTCTCCCTGAGGATCTACAAAGTCTCTTCCAAGCAAAACAATTCTCCGATTGAAAGGCTTTGCAGAGTCCTCTGCCACCGGGCGCCAACTCGGCGCAGCTTTCGCACGGTTGCTTCTCTCCCTCCTCCCCCTACAACTCTTTTTTTTTTAAAAAAAAACCAAAACAAAATAAAACAAAACAACCCAAACGACGCTTCGTGGCCTCATTATCCTCACTGGGAACCAACGTCGTTAAACGAGACTTTCCCCGAGCCAGAGGCCCAGAAATAATTTGTTGAAGGCACCCAGCTGAGCTGATGAACGGAGGCCGTCGGGGAGGGGGGCGGTTTAAAGGTTTTGTCTGAGCCACAAACTGCTCCTTTTACCTTGACAACCAAACACTCCAGGAAAAAGCTCCCAGGGGTTATTCGGGCTGTTGGCGAAGCAACAGAGTTTGTCACAACACCTCCCGGGCCCCTGGTTTTGCCTGGTGTTTCCCAGTTGCCTGCATCAGGATGCGATCAGACAATTACCTCTGATGTCCCTCAGCGGGAAGGTCAGGATTATCAGCTGCCCTGGGAAGGATCTTTGGAATATCCCCACCCAGCACAGGGATGCACAAGTTTGCCCGGTGACTCACCAGTCTCAGGATGCTGGTGATCTCCTACAGCATCCCCCTGCTGAGAGCACAGGGAAACCCAGAGGCCTTTCCACCAGGGATGTCTTTCACAAAATCCCAGCCCAGTGGTGACTGGAAAGGATCTCTGGGGATCATCTGGTGACCCCTCCCGGCTCCAGCAGGGTCACCCAGAGCAGGGGGCCCAGCAGCGCCCTTGGAATCTCTCCAGAGAAGGAGACTCCCCAAGCTCTCTGGGCAGCCTGGGCCAGGCTCCAATCCCCTCCCAACAAACAAGTTTCTCCTCCCGCTCCCACGGAACCTCCTGGGTTCCAGGTGGTGCCCGGTGCCCCTCGTCCTGGCGCTGGGCACCCCTGAGCAGAGTCTGGCCCCAGCCTCTTGGCCCCCCAGGGGCCCTTGAGCTCTTGCTCAGCCTTGCTCAGCTCCCCTCTGGGGCTGCTCTTCT
>VWZK01014616.1:0-34494 GCA_013396935.1 Baryphthengus martii
AACGATTCTATGATTCTATTCTATTCTATGAAACGGTTTCCAAGTACAGACATGGGGGCAAAGTTTTGACAGTTTCAAGGAACTCCCAAACCCTTTGTTCATCATTTATAATACAGTTTTTAGACATAAGTCTACACTTAACTTTTCATCTCTTCACCTCATTTGTCTTATTTACTGTTTGAGTTAATGGACACAGTTTTAGAAAGATTCACAGATTTGTAGAATGGTTATGGTTGGAAGGGACCTTCAAGTTCCAACCTCCCTGCCACAGGCAGGGCCACCGCCCATTAGACCAGGTTGCTCAGGGCCCCATCCAACCTGGCCTTGAACACTTCCAGGGTAGGGGCATCCACAACTTCCCTGGGCAACCTGTTCAAATGTCCCACCATCCTTACTGTGAAGAACTTCTTCCTGACATCCAGTCTAAACCTACCCATGCTATTCCAGCATAGTAGAAATGAGTGGGAGCCTTGAAATTGCAGGATCAAGCCCCAGATGTATATAATCTGCCACGATTTACTAGAACGCTCTTTGATATGATATTTCATAGTTTCATGTAAATATTGTTTTAAAACTGCTTCTGATTTATCTGAGGTAAAATGTATTTATAGAGTTTAAACAACTATGTAGGAATAGTATTTTAAATTATCATCTATAAAACGATTAACTTTGCTTAGATGGCAAAGCTATAGCATTGCCTGTAATATGTCACCCAATTGTTGTTTATGATCTGTGGAAAAAATTTTCTTTTTAGTGTGCTGGGATTATGAGATGGAGGTGGACACTGATGATATTAAATGTGTAGTAGTTGCTCAGTTTGCATCCTTTTGGAATAAATCATGTCTGAATTTAATATCTAAGATACAGGGTTAATAAACCCAATTTAAGTATTACAGCAGAAATAAACCCAAGTTCAGAATTCCCCTTTTTTTTCAACCCAACTGTCACTTGATTAGGACACCATAGATACTGTAAGTATAAGTTCAGATCTGAATTTCTAAGGCCTAGGTTATTAAGAGCTCTTAAAGGGCACTTTTTCAAACTTGTGGGAGGTACCTTCATTAGTGTTTTAGTTCAGAAAAGAAGTTCATTTTCATAGAGAAATTTCAGGTAACCTCCATTTGAATACATGCTGCCTCATGGCCCCAGAGAACATAGATTTGATTCTTCTAGGGTGAAATGAAGCTGGTCTTTGGCTGAAAGCAACCCTGAATAACTTCTGTTCTTTGCAGATCTACTTCCATAGCTCTACACTACTTGTTAATGTAGTGGCACATCCTAGCTGGGCAAAATGGTAAGATAGGCTAAATCCCAGTTGTTATGCTGAAGTACCTTTGTACAATAAGAAAGCATGAAATGTTGTACTAGGTATTGTTATTTAACTTCAGTGTTTTAGTAAGAACTTAGACCTTTCACTGTTAAAATTGATATGGGGAAAATTAGAGCCTGTCAATCTCATTTTGTGCTAATGTTTTCTTGTCTTCCTTCTTTTTCTCACTTATGGAAAGTTTGAGATAATAGCTGAATGACATCTAATTTGGTTTTCACAAATGGGAAACAAAGTTCCTTGCTCTTACCACCTAGTAGATAAAATTTAAAATATTAAGTGGAAGAAAATACTGGGAAGATGAAATAACTGTTCGATATTGTTTCTCTTGTGTTTTCAGTGGTGCAGATTAAGAGGCGTATACAGCTGTGTTACGCCACTTTTTCAATACCGTTTTAGGTCTGTATGCACTGGTCTGATCTTCTAAGATAGTATAAGCCATGCTTAGGCAGTATTAAGTAATTGAAGTGCAAAAGCCATTAGAATAATTGCCTCACAATAAGTACATCCTCTTAAGATGTCTCCAGTAATATAGCTCTTGTGATGCATCAGTTAAAGCTGATTCTGTTCACATATTTTGTGTATGATGGCAAGACACTAAAGAAAGTAGGTGGCAAAATAACAGTCAATGTTCCCTGTAATTGACTTCTCTTTGGGATATATAAAGCGTTGTTTAATGTCAGGCACTGTTTTGTAAACTTTACTATGCATTTATGTAAATGTAGTCCAAAGAGTATAAACATTGAAAAAAGATTAATTGTTTAGGATTACATGAGAACGTACAAGTAGGTATAATGAAATATGTTAAGTAACCTGTGACATCCAATGCCACTGATTACATGCTTTTAAAGATTATTTGAATTTGTAGATGTTGTAGATTTGATCTATGTAGTAGCTGAAATTACCAACCTCCCCTCATTGTTACAGAGATAGTCAGAAGTTTCAAGAAAGAGAAACAAAATTATTCTTGGCAAGTAGTGTTTGAAACTGCTTACCAATTTTTTCATTAAAACTACTGTAGGAAGGTGGTTTTTTTTAAAAGAACATTTTTTACTGTATTAAAGGTTGAATACTCTATTTTACTATATTTAAATATTTTAGTATGTACTTATTTATTTTTATGTTACTAATCTAAAGTATTAAACATTAAATGCTTATTGCTTTTTAGCCATAGAGTAGATTCCAAAGGAAACCTTGTATAGTGGATGTTTAAAAGTAGATGAGAGAACATCAAATGACACTGCGATATAAAAATATACAATAGCGATGCAAAAATGCATACATACAATGAAATTATGCTGGGTTTAAAATGAAGTTCTTATTGTTATTTTCATAGGACAGGCCTTTTTATACACAGCAAGGAGTAATGCGGAATGACAAATATTAGGTAGGAGATGGTTTCTCCTTCATGTTTATTCCTCTCACTCCCAGCAGTTGTGCTGTTCTCAGGACAGCAAGATAATTTTTTTTTGGTGACAGAAAAATAGAGGTAACTGTCATCCTGAAATAGTGTAGTGAAAGCATGATGCTGGTCTAGCTAAATGTACAGCAATAATTAACATGTTCAGTGGTATTTTGTCCTTGAGGGGACGGTTGGTATTTTCTATAACTGACTGCATAACTAAGATTTTATTCTTTTGTTGAAGGCAATCTGTAGTACCAGAATACCTTCTTTAAAAGAACTTGTCTACCACATGGTGAGAAAATGGGCACTTTGGAAAAGATGCTCAGTTTTGAAGCATTGCGTTCCCTTTAACTGGAACATTTGTACGTACTGATAGTAATACAGAGATTTTTCAAAGTTCCAGCGAAAAAAGAGAGACTACATTTTTTCACTATTTACAGCTTCAAATAATCACTGCTGGGGATAAAAATTACAACCAGAACTGTATCTGTCTTTCTGCTACATTAGTGACTTAGTCACCTTCAGTGCCTCCCACACTATGTCAAGTTAGTATAGAGAGGTGATAGAATTTATTCTACTTTGTTTAGTGGACTCTCTGAAACTACTGACTTCAGTGCATATTCATATATTTTCTTTCAAAACACTTTGACAGTTATATAAGATCTGTACAATTTTATATCAGCATTTTTAGAAGACCAGACACTCGATTCTTATTTAATTGTTGTTCATGGTAATTTTAATGGGGTGATCTAGCTAAGGAATATCTGTTAAGAATATAAGATCTAATTCTTTTGGACTGCTTATATATGTGCCTTCTGCTGAAAATGCCTTTTTACTGTGGAAGCAAAATGCCTAAACTTTTGCTGTTATCAGAGAGAGTGGGGGTGTCTGATAAAAGTATGTTGCATTTCCAATATCTTCTGTTACGTACATGAACAGACAGGTGTTACAGAAAAGGAAAAGTTTTCTGAAATTCAGAGATCTGTTGCAAGAACAAGTTTGAATTCAGTTAGTAATTTAAAAGTGCATTTAAGCGGCCAGTTAATGTCATAGAAAGCAAATTGTTCAGATCTTGATATATGATGAGAAAAAGACTTCACCTTTCCAAGAAAAGGAATGTGTTGCTAAAAATACAGTTGCATTCAGCTGTCTACCTTTAACACACTTTTCAGGGGTTGACCATGTTGGAAATTCAAGCTTGTTCATGCGTACATGAGTCATTATTGTTTTTTTCCTGAATGATACTATTTAATCTTATGGACTCTTTAATCCAAAGCATACTTGCAAATTTATGTTCACTACAAGGGCAACATTCTTACATGAGCATTTCCAGAGATCCCAGAGCACACAGAGGATCAAATTCAATCACAATGTAGAACACCTCAAACTGTGTCCCATTTAAATTTTTCTGTTTACATGAAGGCTGAATTTGATCAAGTCTCTAGCAAACAACTAAATAATTCAGTCCAGTGGCAGCCTTATTTCACATGACTTGTACATCTGTCTTGATTGTGAATATCGCTGTTTTTCCAGGAATGGAGCTTTGCTTTGATGAAATGTGTCTGGAAAAACAATTTTTAATACATTCAGTAAGTAATACTTTGTTTTTCATTCAGCTCACGTGTTTTCCCATCTCTATATAACCTCTTTGTTTTAGATTCTAATGACTAAATAATTCAGTCCAGTAGAACCAGGAATACTTCACTTTGAAATTACAGCTGCTTTGGGCAGCTAGTGTTGTGGAGGGTCTCTCTGATGGGTGGCACTGGAAAAAAAAAACCAAACCAAACAAAAGAGAGAGATGGATATGTTGGGAGTCTTACAGCTCTGCTTTTGAAAAATACTGTAGAACTTCTTTGTACAACTGCACAGTGTAGAATTGTTTAGGTTCCATTACATCAGGCTGTGTTGCGTTGTAAAATGAGGTGATGACAATATGATTGGAACAGCTGATATATTTTGAATCACTTGACAAAAAGGGAAGTGTAGAGGAAAATTAAGTAGATATATACGGGTAGCAGAAGTGATCAGAACAAATTGTGAGCTTAATTATCTTTGATTGCTATCCCTTTTTAAATGTAACTGCTTTGTAATAGCCGTTTGGTTTGAGTTCATGATGGTATAGAACTCTCAATTTTAATTTCTCAGAAACCATATAGCAAACAATATTATAGTGATATCAAATTGTGAGTAGATTATCTTTAATTGTGTGAATTTGAAGCCCTTTTCACTGTTTCAATTCATTCTATTGATTGTAACTGCTTCTAATCAACTGGGATAATAAAGCTAGCATCAATAGAGATTTTTCATGCCCATTTTGATGGGTGATAAATCTCTACCCTTATTCTCCAGTTCCTCTGGGCCAAATGCAGCAGTTCCTAACACAATTCAAAGTCTTGGATCTCTTCCAATCTTAATGAAAGCAGCATCGATACGATGGCATTTATTTTGATGGATAGTGTCCTCAGGGATATAGACAAGGATGGAATGTCAGCGCTAGTATTTTTCAGTCTGCTAAGAATCTTTGAAACTCCCATGCAACATAATCTGCTGATCCTTTGGTGTGATACAGCACAGATCCAGAGTTAGGTAAAGTAAAATCGCACACTGTTATCCAATAAAGCTTGCTGAGGCGTAATGAGAATCTCTTCTTTGACACTGAGTGTTTCTACCTTTAAGGCTACTTCTGTCTCCTTTCTGACTGAACATGTACCTGAGGCCACTGAGAGAGTTTTAATGATCAAAGTGTAAAAAGAAGAGTAAGGTGACCAGTCAATAAGTTGACAGCTGGAGAATGTACTTTGTAAGGCAGGATTATACATAGTCTGTTTTCCTGACCTCTTTAGTAATTGCTGAAGCTATGCACAGGTGCATAAATTCATGTAGCAGGGGAAAGGTAACAACATACTGATGAAGAAAAGGCTACTGTGTACTTTCAAGCAAGTACTCCATAAAATAATCAAGAGAGCTAGGTCAAAATGTAAATGATTAATTTGTTGAGTTTGTTTTTTATTTTTTTGTTTGTTTGGTGGTGGTGGTTGTTTTTTCTTTTTTTCTTTGTTTTTTTGTTGTTTTAGTTTTTTGGGTTTTTTTTGTTGTTTTTTTTTTTAATTCAATAATACTGGAGCTAAGTAAGCACCTCAAGTGTTATCTGCTTTGGTGATAGGCCATTGAGATATAATTTTACTGTAATCTTCAAATCATGATAGTGAGTGATGTCAGTGGAATTCTGGGACCTGTTCACTTTAACAGGGGACTCACCCTCAACACAAGAAGGACCTGGATCTGTTGGAGAGGGTCCAGAGGGCCACAAAGATGATTAGAGGGCTGGAGCACCTCTCCTACGTGAACAGGCTGAGAGAGTTGGGTCTGTTCAGCCTGGAGAAGAGGAGGCTCTGGGGAGACCTTATAGTGGCCTTCCAGTAACTGAAGGGGGCCTACATGAAATCTAGAGGAGGGACTTTTTATAAGGGCATGTGGTGACAGGACAAAGGGCAATGGTTTTAAACTAGAGCAGGGTAGATTTAGACTAGACATTAGGAGGAAGTTCTTTACCATGAGGGTGGTGAGACACTGGAACAAGTTGCCCAGAGAAGTTGTGGACACCTCATCCATGGAAGTATTTAAGACCAAGCTGGATGAGGCTCTGAGGAACCTGACGTAGTGGGAGGTGTCCCTGCCCATGGCAGGGAGCTTGGAACTAGGTGATCTTTAAGGTCCCTTCTATGATATTGTGGATATTATTTCAGAGACATTAATTTATCTTCCTTAGCACCTGTAACTTCAAACCAAGAAGGAGCCCCCTTTTCTGGATCTCTCTTTTGTACCTGTAGCTAATTGATATGCATGAAGCCCTGTCAGGATGAATTTCTATGTCGTGTCCATTTAAGAGCAGTTTGTGTAACGCAGATTTAATTCTATTGGTGCTGTAATATACTTGTAAGATACACATTTCTAGCATATTTCATATATCACATTTTATAGAATGGTGTGAATATTGATTTATATCATTCATCCTGCTAGACTTGCCACCAAGCTTTCAGGTTTGTCATCTGCCCAATAACCTTTGTTCATTTTGCTTCATTCAGGTCACAATCCAAAACCCCTTTTGTTTTTTTTATGTGTATTTTTCTGTTTGACTTGCTGTACTGAGAACATTTCCACTCAGGAATGCATTCATCCTGAACATCTTTGTGATTGTTTGCTGTATGCCTTGGCCTTTCTCTCCAAGCCTGCAGGTCAGGCTGCAGCTCTTTCTCTGCATATGGAATTTATTCCATTCTCCAGATTTTGGAATTTAGGCCCAGAAATAAGAATAGCTTTATACTTGTCTAAGAAAATGTCTTATTATTGACTTAAGGAGGCATTACACATTTATAGTGCTGTATAAGTCTTAGTCTTTTAATGAGCTGGTAATGTATCCTTAGTAGGTCAATTGTATGGATCTCATGTTAGAAGAATTTCCTCTTGTAGTTTATTTCCATTTTGCAGTTAAACATGTAGCTATCTGAAAATACAAAGAACATTATATACAGGAATATCTGTTTTTTATACTCATGTAGCTATTAGTATCTTGAAATCCTCCACCCCACTTTGTTGTTAATGGGATCAGAATTAGGCTCATATTGAATTTTTTGAACACTGTTAACATTGCTGTCAGCAAGATTATGAGTTTTACCCTCATTCTTCCCACCGACATCTGCCTGTTTCAAGGTATAAATGAACTACACAAAGCACACTTGAAGAAATGTTTGCATTTGCCTGTATTAGCAACCAGAAGAGACATTGTAAAATACTGGAATTTTGACAAACCCTGCAGTTTTGAAAAGTTAGACTGCAGAAGTTTCCAGTTCAGCCTCATTAAAATAGGAATAATAGTAAAGGGAAGGCCAGAATTTAGACTTCTTTTTGATCCAAGGCTGCAAGGAGACAGAACAAGTGCTTCCTCTGAAGATCTATAAATAGTCTGAAGTACAGATTTATCTCTGTTTGCACAGTGAAACTAGGGGCAAAGAGAGATTAAATGATCTATTAGATTCCTTGGTAAAGCTGTCTTTCTTTTAAAACAAAAATTTAACTTGTGAGAAAATTTATTTTTCACTTTACAGTCCTTCTGCAGTTGATATGTTACTATTACTTGATACATTCTACTCTTCTGAACCTTTAAGTTTTGTATCTGCTTATAGTATTTTGTATGCAGACACAATAATTCTGTGTCCTGCATTGTTTGAGTAATATGTAGCAGATGTCTGTTCTGTTTTTGCCATTGTACAAATCAATATATTTTCTTAAGTGGAAAGGAGAAAAAAAAAGGTCATCCTAGATGTTGTAGACAAACTGAGTTTGTCTAGTCTGAAATATAAATGCAGACCCCACAAGCTCTTTCTACTGAATGATAAGAAAAGGCTTCCTTTTAAAAAAACAGCAGCATTCCTCCCCTGTATCTGGAGAGGAATAATACCAGGCACCAGTACAGATTAGAGGACGTCCTGCTGGAAAGCAGCCCCATGGAGAAAGACCTTGGAGTCCCAGTGGGCAGTAAATTGTCCATGGGACAGCAGTGTGCCCTTGTGGCCAAGAGGGCCAATGGGATCCTGGGGTGCATTAGGAAAAGTGTGTCCAGCAGGTCTTGGGAGGTTCTGCTCCCCCTCTATTCTGCCCTGGTGAGACCACACCTGGAATACTGTGTCCAGTTTTGGGCTCCCCAATTCAAGAGAGACAGGGACCTACTGGAGAGAGTTCAATGGAGAGCTACGAGGATGATTAAGGGACTAGAACGTCTCTCCTAAGAAGAGAGACAGTGAACTGGGGCTGTTTAGCCTTGAAAGGAGACAGCTGAGAGGGGATCTTATTAATGTATTTAAATATCTGAGGTGTGGGTGTCAGGAGGAAGGAGTACTCCCTTTTCAGTGGTGCCCAGCAACAGAACAAGAAATAATGGGTTTAAGTTAGAACATAGGAAGTTCCACCTCAACATGAGGAGAAAACTTCTTTACTGTGAGAGTGGCAGAGCACTGGAACAAGCTGCCCAGAGTGGTGATGTCTCCTTCTCCGGAGACTTTCAAAATCCACCTGGATGCATTCCTGTGTGGCCTGCCCTAGGTGATCCTGCTCTGGCAGGGGGGTTGGACTAGATGATCTCTGGAGGTCTCTTCATTCTATGATTCTATGATTTAACTGCGACTACCTTATGGCTCATTAAATGACTTGAACAACTTGTTCCACATTTTCCTAACGCACTCCATCTTGACCACAACCAAGAATAAGCCATTTTTAAAATATTAACAACAGCATGTCCTTAACATGCAAGATACTTTCACAAGGAGAAAACAAGGGCTTAGTTATTGCTTTAAGACCTAACAATGCAAAGATACCAAGTGCTTCTTGTAAAGTGACAAACTTCTTCTGCTCCTGGATTTTCAGTGAACAGGAATTGAGAGCATTAATTATCTCACAGGGTGTACTGAACAGTTCTCAGGTCACGGAATTGTGTTCTTCCAAAATCTCTCATGCTGCAGACTGTACTTTGGCTGAAATATTAGTAGCATTTCCTTACCAAGATGATTTTCTATTTCCATGGTAGCAGACAGTTTGGACAGAATTCAAGCATGGGTTTGTTTTTTGTTTTTTTTTTTTCTTCTTAGCAAAAGGATTAATGAGAGCAGCAGATTGCATTGCAACGTCTCTGTTCTGTTTGTTATACAAAGCTGTGCTGTGTGGCCGTTCATGTCAAGATGATCAACAATGAATGTGATAGATACGTAGTAGAAAGGCACTAGAAGTGAAGATGTGAAGTACCCTGCCTAGGATCTTTCATTTGCAGGATCTCTGGGCCATGACTAGTGTTTGTCCAGTTCTTTCAGCTTTATTCTATGTTGTTTTTTTTAATAATTACAGTTGTCTTAAATTGTTACTTCTGTAAACATGATGCATATTGCATTTAATGGTGTTCTTCTCCACACTTTTGTTTATCCAGCTCTCTTCCCTCTTCACATTTCATACTGGATCTGAGTTTGGTAATGCACAAAACAGATTGGTTGCTGCTAGTCCTATTACTTAATTTTCAGCAGGAATTTCAGTTACTGTCATGGTAAGAGTAGCACAGAGCCTTAACTAATGTTAGATAAAATATTCTGAAATCAATTGGAGTTACTTTAAAGAGTGAAGGTGGTCATATAGGCCACAGTACTCAGCTGGTTTTATGATGTATTTTTGATCATATAATTCTACCTTACTCCTTTTCAAAATGTGCATGTAGACTGTTTTGTGGAATAGAAATAAGAGCATTTGGAAAGAAGATTGTGGATAGATGTCATACTGGACCATATCTAAATACTGAGGGTATGAGTGCTTAGGAGGGAAATAGGGATAATGTAAGAAAAGGTTACAGAGCCAGCTAATGATATAATAAAAAACCCTGTCCTTCATCCTTGTTTTCACAGCTACTATGTGTGTTAATCCTGTTGCTATATTGCATTTCTGATTGACATTTCAAAAATGGCTCATAATCAAGTTTAAGTGAAAGACTTGACTGTGACAAAAATTACTGTGGTATTTCACAGCTTCAGCCACATGCACTTTACTTCAGGGAAGGCAAGGAGCTGAATGAGCTGAGGCATTTTAGAAAAGGTTAAAAAATTGTCAAAAGACAATGGAGTACTTCACTTTATTGTCTGTCTTAGATGCTTCAGATGGCCATTATCCAAAATTATTAAATACAATACCATGAATCAGCATAGTTCTGCAAGAAAACCTCTTGCAGTATGTTAGTGTTTTGAATAAATACCTTCAGAAATATTATGGTACAAGCATGGTGCGATTTGCATATTGCAAAATGCTAATGCCCACAAAAGCATCTGAGATGGAGGATTAAGTGGTTAAGATGGTCGCTCTCTAGACTGAAGTTTAAATCCTTCCCTGTGTCTTACAGAACTGGACAATGCATCATTTCTTACATTCCTCGGAACTACTCTAGCAATTCAGTTATTAATGATCCTAAGATAAGTCAGATTTTGTTTTTAAAACAAAAGATCTTTCTACACTTTCTTCTGTAAAACAGTAAGTTTCAAACTTCCGTTCTATGGGGAAGCTGTTCCTTCTCTACTCCAACTATAAATACACCTGTAGTTTTGAGATCAGAATAAGATACTCATTCTGACATAGTTACAAAAGATGTAGAAAACGTTCATTCACAGACCATATTGTTTGGAGCGCAAGCATGAAATCTTCCTCCTACTTGAGCAAAGCTGGGAGGCTGAACAGTTGGTGGAAGGTGTTGAACCTTCAGAGCGCTCAGTGGACTTGGGTGTAGAACAGCAGTGAGCACAGTGGGTAACAGTGCAATGGAATAAAAAACAAATAGCAACAACAGTTTAAAAGGTCTGAAAAAAAGTGGGAAGAAAATAAGTTTGTATCATCAAGACAGCTTCATATTAAGGCATGTACTCTCCTTAACATGAAGCTGTCTTTGTGATACAGTTACTGGGCTCCTAGGAAGGATGACAAAGGGCTGCCTCTGTCACTAACAGTAATTGTAACATGCCACGGTTAAAGGCAGCCCTGTCACTACAAGCTCATGATTGCAAAGGTAAGTTGCAGATCCTGCTGTGTGGTTACCCCGTCTTCTACTGTGAGTAACAGCCAAAGGTATTACTTGAGTCTGTCTGTGTTAATTATTGGCAAATGTTGCTTAATATGACTACATAAATGTTTTTGCATTGAAAATTCTTCTCAGAGAATTGTAACCACAGCAAAATACACTCTCCTTTTTATGGAAAACTTTTGCTCATAGACAATGAAATGTAACACAATGCATAATTTTGGATTTTTTTTTTAATTGTTTTTAATCCTAAATACAAGGGTTTGAATATTAAACTTTCAAATTTTGAACTTTAAATCAGATTTTAATTTTCTCCCATGATTTTAAATCATTTATAAGTTATAGAGGCACAGTGGTGAAGATAGTGGCTCTAAGATTTTTCAGTGCCTTTTCTGCTGAATTTAATAAAATATTTGAAAGTATATAATGCTCTGAACACTGGATTCAACCAGTGTTTACTGTATTATTACTTTTAAGTTAATTTTTAATTTAAATGCTTAGACCCATGCTAAATAAGTGTCTCAAAGGTCTAAGGCTTGTTGAATATCTGTATTAATGTTCCAGAAAAATCCTCGATAAACTCTCTTAAAATTCTCAGGTAAAAAATATCTGAACCAGTTTTTAAACTACTCAGGAAATGCAACACCCTCTGAAATTATTTATGAAGTAGAAGTTAATTCTTGTCCAATGTAATACATTTATCACCACATTGTTCCCAGGTACTGATGAGCTATGTTTATTACATAGTTCCATGCTCTTTGTGTTGCTATTGGCAATTTTACCATTTACCATTGTTAGAATATATTTTCATACATTTTCCAAAATTAATAGTCAGCTATTTTATCTTCTGCCCTTTTGTTTCTCTAATTTTAATTTATAGTCGGTAATCTAAATGTTGTGGTTTAAGAGTTAATAAATTGAGGGAGGGGCAAACACCTGGTAACTGTAGGACCTTGAGGGGTCAGAGGGCAACTGTTATTCCCTCCCCTTCCCTGCCACACTCTATAAAAGGACAGGAAGTTGGAGTTTTCAGCCCTCCTTTCTTTCTCCTTTGGAATGTGGTGCTGCCGGGATCGCAATCTAGCTCAGCCAGGCCTGGCTCCACGTGCTCTGCACAATCCATTGGCATCCCAGGACTGGTTTTGTATATACTTGTATATCTCCCTTCCCTTCATATTTCTTTCTCCCTGTTTGTCTGTTACCTATTAAATTTTGTTCATAGTCTTAACTTCCAGTTTGGTGTGAGGCACTTCCTTCCTCATTCCCCTTTGTATCCTCCCTTGGGAGGGAAGGGGGAGGGGGAGAGAGTGCCGATAGGAATCCTGCTCTGCGGGTTTTGCCCTGAACCTTAAATGGAGACAATAAAATTCTAGTCATTTGCTATATGCCACTTTTTTTTGTAATCCTCTAAACCAATAAAATTTTTAGTGTTTCTTAATTACAGATGCTTGAAATATGTACTGTAATAATTTTAGTTGGAAATCTTGTTTTTCTGTTTATAAAAGTAGATGATTTAACTCATAATTTACTTGTAGACTTGCGAAAATGCTATTTTTTAAGCACCGAACATAAATATTTTTTTCTGTCTTATTGCGATTGTACATAGCAAATATGTTAAAACCAAGAGCACTTGCTACAAAATAATTTTAGTTCTGTGATTATAACTAAGTTAATTTGGAATTTCTCTTAAATGAGTGAAAATGTTCCTAAGTGAGGAGGCTAACATATATGCCATAAATTCTGATTAAAAAAATGTATCAGGAGGGTGAAACGTCTGGCATGTTTCACTGAGAATGAAGATTTCTGTGATACCACTTTTTTTACTTCTTATGTAGGTGACTTTAGGAGTTGGTGTCAATATTCTCTGAAGCGTAGTTATACATTTGAATAGTGATCCATAATCTTTTCAAGGATCATTTGCTTGTCAGTTATGGGTAACTGTTGTAGGTTAATCCCAGTATGCAGCTGCGCCCCACAGAGGCTCTTGCTCATTCCTCATCAGTGGGATGGGGGTGAGAATTGAAATGGTAAAAGTGAGAACACTTGTGGGTTGAGATAAAGACAGATTAATAGGGAAGGCAAAAGCTGCACACACAAGCAAAGGGAATTCATTCACTGCTTCCCATCAGCAGGCAGGTGTTCAGCCATCTCCAGGAAAGCAGGGCTCCATCACGCATATTTGGGAAGACAAACACCATCAGCCTGAATGTGTCCCCCCCCAGCTTCCTCCTCCTTCCCCAAATTTATGTGCTGAGCATGACATCATATGGTATATCCCTTGGGTCAGCTATTCCTCCTGTGTCCCCTCTCAACTCCTTGTGCACACCCAGCCTACTCTATTGTGGAGTGGTGTGAGAAGGAGAAAAGGCCTTTATTCTGTGTAAGCACTGCTCAGCAATAACCAAAGCATCTTTGTATTATTGACACTGTTTTGGTCACAAATCCAAAACAGAGCATAATAGGAGCTGCTATGAAGAAAATTAACTCTATCCCAACCAAAACTAGTACAGTAACTTAGTAAGAGCTAACACTGTTTTGATAGACTGCTACTTCAGTTCCCACTTTGCTTTCTCTGTCCTTTTTGAATAAGTTGTATCTTATTCTTCAGGTTACGTAATTCATTTCACAAAGGTGCTGCAATACCAATTCTATTAAATTTGGACATGTAGGCAAACAATTCTGGTGTATCTTGTTTGTTACTCAAGCCCCTAGCTCAATATCTTCATAAGCTTTTGGTTTTAGATAACTTTTTTCAAACACAACTTGACTTAGTTCTTTGATCTTAATCTTTGTTAATAGGTTAACACCTTAGTAACTAGGCTAGCAAGCTTTACTTGAGAAAGAAGCTGGAGGCATGGATATTGATAGAAGCAAGAGATGTAGGGGACAGCAGTATTTTTCAGCCACATACTCAAAAACCTTGCACACTTTTTGTTTTCACATACCATGGTTTCCTACAAGATGCCTCTACTAGCTAGTGGGAAAAAAAAGCCAAAAACTTGTTAGAGGTTATAAATAAGTTTATAATAAATATGAATCATTCTTCAAATGTGTTGCAGCTCACCTCTTATATAGGAAAGAATTGGAGATGCAAGAAAAAGAAAATCTTGATATGCTGCAGTTACACATGGCAGACGATGATGAAATATGTACTCCCTACAAGAGGTGTTGAGCAAACTGTCAATATTACAGCCTTTCTTTATATATATTGAATTTTTAAATGGCAAAAGCACTCAAATAGACAATGAAAGAAATTGCAGCTATTCCATGTGGAGGCCATTCAGAGCCGGAAAGACTTGAGGCAGAACTGAGCTTGCTTATTCTGATATATCTAAAAAGGTTGATCATTCTGTTATACCTAATCACATCAGCTATGATGAGTCCTCAAATGAACAGTACTGACATAATATATTGTAGATGCAGTACTATCATGTCATATACACCATCCAAACAGGTTGTCCAGAGTTGCTTCAAGTCTGGGAAAAACCTTCCATGTTCTCTTAATTCCTACTGCTTCTGTGGTACCACCCAGTAACCAAACCATCAGGTAACAGTGGCAGCCTTACTGAACAGGGAAAGGGAGATGAGAAGGGAGAGAGAGGTACCTCTTTCTGAGATACTTCTTGTTGCAGGACTCTGGGGGAACTACTCTGACTAATACCTGGATGGCTTTACCTAGAGAAAAGGAATTTTTCAGAGAGAGGCACCTTCATTACAATAAATATATATATATTTAATATTTACCGAATCTTGTGCTTCTAAGCAGTGACCACATACTCTTGACACAGCTTGAGGGAAAAATTAGGAAATTCATTTATTACCCCCAGATCATCAATTCTGTATCAGCTCATTATTTTTAGTGATAAAATTAAAAACAAGAAGAACATGTAAAAAAATTTCCAGTCTCTTGATATGTGCACATTAGCTTGAAGTCAAGGGAACCATGGGATATAAATGAACTGCTTTTGGAGTTCTAACTACTGAGTAAATATTTTAAGAGAAAAAAAATTATTTTAGTGTAAATACAGTGGAATTGGCTATTGTGTATTAGGAAAACAATGTAAGTTGAAAGTGATTTGTTCTGTCTTCTTTAGTCTAAAAATGTTGGTATTGGAAGTAATGTACTTTTTAGATAAAAGAACATAGCTTTCTGGTTCAGAATTTTAGAAGAATGGATAAAAAGAAAGGACAATTTATTTCACTTTCCAAAGTGACAGACATACAATAGCTTCTCTTTAGGCAGCTGAAGATATGTACTGTGTATTTGACAGCGTCGTACCTTTGGCTTCTCATCATAAATGATCTTATACCAGTGACCAGATGATCTGCTGTTATAAGAAGTTATTTCAAGTCAGTGATCCTCCTTGTCAGCTAAAGGCTTGAGTGTCTTCTGTTATCGGTCCATTGACTTTAAAAGCTTCTTTTCCTCATCAATTATCCTGAATTCATATTTCACTTGGTTTATCTATGATGGACATAAACTCCATTTGAGGACTTGAATGCTATCTAAGTACAAGTTAGTACTACAGAAGTATTTTCCATGGTATTTCTCCTGCTTTGGATGTAATTTAACTTTTCTAAACTTATATTTTTGTTTTAGATCCATTTTCTGATTTAAATATTTCTCTACACTTCTCCGTGGCAAAAGTCTTTTCCTTATTTAGTTAGAAACACTTTTTCAAAGTGAAGACAGTAGCAATAAAAACTGTATAACATTTACTATGTTTTTATTTATGTTTTGGAAGTAAGTCTTGTTCACTGTTTAACAAATACCAGGATTAAAGTTGGTTAGGATTTTTCTTTTTGCTTTCATTAAACATGGAAAGATTAACAGAAATGCTGGGATCTCAGTAGATTTTCAGCAGCATCCTGTGGTGGCTCTGAATGAAATCTAATGCATTCTTCAGCCTCAGCCTGGAGGTCCCTATCCTTTTTACAGTCTATATAATAAAAATGCAGCATGTAGAAGTTACTGTTTGAGATCAACATCCTTATGTCACAGAAAACTATGGAAACTTCAAAGAAAGTAAGTGAATGAATTACCCAAAACACTTTATGAAAATGAATCTGAATGATTCACTTCTGGTTTCATATGGTCCATCATACACTGTGGCTGCAATACTTAAGAAATATAATTCAGACAATGACCAGTAGCAAGTTGTTACAGGAAGATTTTTTTTGGTAACATTTTTCGTGTGAAAGTTACCTAAATTTACCACAGTCTTAGATTTTCATGCTTTTAAATTCAAGAGGTAAGTATTTATCTCAGCAAGGGAATTTCAAGAAGAGAAGATTGTAAAATATTTTCTATCTTGTAAAAAATTTTGAAGCCTAAAAATCCTGTTCTGCACCAGCATAAGGTCAAGGTATTTGGGGAGAGTCAAACCAGGTTAGTCAAGACATTCATTTGTGACAGAGAATCCCATTTCCTTCTGTTTCTGACTGAAATCCTGAGAGCCTGAAGTTGCTAAGTGAGTCTACCCACTAGATTATTGATGTCAGACAAAGTCAGTTTTTCTTCTTCTGTTAAAAAAAATTAATCATGGACCACATTATCCAGTTGGGTTTTTTTCTGGATGAAAATCTTACTGAAAATCAAAGTTTTAGTTACATAAACTGACTGATATAAGGTCATTCTGTTGAGGTTTCTCAATCACCTTCAACTCTGATGTTATTGTAGCTGCCAAGTATTTATTAAATATTTTGCTTCCCCTCATTTGTTTGAAGTTATGTTCTCCAGAGTTATTCTATTTTACAAACAGTAAGGCAAAAACTGTTGTTGAAACATCTAGTAGCACAATACAGTGCTTCCACAGTTAACAGAGTTAAGAAAACAAAATTCAAGAGGCCATCAAGACTTAAAAAAATTAGAGAAATCTGGGAGATTTTTTTCATCCAATTGAAATGAAATTTTGCATGCTTCTTGAAAGGGAAGTTGTCATTTACAGTCTAAAACAATAATAAAGACGATATTAATTTCAGATTTCTGTGTATATATCTGATTTATGAAGACTAACAGCAAATAAATGTTTAGAATACATTCAATATGTATTACAGTGCAGTACAAAGGAATTGTGCTTCAAGTCATGTGTCATACAAAGAGTTGCTTTGACGTGAGTGATGCTTATGAGTTAAGCCTTTACAAGCATACATTTGGAACATTTCATGTCAAACATTTATTTCTAGTGTAATCAAGCAGACCCTGTCTTTTAAGTCATCATCTACAAAAGCTTGGAGATGGTCATTGAATGAAGATTCAGCATTTCCAATAGTCGGGCAGAGATCAATGAGGCTTGAGGAGAATGATCACAGTTGCAAAACACACACTTCGAAAACAAGACAATAGTATTCTCTCTGAACACATTTTCTTGCCACTTGGGTATTTATAGACAAGAGGAAAGGAATTCAGTAGAATCATCTATAGCTTTTTGGAGATTATCTCCAATCCTGTGGTTGCTCTCAGGTTTTGTGGAGGCTGACTAGGGAAGTTATGGTTGCATTCAAATTTTCCCTTCAATATTTTAAGCAGAATATTTGCTATGTTTTCTTACAGTATTTTAAAATAATTTAGTATTATCAATTCTAAGCCTTAGCTTCTTGCTAATAAATCCACTGCCCAAGGAATTCTCTTTTGTATCCAAGAATGTTTCCCTTTTCTCCGGTAGAGCTTAGAGCTGTTTAAAGATAGGGGATGTCTCAGAAGAATAGCCTTTATCCTTAAAATACTGTTCTCTTTATTTTGTGTTTCATTCTGATCCTTCAGAAATGGATTTTCTTTTCTAATCAGTAAATCAAATCATAGTAAAGTAGGAGCTGGTGCAGAAAGCCAAAGCTAAAAGCTGTGCATCATCTTAGCGACAAAAAAATTACTTGCAAACACATGGAAATATTTTTAAAATGTTATGCTTTCTGAAATGCTGTGTATTGATTAGAATTTTTTGCAGCATTTCAGAATTCTGATCAGATGATTACCTAACCCATCATACCAAACTGTGTGCCAGTGCATCAAGACAAATGATATGTATGTTACAATCTCACCTATTATGCAGTTAAATTGAAAAATGCTTGTGATCAAAAATATGCTTTACCCAACATATTGTCACCAATGGATACAAAAAGTATCTTCGTACAGTAGTCAACCGTGTATTTGCTTTCTAACCTGCTTCCCACAAGAATATCATTGACTAAATCCTAATTATAGCATCTGTATTAGTGGTGAATGTAAAATAAACGTCTGTAAGATTACGATGTTTTTCTCATCCTTCATAGCCAATCAGAACTTTGTTAGTCAGTTTAAAATTGAACAGAAAACCAAATTCATTACCTGAATAAACTGTGTACAAAAATTGTTGATACAGAATAAATAAGAACTCCTACAATGTTATTTATGTCATTGCTCTTCCGAGAGACTTTTGAAATGGTTTGCTTTGATTTAAAATGTGTGTATTAGCTTATAAAACACCTCTGTACAAATAGAGCTGAATGCATTGGGTAGTATATTATAAAACTTATTTCTATATCTTGGTTTGTGAGGCATTTGCATTCATTATAGAAGCAAAGATTGAGCAGAATAAATTTAAAGCCTATTAAGTCAACAATGTGCAATATACATCTACTGATGATAATAAGAAAAATAGCTAGTAAGTTTTATTTTATTTTACTATATTTACATATTTAAAATTCCTTCCCTTATGGGGCGTTAATAAGATCATGCATGCAGTCTTCCTGGACCATTGTATTTATGAAAGGCAGCTGAGGGAATCTGACATGAATTAGGATTTTACAGTTAATAGAATGAATTCTGAGGCTTCAAAGGAGAATCTGAAGAGTTTTCATGGTGTTTCTCTTGCCTAAAATCTAATAGTGCAAAATTCTTTGTTTTTTGGTTTGTTTTTTTTTCCACAACACTGAATGCTCTGGAATTAGACACATTTTATTTGAAGAAAAGATGTTTATTTGCACAAAGGAATCATACCTCCTAGGACTGGAGACTCTAGAGAAAGGCAGATAGACCAGATAAATCTTCTGTAAAAGTTTAGTAGGTAAATTCCTGGCAAATACAGGAAGAAGAATGGAGGAGAAATAACCTGAAGAGCAGAAATATTATTGGGAATGGTTTCAAAACAACTGACTTATCTTGCTCTTTTGCATACGGATGTGGAAGGCAGAAGAGTTGTTAAACATTTAACATGAGTGAATGGCTTTTGGGCTGCTTTTGCAGTCATCTAAAGGCACTTGAACCTAGTTGATGATTTGCATTAACAGTGTCTGCTGACTGTAGGTTTGCAGTCATATAGCAATGCTAATTATTAATAATCCATTAGATGTTGCTTAAACTTGCAACCTTTTTGTTACGGTAAATTTTCAAGGTAACTCATTTGTAGATTAGTAGGCTTTTATAGAAGCTTATTATTTTTTATTTTTTCTTTTTTGCTTTCAGAATTCTGATTCTGCAATTGGAGGTTTCCTTACTCTTTAATGTCTTGGTGGTATAAAGGTGTACCTCACAAAAGAATGACATCTGCTTTGAGGTTCTTTTTTTCTTTGACAGTGGTTAGAACAATTTCTTTATCTGTCTTGATTGACTAAAATTCCTGTTGTTTTAATATTATACCTAATAATGGCAAGAACCGTAAGTATCCGTGATTATTGCCTACTGCCTTATATGGCAGTAGAATAATCTCCGCAGAATTATTTTCTATTTCATTTGCAAAATAAAATCTGTTGCAATAATAACTTTGTCTTTTTTTTTTTTCATGCTATATGTTCTTGATAGTGATGTTTTTCCCCGTGTACTTTTTTTTTTTTTAAATTTTTTTCCTGAATAGCCTGTGGTGTATTTTTCAACAGTCTCATTTAAATTAACTTTTTTTTTCACTTGCTTGTGAAGATTTTTGAATTCACTTTGATTCCCTTGTGATGCTTTCTCTATTGTTTTATCATTATTCACTTTGCATGCAATCATATATGATGTGGATATTTTGTGATTCAGTTCATAAAGCACTGTCACATAAATAATGTATTTCTAGACTTCTGCACATGCCTATTAACTTGATTGACCTCAAACCCCTTTCCAATTTGTAAGAAGTTTCTTTCTATAGCAATACTTCATACTTTGCACCTGATCCAGTCTTTTTATCCGGTAGCCCGTTTTAACCCTCATTCTTTATGTCAACTACTAATCTCTAGTTTGGAACCTTGTCAAATACTTTTGAAAATCTGAGTATATTACATCCACCGAGTTCCCCTTATCTCTTCCAGCAGCAATATCTTCAAAGAACTCCAGCAGGCTAGATAAGCGTGATGTTTCCTTGCCAGAGTCCTTGCTAGTTATCCTTAATCAAACTGTGCTTCTCCAGGTGTTGTCCCTACTGCAAAGGCCTGTGTGAAATAGTTCAAATTATTTTCCTCATGGATTACTATCTACAGTTTGCTGTTAAGCCACTTCTGACTACTTCAAATTTAAATCAGTTTTCCTTGGCTCTCGCTAATGCTCTTTTCCTTCTAACTGGCATATGCTATGTGAATATTTTTTGCTCACATTTTCGATATTATGAATAGATCATAGAATCATTCTGTTTGAAAGAAACCTTCAAGATGGTTAAGTCCAACTGTGAACCCAGCACTGCCAGATCACTGCTAAACCATGTCCCTCAGCACCACATCTACATGTCTTTTAAATACCTCCAGGGATGGTGACTCAACCACTTCTCCAGGCAGCCAGTTCCAGTGCTTACAACCCTTTTGGTGAAGTAATTGTTCCTAACATCTAATTTAAACTTCCTCTGGCGCAACGTCAGGATATTTTCTCTTGTCCTATCTCTTGCTCCATGGGAGAAAGAAAGTGACCCCCATCTCACTACAACATCCTTTCAGGTAGCTGTAGAGAGCAATAGAGTATCCCCTGAGCCTCCTTTTCTCCAGGCTAAACCACCCCAGTTCCCTCAGCTGCTCCTCATAAGGCTTATTCTCTAGACCCTTCAACAATTTTGTTGCTATTCTTTGGACATGCTCCAGCACCTCAGTGCCCTTCTTGTGGTGAGGTGCCCAAAACTGAACACAGCATGATTACTGTTTGATTTGTATCTGTCTAACCAGATCTGTCACTGTGAGCTGTGGTTTTTGCTTGAAGAGAAACTTTCAAAACAGTTCTGCTGTCTGCTAAACAGGTGAATTGCTGTTTTAAAAAGTTCCAAAGAGAATTTATTATGTTGCCCTAGAAATTTTAGTCAAAATTTATATTCATTTTTGCTTAGTTTGGCACCTCAGTTGTGAACCGCTCCTAAATCCATACCAAGTGGTATCTTCCTTCTTTTTTTTTCTTCACATATGTTTATAAAAAAATCAAGACTCCAATTACCATGATCTTTAGCTTTTGTCTCTTATTTATGTGTATACTCTCCTGACAACTCTAATAACCAAGTATAAAAATCATCCATATATTTCCTTATTTTAAAATAATGATTCTGTGAACTGGTATGTAAATGTACATGGCTCAACTGGTAGGTATCTGTATGTAAATAGAAATATGACAATAAATATAACGAAATACTCTTTCTCAGACTTAGAGAAAATATGATACTGCTGAATTTAAAGTCTTCTGAGTCTTGCTATACCATCAGTCTGTAAAAGCTGAATTTGATTCTGATTGTTTTCTTTATTTTGGTCTGATATTTTCATTCTGTGCCTTCTTGAGGAGTCAGTAAACCACATATTAAACAGTGCTTCTATATGACAGATCAGAAATACCTTACAAGCTCCTCTTCAGCTGTACCTGTCAAGACATCAGAAATGAAGGGCTTAAGAGATTCACTCTCTCCCCAGAGCAGTCTAGGGTGCAAGGGGATGTGCAAAATACATAATATGATTTACCTGTCCTATTGATGCACTATTGGTCCATTGCTGACTTATGTTGGGGTAAG
The DNA here is from genome assembly GCA_013396935.1 of Baryphthengus martii. NCBI lineage: Eukaryota > Metazoa > Chordata > Aves > Coraciiformes > Momotidae > Baryphthengus > Baryphthengus martii. The sequence continues at coordinate 22,254 of VWZK01014616.1, forward strand.
ATTGTCAATACAATCCCATTGTAGACATTTTTTTGCTCTCACAGGAGCATGTCAGTCAGATTGGTCTTTGTAGCTAACTTGCCTTTCTGCAAGGTTGTTAGTCACAGTTCTAGATTGGCATTGGATAAAACTTAGATAATTAGATAGTGGAAATGATAAGTTCCTCATTCTTACTTCCATCCATCTTTCTCTCCATCTGTCTTTCTTTTCTTCTGTTTGTTCTTCCTTTGTTCTGTATGGTTTCTCCAAAAGTTCTCTGCTGAAGCAGTTTCCAGAGAGTTCAGAAGACCAATCACTTGAGCTGTTGCAGCTGAAGGAAGCATATTGTGGGTTCATTTCTCAACCAACCTGTATAACTTTCATCAAGCCTACAGTGCTGAAGCATTTACTTTTCTGCCAGTTTGTAGGGATGGAGTCTCCCATGCACAGAAGAGCCACATAGGCTATCTGTCTGAAATGGAAGATTTCCTCGTCTTCCTGCTGCCTCCATGTTCTGAGTTCTGTGACTGAATCTGACTACAGCTGTTTGGTGGGAGTTTTTTGCACCTGACATGCTTTATTGATGCTCTTGATTGAGATAACACTAAGCGCCTCCGCTATCAGGAGAAACCTGGAAATCAACAAGTGGGGTGCAATTTCTCTTGCTTAACAGTGATGCCTAAATTGCTATTTGCTTTCAGCAGTGCTTAGCTGATCATTTGATACTGGGAATATATATATATTTGTTTATGATTCTCTCACCACACTTACAGCTAAAAAATTTCCAGGCGTTTAATAATTGCTCTCACTTTGAAAACCAGCTACTAGGAATGATTTATATTTTCAGCTCTCTGGACCTATAGGAAGTGATTCAACAGAAAATTGCTCTGACAATCAAGACTGTATTGTCTATGACAAAGTTACAGTAGATAACTTTTAAAGAAAAAAAGTAATTCCTTATTGTGATGAGGTTCCAAGAATATGGTTATGATTCATTTGCACTGAACAACAACAAAATATTTTAAATATAATGATTAGGGAAGACTATTGAGGGTTTGAGAAATAAATCTGTGAAATTATCTATGCAATTGTCTTGTAATTTTCTCTCTAATTCGTGTTTCCACCACAACTTTCACCATAAGGAAAGCATCCATTTCTTGTAGCAGAGGTTTGCCACCTCTTGAACATGTTATTGGTTTGCTCTTCCTATGCCTCAAGCTGGGTGCATCAGCTCCATACCATGTGCCCTAGCTCTGTGCTCTGTTGACTTCAACTGAAAAAAATTTGAACTGTCTCAGAGGTATCTGCTTGGAGCACAGGAAGGACCTGACAGTGCCAGGTAGGGTTGTCCATACTATGTCCACAAGGTTTCTCGATATGTAAGCAACAGCAATTTATTCATTTCCAGTAATTTGTAGACATGTCATGTGACTGAGAGACAGGGCTGAGCATTGAGGGAGTCAACCTGCACTGTAGTATTTGTGCCGTGTGTTCGTATTCTGTCATGGAGAAATATACTTGCACAACTGTGTTGCGAATTCTCTGCCATTGTCTTTGGTGGTTATAACTAAACTGTAGTGATGTAGCTTTAGTGAAGGTTTCTACACAACTGGCTGTTAAAGGTGCTATGTAGCATTTAGTTCTGAATGTAGGCTGGCAGACTTCAGAGTCAAGTACCTTCTGTTAAAGAGTATCTGTATCTGAAACGTGTCCAGATTTTGTACAGAGAACTCCTTTATAATAATTACCCAGTTGATAGCTATTTTTAATTCTTGTGAATTAAAGTGGAAGTTAGGTCAGTTAATGTTTTGACAGACATCGTGAATTCAGGATGTTTTCTGAAAAAAAAAAGAAAAAAGGATATTGCTCTTTATTTATAGTATAAAATTATGCTTAAGGAAAAATTATATTGCAAGTTTGATGATTGTTTTGGAAGAATTCTCTCATTAGTGTCAACCTCCATTAACTAGACTGGGCAGAGCAGGAGTCTGTGGCATGGCTTCACTAGCCTCAGCACATGGACACACTGTTAGATTCCTCCTCCTCCTTCCATCTGGTTGAAAGCATTTCTCTGAGAAGAAGAATGAGGATACTATGACCTCCAAAAAGCAGGATTCTTCAGTACACTCACTTTTATGAAGTATCTGCCTTTCTTAGAGGCAAGATCTGCATCATGCTGAGAATGCTTAATCAATGAAATTCATAAAACAGTAAATGCCTACATGACTTAAAGTATTACCCTTATTGTCTAAAAAAAATAAGTTTTTAATTTGATCAATACAGCAGAATATATTACCTTCTTCTCATCGTGTACATACACTTTATCTGTGATTTTTTTTTTTTTTTTTACAATATTTTTCTTGTCCTACCTGTAGCAGTACTCTGCATCCTTACTGTCTTTGAACAAGATCATGAGTGAAAATTTCTCCTCCAACCCTCAACCACATTTTATTCTCAGTGTGGTTATTTTAACTTGGATAAATTTGCTGATCCAGTTCACTCTGTGGCCGTACAGATAGCTGTATTTACAAAAGCAAGCAAGCAGCACAAATGTGGAAATAAGGATAAGGCAGAGAGAGGAGAGTACCTACTCAAACTTGTAGTGCTTCAGAGAGAAATGTCTGTGGACACACAGCTTCAGTGAAACATTTATGAGGAGATGTGTGGATATACTGTGCACATATCTAGGATCAATGCAATTTTTCTTTCTTTCATAAAGCACTTGCCATCAATCTTCTGCAAGCAGTAAGTGAAAACAGAAGCTGTCATCTCTGCCATGGTATTTGCCTTACACCCTGCAGGCAGCAAATAATCAGTTCAGTTCTCTTAAACACCAGGCCTTTCTACTTTGCTTTTTGATAGCCAGGAGATTTTCTCTGTCTGTCATACATTCCAATATACAGATGTATTTGTTAGATTTTTTTTTTCCCCCTCTTCATTTTAAGGAAGAGTTTTTCTCTCAAAGAATGCCCCTCTCTCATCCCAGCTGTGTTTAGTACCTGCGAGGCACGGAAAGACAGCTGTGGCTGGATAACAGGAAGACTACATTCAGAACGTGAGATGTGTGCACGATATAAGCATTGTGTTCTTCAGCATCTGGATGTGATGAGATGCATTAAGGAGTGTCATTCTTGATATTCTGCCATAGCTCTAAATTGCTTATTCTCTACCACTTTGCATTACAAATGTGTTTCTTTGCCTAAAGTAACATTAAAAAAAAATACTCCTTTTTGTTAGGAAACTCTCCATTAGTATCTGTATCTCCATTACGGACTTACTTTGCTCCAAATTATGAAATTAGTATATAACAATCTCCATGGGTTATTAAGAAAATAATAAACTTCCTGTCATGTTTGCCAGATAAACACAAAAGGAGAGATTTTGCAAAAGGATGCTTATTTCTATTCTGAATTCTTGACAGCTCCAAGGGGATTGGAACCTGATAAATCTTAACAGCTACTTTGTAGCTTTTAGAAACTTCTAGATCGTAAATTGTCTTGGTGATCTGCACTAACTTTAATGGAGCTCTTAAAATTGAGTTGGTATGTACATTTAAAAAGTATAGTAGATTTACTTGCTAATTGTTCATTTCTTTAAATATTTTTCCAGTTTTCAAAAGACTTCCGTACAAATAACTGAAATGTGAATGTTAAGAACTGAAGACTGAGATCTCAGTTTTAAAGTAATATGAATATTATAGCAAATGTAGAGTACAGAAGAAACATAGGTATTGATTGGGATCAAAGTGGCAGTCCTTATTTTGCAACATTCTGTCTCAGTAAATGTACAGTATAAGCTGCTGCAGAGACAAGTGTGAGACAGCTTTTAGTGGATGAGTTTTGAATTGCTGTTCACACAGCAAGATAGAGTGTCAAAATAGTGAACAAAATACTTCATGGGAGTGAGTGGCTTTATCTCCAAACAAATAAATATTTATTTTATTTATTGTCTGATCTTGAATAGTACATTGGAATTTTAATTAAGCTATCTATACTGACTCTTGATAATTAAATGCTTCTAAAATGATTGAAAGCCTTTCAGAAAAATGCTTGGATACCTAATTCTTATTGAAATAGATTAATATTATAAAATCATTTAAAATTCTGTTCTGCTATGTCTATATTTATGCTGGAAAATTCTAGTGATGAATACACAGGATCATTCAATGGTATGGAACCTGGCTAGTACAGGGCAACCTACATGCATGCTATACGTTCACATACTTTCCATACCATGCTGACTGTATCTGAACTGCCTATCTGTAACTCCTTGTTCTTTGTTAAATTCAAGGCGATGTCCAGAAACTGTCTGGGAGGCTGATACTTGTGTCAGGTTAAAACTGCACTAGTGACCATTCCAACGGTTTTAAATACTAGGTTATTTTGTTCCAGTGCCTGGGAATGTTCCATGGCACTATTTCGTTTTACTAGCATTGGTGTCACAGAATCATGGTTTGGGTTAGAAGGGGCCTTTAAAGGTCATCTAGTTCCATCTCCCCTGCCATGGGCAGGGACACCTTGCACTAGACCAGGTTGCTCAAGGCCCTGTCCAACCTGGCCTTGAAAACTTCCAGGGAGGGGGCATCCACAACTTTCCTGGGCAATCTGTTTCAGTGTATCACCACCCTCACATTAAAAAACTTCTTAATATCTAATCTAAATCTGCCCTCTTTCAATTTAAAACAATTACCCCTCGTCCTATCACTACACTCCTTGAAAGAGTCACTTCCTATCTTTCCTGTAAGCCAAATTTAAGTACTGAAAGGCTGCTATAAGGTCTCCCTGGAGCCTTCTCTTCTCCACACTGAACAACCTCAACTCTCTCAGCCTTTCTTCATAGGGTACGTGCTCCTGTCTCCTAGTCACCTTCATGGCCCTCCTCTGGACCCTCTCAAGCAAGTCGATATCTTTCTTATGCTGGAAGCCCCAGAACTGAACACAGCACTCCAGGTGGGGTCTCAAGAGAGCAGAGTAGAGGGGCAGAATCACCTCCCTCAGCCTGCTGATCACGCTTCTCTTGATGCAGCCCAGGATGCAGTTGGCTGTCTGGGCTGCAAGTGCACATTGCTGCCTCATATTCAAGTCTTTTTTCCACTAACATTCCAAAGTCCTTCTCTGCAGGGCTGCTCTCTATAGCCTAAATTGTCTTAGATTATAAATTTAGCCAATATACACAGTAGTTTCAGGAAGATGTCAAAACGTATTTTCAATTTACCTTGCAATTTCAAATAGAAGTCTGACTTAAATGTGTTGCATTCTGTATAAAATGAAAACCAGAACCTTTGTTGACAAAGTTTTAAAAAACTAAAACTGTTGCTAAAAATGAAACTTAACAACTGGTTTGATGAGGTCATTCTTAAAATTTATGCTACAAAATTTTGTCTAAACTGCTCAGAATACATACAATTAAGCTATAAAAGAATTGCGTGACTCCTTTTGTTGCTCTTTTCTGAGGCTATCCATATAAATGAATTATTGTATTATTTTCCTTAATTTAAAGTCCATTCATGATCCAAGGTAAGTTTCACTTGCCCTCTTCTTACTCGATCTCAGTCTTTCTAGTCATCCCAGTTTTCTGGGAAAATTGTTTCTTGGATTCCTACAAAGCAGCTTCTTTTAAATGAAATGTCAGCAGGCAAGAGTAATCAATTAAAAATACAGGTTTCACTGTGTATTCTTCTCTTTTATAACACTTACACACTATGAAATTCTTAAATGACTAAAACTTAAAATGATGCTTTTACAGCCTAGACTGAGTCTACAACTGTAGAATTTAATCTTGCTGAAAAATGATGCTATTAATGTATCAATGACCTCATACATTCTTGAGGTTCATTTGATAAAGACCTTCAGCAATTCCTTCTCAGTAGTATGCTAACTCCACTAATCAAAAATGGTAGCTTATTGAAAACTTAAGATGAGTCACAGCTGAAAATAAATTTATGTTAAAATAACATATAACTACTCTAATAATAAAATCTATTTTATGTTCAAAGTGTATATTTATTGCTGTGTATAACTTTTGCTTTAGGTTCAGGCTACATACCGTCAGGTTTACAGTCTTAAAAAATATGGCTGTAGCATTTGGGGAGCGTGATAGAGGAATATAATTATTTATTAATTCTCAGGTTCAAATATGGCTTTTACTAAAAAGCACATTTTGTCAAGAATTTAAAAATATAAAGTTTATTTTATAAGATTAGTTGATGCTCTGTCTCTTTTTTTAAATTTCATTTTATTTCCTTCTTTTAAAATTATTTTCCATTTCTCCAGTCTTTTTTTCTCAGTACTAAGAGGAAAAAGAAGTGGTTATGTGATGAGAGCTGATGCAGAAAAATCAATTCCACGTAACAGACATAAGAAAGCTTTTCCATCTCATGAATTCCATGGGACAAAAAAAAATCAACAGGAAAAGGGTACCTTTTTAAAGCCTTTAACATGCCAGTTTCCCTAGGTTGTTGATATTTCTGTGAAAAATAGCTGTCTCTTTTTAAAGTCTTCTTTTAATCCTATAAGTTCGCAAGAAACAACATTGAGTGTCATTTCTAATTTATCTTTAGAAATAATTGAACATTTTGCTCTGGGAAATGTAATGGTCAAAGCAATACGCTTCCCATGGGAAAATATTTGGATAGGGAGTTTTGTCTAGAGGAAATTCAGTTTATTTCCAAAGGTATGAGCAGGTATGTGATGCATTGACCATGGTTAGCTGCCAGGTGCACACCAGGCTGCTCTGTCACTCCCCTTCCTCAACAGAACAGAGGGAGAAGGTATGATGAAAAGCTCATGAGATGAGACAAGGACAGGGAGATCACTTAAAAATTACCGTCATTAGAAAAACAGACTCAACTTGGGGAAATCAATTTATTGTGAGAGTAGGATAATGAGAAATAAGAAGAAGTCCAAAAAAAACTCCTTCCTGTCCTCTTCCTTTCCTCTCAGATGCAACTTTGCACCCGCTTCTTCTATCTCCTCCCTGACAAGAGGCACAGGGGCACAGGGAATGAGGGTTATATTTAGCTCATAGTGCTTGGTCTGTCCTGCTCCTTTCTCCTCACATTCTTCTACTGCTCCAGCTTGGAGTCCAACTCACAGGAGACAGTCCTTCATAAGCTTTTCTGACCTGTATCCTTTCCACATGGACTACACCAGTGTGGGTCCCACGTGGGATGATAGGTCCTCCCAGAAAAACTGCTCCTGTGTAGGTTCCTTTCCACAGGCTACTGTTTCTCCCAGGATCCTGATCCAGCATGGGTTCTTTACAGGGTCACGGTTTCCTTCAGGGTACATCCACCTGCTCCAGAATGGGGCCCTCCACAGGCTGCAGGAGGATATCTGCTCCACCTTAGAACTCCATGGGCTGCAGGGGGGAAACCTGCCTCACCACTCTTCACCATGAGCTGCAGTGAATCTCTGCTCCGGTACTTGGAGCACCTCCTCCTCCTCCTTCTTTACTGACCTCGGTATCTGCAGAGTTGTTTCTCTGCATATTCTCACTCCCAGCTGCTGCTGTGCAGCGTTATTTACCTCTTGTCACAGAGGTGCTACAAACATTTCTGAAGGGCTCAGCTTTGTCCAGCAGTGGATCCTTGGAGCTGGATGAGACTGGCTCTAACATGGGGGCAATTTCTGGCGTCTTCTTACACAAACCACTCCTGTAGCCCCCCCTACTACCAAAACCTTACCATGTAAACCAACTACATTGTATCAGATGTTATAGTATTTTATTTAGGTTGATAGAATAGAGTAATTCTTTGAGCCCTGAGAAGTTGAATTCATTTTCTGAAACAAACTTAAATAAACTCACTACTAATACGTCTTGTACAGATTAGCTAAGCATATTACCTAGTTCCAATTTGAGCTTGATTTTAGCATCAAGAGCATTATCTTTCAAAAAGCCAGTGTTTGTAAAGGATTTTTTTGTGAAACCATGAAGTTGATGGATGAGATAAATGCAGAATCATTACTCACAAAACCTTATTGTACTAGAACTAGCTGAAACTAGTAGGAGAAGAGTTTGAATTTTTCTTTTTTTAAAGGTATGGTTTTTTAGCAGCAAGAGATGAAATGCTGGAATTCACTGCCACAGAAAATTGTAGAGAAAGACAGTATCAACAGATAAAAAAGGGATTAGACAAAATCAAGGACTATGAATAAATAAAGAAGGGCTAGATAGTGATGGACCTCACAAAACCCTTAATCCAGTGGCTGGTGATCTGAAGGGAGAGTCCACTTTGAGGACCTCAGAGAGTGATTAGATTTATGTGCCTTTCATGAATAGCAAGCATCTCCTGTGGTCACTCAGCTAGGTAGACCGGACTACCCATCTGATGCTGTGGGGGCATCAAACATACGTGTCATTGAACATTCATACACTTCTTTTTTTCTAATTCAGAATGAAAAATAAACACAGAATTACCTTCTATGCAAATTCCCTTGTCCATCATCCACCCACAAGTATTTCTACCTCCTTACAAATACTTGAGTAGAATATGGCTTGGGGATTTCAGGAATGTTTCAAACAGACAACTAGCTACGTCATACTAGGCTTGGGTTGTTTTTTTTTTTGGTTCAATAATTCAAGCTATTACACATTGTTGGTTTAATCTGCTCTACTGTTTTATTTCTAGTTCATCCTTTAGGACATAACAATGGTGTAGAGGCAAGAGGGTACACAATAAACATCGGAATTGAATTGATCTGTGATTGAAATTTCTACTTTTTTGTATATCTATGACTGTAGCTTCTAAGCACAGGAAACTGTCTTTCCACAATGACAGTTAATGTTTGTAAATGGTTAGAAAATGACTCGGATGATACATGTGATAATGTTACTTTATAGTAATTTACAATGGTATAATAGTCCCATTAACAAGTGATTCACATGAGCTGGAAGCATTTTATTTTATTTGCAACACAATAGAGCTCTGCTTCTCTTCTAATAATGATGTTCACAGCAAATCATTGTTCTAGGGTTTATGTTTTAAGTTTCTCCTTTATTAAATTTCTCTTTCCATGGTGGCCCTTTCAGGTCTAGTCTAATCCGATGAAATTAACTGTTGCTGACAGTGATTGTTAACCACAACCTGCTGCTGCACTGATTGCAGTGTTGTCAAGGTTTATGGCTGGGCTGGCCACTAGACAAATGACAGATGCTCTCTGTTAACCCCTCTCCTTTCCCAAAGCGGAACAAAAAGAGAATAGGGGAGAGCGCCTTGCGGATTGGAAAACTAAACCAGATTTAATTAAATAAATAATAATAAAATGGAATATATAAAAATATACACAAAACCCGTATCAAACCCAGCTCCCCTGAGAGCAGTTACTTCACCCTCACCCCTATTGCTGTGGAGTAGGCACTGGGGAAGTCCCAGACTGGACTCAGTGGCAGATGGGAACTGGATTCAGGAACACATGGGTTAGGATGAAGGGCAGAACAGACAAAGTCCTCCTTGGACGCTGGCTGTTGAAGAAGAGAGCTTGACCTTCATGATCCCTCAGCTTTGTACTGAATATGATGTATATGGGATGGAATACCTTGTTGGTCAGTTCAGGGTTACCTATCCTGTCTGCTCCTCACCATATATCTGGCCTTTTACTTTCTATATGCTCCAATGTGGTAGACAAGATTTAACAGTGACCTTGGTCTGCACAGGAGTAAGCATAAGCAATAGCCTTTCTGCACACCAGTCCTTTGTAGTAACTAAACATTGGGCATTATCACTTCTAGAAGCAGACGCTCTCTGCGAAAATGTGCCATTAACTTCAGAAAGTGCAGTTAGTTAGAAGAGACTTAGCTGAAAAGTAAAATCACTGAACAGAATTAGTTCTCTTCTAACTCAAACCAGGAGAATTGCAAGTGTGGAGAGGGACCATGTTCAGTGATTTTTTTTTTTTTTAAGGAGACCATAGGTAACAGTATAATCACTGACCATTATCCTGTTCTGCAGCTGTATCTAATGGTGAACTGCATCTGTGTCTGAAAGTCACTCTTCTGTAGAGTAAGATATAAGACTAGAGGAAAGGGGCTTAAGTTGCACCACAGGAGGTTTAGATTGGATATTAGGAAGAACTTCTCTACTGAAAGAGTGGTGAGGCATTGGAACAGGCTGCCTGGGAAGGTGGTAGAGTCACCATCTCTGGAGATGTTCAAAGCATGTGTAGATGTGGCACTTCACAACATGGTCTAGTGGTCATGGTAATGTTGAGTAGACAGTTAGACTTGATGATCTTAGAGGTCTTTTCCAACCTTATTGATTCTATGATTCTATTATTCTATATAAAGCTGGTAAGAAAGAAATGTAGTTTGTACACCACCTCATTAACAAATATATTTTGTTTCCTTCCCTTTTTCCTTCAAAGGATTGCTAGAGGCTATGACATATCCTAAAAGTGAGAGAGCTGTGAATTAGCCCACGTTCATTTGGAAGATGTTAATTTTGTTACAGAGTAGGGATGTGCACTTTTCCATTAATTCCATGACGAAATCAAAGGGATCTTGAAGAATATATATAAAGAAAGGAAACAGGAATTTGTTTAGAAGAAATTTATATCAAAGCTGTAATATTAGAAGGAGAATAAAATTTGTGATCCTTGAATAGTATTTTATACTTACGTGAGTCGCTTAAAAGGATATAGCTCTTTAGTTACAACAAGCAGTTTGTTTAACAATTATTGTGCAGTTAATTGCCAAAACAATGTCTTGGACTTACCAGCTCTCTGTTCAGTTTCTCATTATGCCATTGGATTGTTCTTGACTTTTCATAACTCATATTGAGTCCTATGCTCACCTGACCGTTGAATTACATGACCCTGATCAGTCAAAATCAGTCATCTCAGTTATTATTTGCAGGTTTTGTCTGTTAAATAGATTTAATCCCCTATATTGGTCCATAAATGTGATTCTACCAGACAAAAAGTGATGTTTTATTATTAGAAGGCTGATTTTAATTCCTCAGAAAAAATCTTTTCTGTATATATGATACCAGCTCTCTCACAGAAACAACTTTTCACAGTTTCAGAGTTATTGATCGTGCCTTTATCTGAGAAACAGGACTTTGGGAAAAAAGACTGAACCTGTATGTTCATAAAGCTAAAATAAATATTTGATCCAGAAATTTCAGTTTCGCACCTTGAGAAAGAGGCCAGTGTGTACATGAATGAATGTGCCAGTGTGACATACACAGGGCTTTATACTAAAGTGCTGTGGTTTTGGTTTAAAACAAAATGATAAAAAGATACAAGGCATGGAAGAATATTTCTTGGTTTTATTTCTTGTAATGCCCAAAATGAAAGGTTGAGAAAACTGATGTGTTCCACTGAGAAAAGTCTGGAAAACCTACACCTTCCTTTCTCCGTAATTTTATGCAAGACTTCTTTCATTTACTGCAAAGAGAATCCTAAATCTTCACTTTTTTTTCCCAAACAATGAACAAAAATGCCAAGTCAGAACTTCTGTATATTTTTTTCCCATGCCAAACTCTTTGATGTGATACTTTATGTTTAAGAGTGCACCCTAAACTGGAGACTTGCAATTATATTTTAAAATCACTGAAGTTCTGCCACAGTGCTCATGGCAGTGATATGCCACAATCTTTTACTGGTGTAGCTTAAAATTCTGGCAATGATAAAGAATTTCCATTTATTTTCGTGGTTTTCTTGTATGACAGATATGAGGGGTATTTGTAGGCACTGCAGGCAGTCCTTTACTGCTCCCTGGAAAGTAAGGATGTGTCAGCAATTGCAATAGAATCATAGAATGGTAGGGGTTAGAAGTGACCTCTGGAGATCATTGAGTCCAACTACCCTGCCAGAGCAGGATCACCTAGGGCAGGCCACACAGGAGCATATCCAGGTGGGTTTAGAAAGTCTCTAGAGAAGGAGATTCCACAGCCACTAACCTTTATGGGGGCTGGATCTTCTACAGAGTACTGTAACAGAGCTGAAGAATTATGTGGCAGTACAATGTTTGATTCCAAACTTTGTTTGGGATCAGCTCTCATATCAAAACTAACACCATTCCAGTTCTGTAGAGAAGTACAAATGCATAGTGCTCTTACTTCCCTGAAGGAACTTATTTCACTTTGACAAGATTTGTTAAACTTTGTTATATTTTAAAAAGTATTTCTGCTTGGACAAGCATTTAACTCAATCTTTTGTGGTATTTAAGTATGGATCTTTGAGGGATAGTTCAAGTTTGGTTTTAGTGGATGCTAGTTAGCATCTTGTTAACTCACTGAACTTTTTTTTTTTTTTTTTTTTTT